>JAKSZT010054561.1:3684297-3733489 GCA_026826555.1 Tolypeutes matacus | reverse complement strand
AACTCATTTATAAATAATAGGATCTTCAGAGATACCATTAAAATGAGGCCAAATTGAATCAGGGTGGGTCTTAAGCCAATATGACTGAAATCCTTATAGGCAAAGGAAATTGGACACTGTAGAAACCAGAAGAGACAGATTGTCATGTGACAGAGGCAAAGTTTGCCAACAAGCCACCACCAGAATGCTACAGACTCCAGAGAAAGAATGGCCTGCTGAAACCTTGGCTTTGGACTCCTAGACTCTAAACTGTGAGACAATAAATTCTTGTTGTTTAAGCCAACCCATTGTGTGATATTTGTCATAGCAGACTGGCAAACTAGGACAGCAGTTTATCAAGGAATCTTTAAAATATGGGTGACTGTACATTTTGCCTGTACATCTGCTGGGGCCCATTCAGCATGATAGCTGAAGAGTCTAAAGGTAGTTGGGAAAACAGAGCAATGTGAAGGCTAAGGGGAAGCATTAAATCTCTCTCCTCCCTAATTTTCTCAGAATAACAACAGTAAAAAAAAAATGCTTTGGTACAATTGGAGGCAGAGGGACCAGGAGAATAAAACATGCCTCCCCACAATGGTGAACTTATGCCTGTTCTGCCAAAAGTCCAAAATAAGCATTGGCGGTGACCTAAGCCAGAGTGGAGTCAGCACATGGAATGAGAAGGTAAGCAGAAATGACTCCAGGTCAAGAAGGGGGTCAAGAAAAGGCACAATGGCAGCAGTGGTCCAGGGAAATCACCATGGTAGAAATGGACACCAGTCCTCTGTCACTTCCCTTTGCACACCAGGATCCTCCACCCACCAGTTCCCATGCTGGCCAGCACCAGACCAGGGTCCTTTTCTTATGTGAATACAAGACCCTGCCATGCACTCCCACTCTTCACCATCAAAATCCACCTGCTCTGCATCTTACTATGCTGAGATTTTCCTTAGTTTTCTGTCCCCTTCAGAGGGTCTGATAAACTCTCCAGGATAAAATAGGCATGATTAATAAAAAGTTACCCTGTTTAGGGACATTTTCATATGAGACATTACAAAGGAACCGATTTCTGCTGAGTTGACTGACATTGCTAATGAAAGGCTGGTCGTGGAGATTGAACCCAGAGACCCTCCTTGTTAGGGGACTCCTTCCTAGGCCCTCAAAGCACACCACTGTGGCAATAGTCCAGGCTTCTTAAATTAGATCAGCCACATCTGGGCTATTATCAGACAATGAGAAATGGAGGAAGATGAGACTGAGCAGCCAGAATAGTTCAGATGATACCTGATGAAATAATGAAGAGTACAAAAGACATGTTAAAGTGGGCCCATCAGAAGTATTGTGCACCATCTGAAACAGTTTATCCTCTTATGCAATAAAAAGGCAAAATCAAACACTGTGTCCATTTTTGGGACAAAGCTTATATATAATAGCAGGGTTATTATGAGTTAGTTCTCTCAGTTGCATTTGTATTCATGAAAGAAAAGGCAGTGAAATTGGTTGCTGCAACTCCTAATCCTAAGAGCAAATTTTGTTGCTGAGATGCTCACATTACCTCATTCCCACAGTTCAGAATAGGTTAGGCACGTTTTTTTCCTGGAAACAAGAACACTATATCCTTAAGGCAAGATTCTAGCTGGAAGACAATCAGGTCCAGTAGATGAGGAGATCACCAGATCCATATAGTAGAAAGCTGGGACTATGGGAAGTGAGGACAGTCAAGGTGCATGTGGTAGCTCTGGTCATGGAGTGGGAGAACGTGGGTGAGAAGCTCTGAGAGAAGATCAACATCATGGAGGTGATGAACGAGTATATGTACCTTCACTAATGCTCAAGGCCAGTCTAACACTGTCTTTCCACACCTTTATTGGGAGCCCTCCATCCGTTTCCACTGTACAGAAGAGATACCACTAAGGATGGTAAATAAAGTTGAGAATGTGAAAAAAGGGGTGTTTCTAATCCTAACAAGCACCCTGTGAAGGATTATCATCTCCATTTTTTCAGAGAAAGAAACTCTGGCTCAAATAGTTAACTTTCCACTAAATGAACATATAACCTACTAGCTGTGCATGCATACCAAGTCACACAGCTATATGAGGTAGCTTCATAACACCCCTCTTAATTGAAATTATGTGAGGATAAAGTGAGATAACACGGGTAAAAACACTTGGAAAATGATGTGAGGAGAAAGTGAGATAACGCAGGTAAAAACACTTGGAAAAGCATTATTATGTACAAACTTTACTTGGATGGGAATAGACATTAACATCTTGGCCATGTGCAAAATTTTTCTTAATTTGGAAAGTTGTTCAACCCTGTTTTTAGCCCTAGGATCAATGATTCTATGTATGAAGAGGAAAATGAAATATAGTCATGCAAGAGGTTATTTCTTTAATTTTCTGGATTGTCACATTCATTCAGCATGAAATTTTCTACAGAAAGTCAATTTTGAAAGTTCTAAACTTAATTAGATCTTGCAGTTTTGTGATCTTCATTATAATTATCAAATACTGAAGAGCTAATAAAGGATAACTTCTGGGCTGCAGAATAACCTAATCTATTCATACCTCAATGACGTTGTGCTCAATTAGAACTGGGGGCTGACAGACTACCATGAACCAGCAAACCAACCATAGTTGGCAAATTGCAGGACACAACTGAGTCTTGATCAAAGATGAATACATGATATGTAAATAATCCAATATAGTGCATCAAAAATACAGGGGCAATTCAGATGAGATGTGGACTGGTATAGCAAGTCTAATTAAGAGCATTTCTATGACAAACTAAAGCTCTATCTCCTGCAATTATTCATTTGAGTCTATTGTTAGTAGAACAATGAACAGCGAGCATCTTCCTTATTAGCAGTCCTTATTCCTGATACTTGCAATTTAACCAAATAATACATATCTCCCTTTTTTTTTTTTTTTTTTTTTTTACAATCCACAAGTCTTTTATTTTATTTACATCTCTTATGCCATGAATTCATAGGGAATAGGTTCCAGTAGCTCAGGCTCTTTTCCATTGGTTCTTACAAAGTGTGCTTCTCTGAGTGGAGCAGGCTGGCGCTTCAGTTGGACCCAGGTACCTTTCTCTTTGGCTTCCTTCTTTTTCTGATCATTTTCCTTCACACGTTTTAGGAAGCTATCTCGGCTCTTAGAGTGCTTAATATGCTCAATGCGTACATTAATTCTCTTGGCAAGAATCTTGCCCTTAACCTGTTTACCATTATACCAACAGCATGCTGGGTAACATTGTAGACTCTTCCGGTTTTGCCATAGTAACATTTGTGGGGCATTCCTTTTTGAACAGTGCCCATTCCCTTTATGTCTACGATATCACCTTTCTTGTAGATTCGCATATATGTGGCCAAAGGAACAACTCCATGTTTTCTAAAAGGCCTAGAAAACATATAGCGGGTTCCTCTCCTCTTTCCTTTTGTGTTCGTCATTTTGGCGAATTAACTGCAAGATGGCGGTTCCGGCCGAAAGGGCCATATCTCCCTTTTAATATCCCAAAGGATATTTCAAGACCCAGAAGTTTTCCTTATTGTTGATTTTGTTGGAGACAGAGTGGTGAATTCCAGACCATTTATCTTTTAGAATAGTTTCTGTTTGGGGGTTTTGTTTTGTTTTATTTTTGAAGGTTTCTTCAAAACCCTTGGACCAGACTTTGAGCTACACACTTACATGATGTTTTTCTAACTTTTGTAAAACAAGTAAATAGAATTATTATTTATATAAGTGGAATAAGGAGATCAAACCAGAGCCAACTCCTAGACATTTTTTCATTTTGAGTTGGGGATGGCAAGAAAAGCTTAGAAAACCATGGCACTTGCCTTGTCTGTATAGGAATAGAGAAAGTACTATGCCTGTACTGTTGTCTGGTCCTATGAAAACGAGTATAGTCTGCTTTGTCTTGCTTGCATTTGTCCACCTATCTGTTGGGAGCATTTGTTTTTGTTTGGGAGAGTCACTGGAGAGTTGCTTTCAGGAGCTAAAGAGGAGGAAATGCTGAAAGGGCTGCTTTGTGATTTTATCAGTAGAGGAGCACAACCAATATTGCTTTGGGGTCTGTTTTCAGTTCCCAGCTGCTAAAATGAATACCAAACAACAGCTTGGCATAACAACAGGAATTTATTGGCTCATGGCTTCCAGAAGCTAGAAGGTGTGCTTCCTTTCTGGGTCAGTATCTTTTAGCTGGCCAGCAGTCTTTGGGGTTCCTTGACTTCTCAATCTCACGGGAGTGAGCTTGACAGCATCATCTCCTTTCTCTTTTGGGTTCCATTAACTTCCAGCTTCTGGCTGCTCCCGGTGACTTTTCTCTCCATCTGACTTTCTCTCTGCGTATAAAGGACTCCAGTAGTCTGGATTAAAGCCTATCCTGAGTCAGAGAGGTCACACCTTAACTGAAATAATATCTTGAAGAAACTTTATTTACAATGGGTCCACACTCACAAGACCATGGGTTGGGACCTGAACATTGCCTTTTGCATGGGACATTAGTCAATCCTCCACAGAATCTGAGAAATAAAGTATATCTCTGATTCAGGTAGAGGACTGTTCTCTCATCTCCACACAAAATCCAGCTGTGTATAGCATCTTTTTTTTTTTTTTTTTATTATGGGTAAAAATCAAAATTCTCACAATACATACAAACATTTGTAAAATGATATATAAATATATATGCATATATGTGTATTTGCTTACAAAAATGTTATTTATATATATATATATATATATATGCATATATTTTAAGAGGTGCTTAGATTTGTGTATAGCATCTTGAGGAGTGTCAGCTTTGCAAAAAAGGAATGAAGTATCATTGGGATAGATACTGGAGATCCCATGAAAGCAATATCAAAAATGGCAAAAATGAACTCCTTCTGCCAGCTTTGAGAGAAGAGGACTTTGGCAAAGGACAGATTCACTAGGAGTAGAAGAACATTTTGTTGGTAGGAGGTGTTGAAATCAGGCAATAAACCTACTGTGAGTTGAGTTATTGTAAATAGGCCCTAAAAGTTAGTTGCAATCTTGATGTATAATCGTAGCATGGTTTCATCAATGATTCCAAACAAGATTTTCTAGCTAGTCTTCTGTAAAACATGTCTGAGTAAAGTCTAAAAGAAAGCTAATTTATTAGACCTTTTTTTTTTTAATCTAGCATCAATTTCTTCCAAGATGTGAATTTCAGGATGTAGTTTAAATGCCACTCAGAGGTATGGGCCTTCCATTCATTTAAAGATGTTTAATTCCTCCTCTGAACAGATCATGCAAACAATTGTTTTGTTATATTCAGTCAAACTAATCTGCTTGAACTTTTCCCCCTTTTCTCTATCTAAGCCTATTCTTTTTTTTTTTAAGACTTATTTAATTTATTTATTTATCCCCCCCCCCCCACTTGCTGCTTATACTCACTGTGTCCATTTGCAGTGCGTTTTTCAGTGTCTCCCTTTGTTGCGTCACCTTGCCGCACCACCTCACCATGCCATGCGGGCTGTCAGCTCACTGCTCCACACAGGCTGGCTTGCCTTCACCAGAAGGCCCCAGGAATCGAACCCAGGGCCTTCCATATGATAAACAGGAGCCCAACCACTTGAGCCACATCTACTTCCTAAGCCTATTCTATAACCTCACTTTAAAATTTCACCTCAGTGAAATCTTCCAGGACCAATCCAGAATAAATTCCTTCTCTCTCCTCTTAATTCCCTCCCTTGTTTATTTAGTATATATTTCCTGAGAATGACAATATGCCAGGTATTCCATGGCCTGTACTTATGATTTTGGATTGTCAATTATCTTGTTGTATGTCTTGATTTTGTCCACTGCAACTAGATTAGAAACTATCAGGACAAAAAAGGTATTCTGTATGTCTTTGTTCACTGCCTAATTTCTTGGACATAATAGGCAATAAATTTATGACTGATTTGATTTAGATACCAGTCTTTTAAGAGGAGAAAATGGCTACAGAATTATACTCCTTTAACAAGGGTTAGAAGACAATACTTAATCACTGATTGAGCGTCTCTTGTGTGTCAGTTAGGATCTTTTCATAAGCAATCTCTAATTCTTTTGGCCACCCACTTATATAACATTTCAGTAACCCCCATGTGTCTGTGAGGGAAGACATGCTCGGAGAGGTAAAGATATTACCCTGGGTTTCCCTGGCATTAATTTGCATAACTGGCTCTCAGACCAGGCTTGGATGACTCTTAAAGACCAGGAAGATTCTCAACTAGGGATATGATTCTGTCTCTGCAGTTCTCTTCCTACAAGCCAAGGGAAATACATCTTAATATCATTCAGAAAATGTCATATTTGTCTAGTTCTTCCTGTTCTCTCTCCTTTTTATGTTGCCTTAGCTAAGATTGCAATGAGATTTATCTCTTCCAGAAATTTGAAAGTCACCAAATAATAAATATCACTCTCAGGCTGTAAAATAAATGCTGCTGAATAAAAAAAAAATTTAAATAAAAGAAAAATCTTTCTTTAATCAGTTGAACATGTGCTAAATAATGGAGTGTTTTATGTCTTGCTTTGGTGTAAAATTATTCCAGACTATCCCTACATATCAAAATATTGTATCTAGGATGTAATGACTAGATTTGTTATAATTGTTTTGAATACGTGAAAACATAGGGAAACATTTTATATAATCAAGAAGTACACATCGGGAAGAAGTGAGACATTAAATTGATTTTCAGAGGGACTACTATTTTTTGTGTGATAATAAGAGGAAGATTAAGGATGGTAAGAATTTACCATTTTGAAATAATTCTTCCTTAGTGATATTTGTAGTGCAGCATTTGTAATCTAGATCATGTGCAATGTGTTTCTTTATAAATGGACACTTTTCAAATCCATTTCTCTAACTGTTGCCAATACCTGCAGAAACTTAGCCATGGGCCTTTGATGTCTCAGAAGGTCCAAGAACAGATGGGCAAACTTATCTTATAAGTTTGGTGAGGGGGAAAGGGATATGATCTTGAGGCCCAATCACAGTGTCTAAGGAAGCACAGAGAACTATGGCTCTATTTGAGTAGGTTTGCTACTCAAGGGCTCTGACTCAATATGTAAAACTAGGACATAAATACCTCAAGGTCAGTGTTCCTTAACTGTGGGGAGGGAGTATTCCCTGAGGATGATAGGATATTTGCCTAACCATTCTTAGTTCTCCAGAGGTTCATTTCTCTACCAGTTGCTATTTGTAAGTTGGTTATTTATTGTCAGAGAGAGAGATTCATTGTTCATAACCCACTGGTATGTTAGAAAAAAATAAATAAATAAAGCTGGTAAGTATTGGTCTAGTCATTGGGGAAATGAGTAGCCAGAGGAGTGGCATGAGTTACAATAGCATTAGAGTTGCAGAAGATGATTCTGGTTTGAAGCAGATCTATATCTTGAGTCCATCACCCAAGAAGAAAGAATTGGTGAAGACAACAAGATGGTCCAGGATGAGAGAGCTCTTGCAAGGATCAGTTCCCAGCAGTTATTTTCTCAGGAAACAAAGGCTTAAGCCTGATCTTAGAAAAGTGTACTGGATTTGGGAAGAAAAGGATAAGGATAAGAGGTTTTTATGCCAGGCTCAAGACAACAATCTAATTCCCAGTTCCTAAAATATACTTCTGGACTTAGTTCCAGTTAACTTTGGAGCTAGATATAACTGATTCAGTAAATTGAAGATAGCTGAGAAAGGCTGAAGAGGCAGAAACTGAGAGATAAACAATATAAAGACCTGATTATAAATCATTACTGTGACTAAGCAAAATCTTTGGACAGTAAAATAATATTGGAAAATGTGTGGAAGGTAAAAAAAAAAAAAAAAAGAAATACTGCCTGCTGTAGGAAGTTGCCTATGTAAAACTTTCCTGGAGGTCCCAAACAATGAAAGAAAATAAGGGAAAATGGAAAAATTTAACCAGATTCAAAAGGCACAACAAAATTATCATTCTTCACAGACAACATGATTTCTTATATAGGGAATCAGAGAGACTCGAGAGAGAAATGATTAGAACTAATAAGAGAATTCAACAATAATACTAAATACAAAATAAATACGTAAAGAACAAGACCAAATAGGAAAATAATAATAGTATGTCATTATTCCATTCATAAAAGAAATAATAACCATTAGGTATATAGGGAAAAAAATTAACAAAAGATGTGGAAAACATGTGTTTCAGTTTACTAAAAGCTGATGAAAGCAATATATCAGAAATGGGTTGGCTTTTACAATGGGGATTTATTAGGCTCTGAGGCTGAGAAAAACATCCAAATCAAGGCATCATCAGGCAATGCTTTCTCCCCGAAGATTGGTACAGGGAGGCATCTGCTGGTCCTCCCTTCTCTTCCCAGTTTTATTCCTTCAGCTTCTGGCTTCCTTTCTCCTGGTTTCCCTTGATTTAAGCTCTTGCTCTCACGGCTTTCTCTCTCTGCTCCTGTGGTTTTTTTCTCTCTGTATTCATCCCATTTATAAAGGACTCCAGTAAAAGGATCAAGACCCACCCTGGGACCATGTCCTATTGAAGTAACCTAATCAAAAGAAGGTCTTACTTACAAAAGGGTTACACCCACAAGAATGGATTAACCCTAAAGACATGACTTTTCTGGGTCCTTAAAGGCCTCAAACTATCACACCTTGTATGGAGAAACTTATATGCAACATGAAGAAGACCTAAAGAAATGGAGTTATATACATGTAGTATCATACAGATGCCAATTATTCCCAATATAATCTCTAAATTCAATCCAACCAAAATTAGAAGGATTCCATAGATCCATATATCTTGAAGAGTAAAGAAAAGCCAAGAAAAGTTTAAAGAAAAATAAGGTTAGAGATGGAGAGGACTCATTCTACCATATACCATAAAGCCATAGTAATTAAGATGATGTGGTATTGGCACAGAGGTAGACAAATAGACCAATGATATGGACCAGATGCTCAGAAACAAATTAACACATATATGGGAGATTTATACAGGGCTGCCACATTGCATAGCTCCAGGGAACGCCATTCACATTGTATTCTATGTACTTCGGGATTGCTCCATTCAGATAGGATATGAAGGAGACAGAAAGCAAAAGATTAACTTTTCAAAGAATTGTGGTAGAAGTAAGGATTGACTATTCATGTGGAAAAAGATGAAGTTAGGACCTGATCTCACACAATACAAAAAATTAATTCTAGATGGATTGATGGCTTCAATAAGGAAAGAAAAACTTTAAAATTCTAAAAAAATATATATAAATGGCTTTATAACATTGGTGTTTGGAATTCTTTCTTAAAACACGAATAACACCAAAACAATGTTTTGGTAAGTGTGAGTATATTGAAGTTTAAAACTTCTGTATGACACATGACATCATGAACAAAGAGAAAATTCAAGCAAAAGAACAGAGAGCATTTGCATTATATATTTCCTATGAAAATATGATATCCAAAATAGTTAAAGAATGTCTATAAATCAATAAGAAAAAATATAAATAATCCAAACATCAAGAATCAGAAATATATATGGATAGGTAGTTCAAAAGGAAGAAAGTCAACAAATTTGTGATAAGAAGATCATCCTCATTAATGCTCAAAGAATTTAAATTGTATTTCATACCCAAAAGATTAGGAACAATTAGAAAGGCTATAATTCTAACTAATTCTGATTAGTTAGAATATGGGCTCATGGGCATTCTCATGCATCATTAATGGAAGTGTAAACTGGTATAAGGCTTTGCAAGGCAATTGGCAATATCTGGTAAAATTAAAGATGTACCTCCCTTATGAGCCAGCAAATTTACCTTAAGGTATCTACCTTAGAGGAACTTGAACAAGGACACAGAAATCATGCAAAAGCTCTTTATTGTGTACCATTTTTAATAGGAATAGTTTAAGCCATCTAAATGTCCATCAATAGGGGATGGATAAATTGCTGTATATTTACATAATTAAATATTTATGTACTGTATAATCACATGATTGTCATATATTTTTAAATGAAACAGAACTACATTTATAAATGTGGAAAAATTTCTAAATAATAATATTGATTGGGAAAGAAAAAATGCATGTCATAAAGGATACACGTTGTATGGCATCACTACGTAAAATTTCAAAACTCAGAAAATAATAATGAACATTGCAAAATTACATATTGTTTTTATACAAATGCATATGCTATAATGAGATAAAAATAGACTAAAACAATATATGCTAAATTCAGGATAATATTCTTTTCTTGGGAAAGTGAGAGAGGAATGAGATGGTGTGCCTTTAATAAAATATATATTTTGGTTCTACTTTCAAAATCTGAAGAAAATATAGCAAAATATTAGCATTTATAAATTCTAGTTTGGTACAGTACATGGGTATCTGATATGTCCTTCTCTAATATTTTAGTATCCTTGAAATATTTGGCAAACAAAATAGGGACAAAGAAGGAAAGGAAAGGGAAGGGAAAGGGAAGAGAAAGGAGAGAAAGAGAGGAAGACAGACTTGGTCTTTGGAGAGAGTCAGCTCTGCAATTCTGGCAGCTACTGTGGTTTAGGAGAGACAGTTTGGCTGTTGGCTCAGGTTGACTTATGTCAATTCTAGCTTCTATGAACTTGAAAAAGTTAATTATTGGAGGACTTTATTTACCCATCTATTAAATGGATTGATTAAAATTTAACTGAATGTTTTCTCTGGAGACTAAGTAGAGAAACTATATAAAATGCCCAGTGCGGAGCCCACCACCCACCCACTACACACTGAGTGCTCCATAAATAGTAATACCTTTTCTCTTCCTTTAAGCAGTGGGATGCAATCAAGACTGTGCAGAAATTGCACCACCTGAGCTCACTGGATTGAACTGAATGCCTCCTTCTGATGTAGTCTCTTTTTTCACTTCAGTAAAAGTAATTTTGTAAAGAAATTAAATGCCTTGGCAAGAACAAAGATGTAGACTATAGAGGAAATTGTAGGGCTTCAGTTTCCACCAAGGTATCCATTAAAAGGGTAGGTGAGGAAGTTCCCATGGCTCAAGTCACTCATTTAAGGAGATCATGGCACAGGCCCTTCACCTTAGTTGTTAATGACCTTACTTTGCAGTACTGAATGGAACACTCAGTAGGGTCAATTGCAGACTCAATGACAAGAATTAAAGTCCAAAGCTCCCTAATGAGATCTGTGTTCATTCCTTGTGGTTCAACAGATAAAAACAGCAAAACAGATGTTAAAAATGATCTACCTTTTCTTTGTATAAAAAGAAAAATTTATTTTTCAAAATAGTGGAGTAAAATAGTCTAAATTCACATAGGCTTCAGGCCCAATATAAACTCACTGTCTTGGGCTTATTGGGCTGAAAGGAACCTAGAGAGATCTTTCATACATTTCTCTTTTCTCTGCACAAAAATGGGCAACTCAGGCAATTGTTTGCCCTCTTATTTAAAAAAAAATGGTGAGGGGGGGGAATGTAAGGAATGCATGAACTTCCTTGGACATAAATGTCCTCCTGTCTTTAAAAAAAGAGTCTTCCATTTTGAAATCCTTTAGCACCGTTTCTAAGGATTTTTAAAATTAAGCATAAAGATTCACATAAGACATCTAATAACTGAACCAGTGGTTGTGAGTCGTACATTTTCTAAACATTCTGTCTCTAAGGTAACCTATTTCTACCTGACAGCTAGAGGGGCTGGAAAGGAGTGAGAAGATAGAGACATGATGAAGTTGCAGCCAAGAGTGAGGTGGTCACTAGTTGATGGATCGATCCTGGCAAGAATAAAACAATTCATAGAAATCAATGTCACTGACCTGCAGATGCATCTCAGAATTGCAGCTGCACTAGAGATGAGTTGCAAACACTATCTTGTGTCTTTCAATAACCCTAGCACCCAATAGTCATATTAGAAACTACCTATGAAACCTGAAATTCATGATAAAATGTCACCCACAGACCTTCAACAGGTCAGGCAGGCCTAAGAAATCCAGGAAGGCAATAAAGAAATCAGAGTTGTTTTGCTGGAAATAACTGGTATTTTGCTAGGAGTTTCTGATGTAATTCAGGGAAGAGATGGAATTGCCTTGCCAGGAGTATTTGAAAACATCCAACCTACCTGCACATCAATGGTCTCACCTGGGAGGAGACCCAAGCTTGAACAAGCTGTCTGATTGTTATGGGTCCATACAAGATGGAAACCATCCTGGGCCTGGTCCAGCCTAGCTACTGCATTCAGCACTTGTGGTAGGTTAAAAGATATCAGGTGTGATGGTTAAGTTCATGTATCAACTTGGCCAGGTTATGATGTTTAGTTGTTTGGTCAAGCAAGCACTGGCCTGACTGCTACTGTGAGGATATTTCATGGACTTAAATCATCAGTAAGTTGATTGCATCTGAGACTGTTTACATCTATAATCAACCCGGCAGATTGCCTTCGATAATGAGAGAAGTCTCATTCAATCAGTTAAAGGTGTTAAAAGGAGAACTGATGGTTTCAGTATCAGAAGAGAAAATTTCCATTTTTACTTCAGCCAGCTAGCTTCTCCTTGGCAATTCATCAAAAACCTTCACTGGAGTTCCCAGCCTGCAGCCTGCCCTTTTGAATTGGGACTTACCCATCCTCACAATTGCATGACACAATCCTTGTAAAACTCTCGTAATACTTACATAGATACAGATGGAGATGGAGATGGAGGTAGAAAGATAGATAGAGATAGAGATAGAGATAGAGATAGAGATAGAGAGAGAGAGAGAGACAGAGAGAGAGAGAGAGACAGAGAGAGACAGAGATAGATCTCCTGTCAGTTCTGTTTCCCTAGAGAACCTTGACTGATATTCCAGGCAAGGACATCTGACTACAACTCAATTCGGGCCAAAGGAGCACCTCCCACCTCTGCTACCAATACAGCAGGAAGACACAGAGCTCTAATTCTGAGAGAGCTGGGTATCCTGGAGAGAACAGGGGCTGCAGAGGCAGAATACACAATAACACCAGCTCCTTTTACTAGCAAGCTCTTAGTAACATTTAGCTGGGCACTAGGCTATTATTCCTATTTTAAGGATCAGGAAACCAAGACTTAGAGAAGCTGGCTTATCTAAGTACATACAGTGAATTATTGGTAGAGCTGGGATTCTAAACCTGGGGATATTATCTCAAAACTCATACCCTTAATACCATATTCCACTGTCCACATTTGGCATAACTTTGTGACTTACTAGTTGTGGAAACTTGGGTCAATCAGTGTTTCTCTGAATCTCAGCCATCTTATCCATAAAATAGGATGGATATCCTTTTTTCTTTATTCAGAAAAAAATATTACTAAGCAATGTGAGGTGCTGGGCTACTTATTTGGGACATAGAAGTGAAAAAAGAGGTGGGAAGGGAGATAGAAAGAATGAAAAAATGAAACCAAATTAATATGTTACAGTGTGTGGGAAAAAGCTTATGACTAAAATAAACCATGGAATAGTATAACCCAGTTATGCATGGTAGGCATTAATTTAGATGGAGTGTTCAGGGATGGTCTCTTGCAAAGTTGATATTTGACTCGATGAGACCTTGAAAATAACAATGTGCCATCCCTGTGAATTCCCTTTCTAGTAGTGGGCAAACTGTGTGCAAAAGTCCCAAAGCAGGAAGAGATTTGGCGTGTGGAGGACCAGAAAGAATCAGTGAGTCTGGAATAGAGTAGGCAAGTAGGAAAGTGAGTGGCCGGGTTCCAGAGGTTATTCTAGGGAGTTTGGATTCGATTTTATCCCATCCTGTCCTGTCCTGCCCTATCCTACACAAAAAAATTATTTATCAATTGCATACTTTAATGAATGGGAACAAGAAAGACCAGATTTCTAAAAACCGTAATGGGAAGTCTTAGAGATAGAAAGCTAGTAATATAGAAACTGAGTGATGATGAGTGTGAAAATGCTTTGGAAAAGTTAAAGTTTTAGATTAGTTTAAGATGTTCTTGTCTGTTGTTGTTGCTGTCTGCTTTTTTTTTTTTTTTTTGCTTTTATTCTCAGGAGTCTTGAAGGTACTTTGGTGCTGTAATGCCAAGCCACTGTAAAACCTTCATTCATTCATCCAACAAATTTCCTTGAGTGTCATGGAAGTCACTGCGCATTGCCTACCTGATACCAATGCCACTGGTATTCCTTGCTAATGGCACCACAATTTTGTTTGTGACCTCTCAGCCACAAACTATATCCTTAGTGCCACAATTTCCCAGATTCCTTTCCAGGTGGACGATATAGCCCAGTTCTGGACAACATTACATAAATGGGAGTTTTCTGGGAAAAGTGGGCTTTCTTAATGTAAAAAAAACCCGGCAGACCTCCAGAGACAGGGGACAAGAGCTCAGCTGCTGTGTTCTAAAATCCATCTAGGCAGCCATGTTTTCCTGGTCTGTGGCAGCCATTGACTGTGCACGGCAGGGACACTAAGGCAGATTTGATTCTGGGAAGTGCAGGACTCCTCTGAGAGGGGACTTTGCCCGAGGGCTTCCTGATAAGCTTGCCAAACTGGATTGCAGTTTAGAGTGCATCAACCCAACTATCCTTCTCTTTGTCCTTCACTCAGAGCCAGACTTGCATCTTCTGGCTCTTCTGGCTCCCTTCTCATTTTCTCTCTTAGGCAGTCAGTCCTCCTTCTTGTAATCTTTGCATATTTAATACTGCCTTGACATCTGCTTCTCAGAAGACTAGCCTAACAGAATGAGAAAGTTTGCCTATGTTGTTATAAGAAAATCTCCAAGAGATATTAAGTGGAAAAAAAAGGTCAAAGTTCAGAATAGTATGTAAAATGTGCTATCTGTTGGGTTAAAATGGAGGGAAATGAGAATATGAATGTGTATTTGCTTTTATATGTATATACAGTGGTTATTTTGGGGGGTGTTGGCAACTGGGAAGGCAGAGGAAAGATGAGAGAGGGAGATATTTTTTAACCATGCACTTTTTAATACTTAACCATGTGAAGATATTAAAAGATTTGATGTTTTAAGAGAGTACTGCAGACTTTCCAGGTTCTTATTGCTCTAGAACTTGTGGCACATAGTCTCAATAAAGCTTTTTTGTGAGTCTTTAGAAGACATCAATTACTCAACTCAGTTGTATGCTAGAGCTCCAAAGCAGCCACACTCCTTATGAAGCTGTGAAAACTATTTAACACCCTTCTAACAAGATTCTACCACCACTCACAGTACACACAGCCACATCAGCAGAGCCTCCATTCAGAATCTAAAGCTGACATCTTCTGAATTGAATCCTGCCTAAGTTTAAACATGTGGTCATCCAACCTCAGATTCTAACCCACGAATCCTGAAGATGGCAGATTTAGATAGACCCTTGATGATCCCAATGAATTTCCACCCAAAGAACAGGCTGTTTAATAAGAGGTGCCACTGTCTCCCCTGCTGGGCTTTCTCATCTACCCCAGACCAGTTTGAGAGGTTATGATATTTGTAGGAATGGGAGTTAAGTTATTAATAATAACTCTTTGTTATAGGATTTATAAATGAAGTATATTTCTGAGATTTGAAAAAAAAAGTCTTTGTGAATTTGTGTGCCATTTCACACTTGGATTAGCAGGAAAAATTATTTGAGCATGATTTGAGAAAAATAATAGTAACTCACTATATTGCTAAGCTTAAATTTTTCAAAATTTCAGTATTTTAAGTAATTTGTCCGAGAACTTTACACTTTACACTATTGCCCCTATTTCCAAGTCCCCTCAAATTATTTATTTCACATGTCCTCAAAATGTCTGAATATTGCAGAGTACCTGTGCTCTGTAAAACAAATGTTATCACGGGGAGCCCATTCCTCTATTGACTCTCATTAGAACTTTAGAGAGGTTTTCTTGGGGACATCATTGGTAATGAGAACTACTCTTTATTGAGTTTCCATTGTGGTCCAGGCCCTGTGTTAAGGACTTTACAATTCTTATCTCCAAGGTTTAGACCAAGTCTATGAACTGGGTATTATTTTTCCTTTGTAGAAATGAGGAAACTGAAGTTCTGAAATCAATTAATCAACAAGGGGCATGTAAGGTTTCAAACCCAGGTCTGTCGCAACATGAGTCCATGATCTTTCTCCTCTGAATTGCCTCGCAGTACAGGTAAGATGAAAGTAACCATCACAAGTACAAAGTAGATGACCAGCAAACACAAGTCTCCTCATTACTTATACCTCATCTCCAGGCACAAAAGTCATCCTTCTGTGTGCAGTGCTCAAATAATTACATTACCATCTGCCTCTGGATCACATTTGTGGTGAATCCAGGGAAACCAAATGGGAAAACGTCACCCTTTGCACACCATTTAGGTCATATTTTCAAGCTCTACTGGAACCAGGACAGGTGAGCCTAGGAAAACTAGAATCTCACTCTTTAAGGAGAGAGGCAGTCCTACCTTTCAGAAAGACATTTCACCTAGTGGCTCTGACAGCCAGAGACAGATGTTGCATGAAGACTTCCTCTACCAATAGCAAAAAACAAAAGTGCCAATTACTGGCAAGGCTGTTCAGCACACAGCAGGTGGCGCCACCGTGGTTAATATTTCCCAGGCCTTCCAAAGAAAACTGAGGAAACTGAGTTCACAAGACATTAATGAGAGCTCGAGAGTTAACACTAGAATAACGTGCCTTAGCATTGTTTGGTTGGGACACTTGTTACCACAATATTTTGTTTTATTTAATGTATTTATTTTACTGCATGACACATTGCTACAAGGCTGTGAACAAAAACAAGGTACAGAAGATGGGTTCAAACAAAAAGTAAACACAGTATTAACCATTGTTTTCTGTGCCATTCTATTTTAAAATTCGAATCATATATAAAGATATATTTTGCTATATAGGAGTATAAGATCATACCATATTAATTATTTTGATCTCTTTTTTTTTTTTTTTTTTTTCATCTTGTCTTTTCACTAAATATATCTTTGAGAGTTTTCTGTATGAGTAGATATAGTAGCATGCAACAGAAATCTGGCTAATTGAAGCAGAAAGACTTTTAAAAAGGGTATTCGGTAGCTCTCACAATTGAGATGACTTGGAACCAGGCCTGGAGACCTCGCAACAGGGAATTATTCCAAACCCTCATTGCTGAGCTGGTCCACCAGGTGCAGCTGCTGTTGTCTCTTCAGCTGGCAACACAGATGCTGGCTCCTGGATGCCACCTCCAGAAACTCTGCTTCTGCTGCCCTGCAAGATGAACAACGTACCGCCTTTGCCATCACCTCATCAGAATGGACTTTGCGTAGCCCCTGCTTCTTCATATCACAAGCTTCCAATATAAAGTCTGTGGCAGAAAATTCTGAATGAAGAGTCTAAGGCCTGTGCCCATGTCACACTGAAGGGAAGCTTGAAAAGAGCTTTCAGCATTTCTCCCTTGGATAGTAAATGAGAGACTGACTTCTAAGGTCAGGGATCCCCAAATATGTTAGTGGGTTCAGATGCTGGACAGCCAAAAAAATTAACAACCATCCACTAATCATATGGCCTTTTCCTCGTAAATTCTTGTGCATTACATGACTCTACCAAAATAAATTTAATCAATCCCCAATCGTAAGTTTAAGCAGCACTTCAAAGACATCCTTGTACCTAATTTTGCAATTATCTCCATAATGTAAATTCATAGCAGTTACATTCTGAAGTCAAAGAGCATGTGCATTTCTAATTTTGATAATATTATTACCAACATGACTTCCAAAATGTTGTTCCAATGCACACTTGCAAGCAGCAGTGTGTAAGTGCCCCTAATTCCGCATACCTTGATCAATAGTGGATCAGGTGTTTTCATTTTTGTCAGTCTGACAGATGAAAAATGGTACTTTGCTGCTCCAAGTTCCAATTCTTGAATTATAGAGGGATGCTGAGCATCTTTTTTCACATGTTCATTTCTTTTTCTATGAACTAATTTGCTATACTTTGACATAAGATTGCATTGTCCATTCCTAAAGTAAATTTTCGACTCAATAGATTTAATTTCTCTCAATCCTGAATCCCACTTCCTCCTTGGAAAGTTGCTAAATTGCTACCGAATAATCCACAAAAAACAAGGGTTCCTTGCTGATGAGACTGTTTCCCCCAAATGATTATTTTAAGGTAGTGTCAACAAGTACACATTGTTTTAAAGTCAGAAACTTCACTCATACATGGTATAAGGTAACTGGACAACAGTCGGGAAAAGAAGAGTGGCCCTCATTTTGCTGTCCAGTTTTAGCCCTTCAATGACAGTAGTGCTGACTCAATGGGTTTGTCTCCTTCATGAGACCCTCCAGCAGGTGTCACAATTTTATCTCCTTCCAACCTTCTGAAGTGGGAAAATGGACAAAATCAGAGCCACTGCCAGTTTAACAGCTAATTTCCATAATTTAGCATTTCTCATCATGTGCACTGGTAATCAGTGAAACACTTAAAGCTGGGCGAATGGGAGAGAGGCAACATTGCTTGTTTAAGGTGGAAATGTGTTTCCAACAACATGAAAGTATCCAGACTGGATGTATCCAAAATATAGATCGGTGGTTCTCAAAGTGTGATCCCAGACCACCAGCCTGAGCACCACGTGGAAACTTGGTAGAAACGTAATTCTCAGGGCCCAGCCCACACCCATGGAATCAGAAACTCTGGGGTGGAGGGTGGGACCCAGTAATCTGCTTTAACAAGTCTTTTGAGCAATTCTAACATGGGTTAAAGTTTGAGAACTGGAGTGCAGAGAAAATCTCCGGTGGTACAGCTTTTGCTCTTTAACTGAAAGTCTCTGTCAACACGTCTCCTCTCAGAGGAAGGTATTAGAGGAGGACTCACTGCCCCTCAAAGCAGTCACAGTGTCACAGGTAACCACGGTTTCCTGGGATGACCTCATACCAAACAGGAATCAGGACAAACCGCCAAACACCTGGAGCAAATTTTACTTTCAGCCAAGCACTTTAAAGTTTTGCCGTGACTTTAACTCTGACATACCTATTTAAGAAAAGAGTGTTCGATGCATGTATATTTACATATCCACATCCACAACTGTGTCCATCAGTAAAACCACCACCTGCAGAGCATGGCTGTCCAAGGGAAGTGAAAGATTTGCCTCCATTAAGTTTGCTCACTGTGTTGCAACTATATTTTTGGCCTTCTTCTTATCACAGTGTGACGTCCATTTGCACACCACATTTTCCCAGTGACTGAAAAGTGATCGCCGCAGCCTGGCAGCCTACACTGCAGCAGGATCATTTATTTCTCACAGTACTCCATCCTGGATGTCCCCATTGAACACAAAGCCTTTGAAGTCCATGGTGCATATAATTCAGCTGACAGTAGACAGGATTGCAGTCCACCTAAATAAAGGCCAAGCCTGAGCAGGCATCAAAATATCCCGTCCCCGCCCCCCATAACTGGCAAGTGCTATTAGTTTACTGTACTGTATAAGAAAAACAAAGACACATGCCTAGCTATACATTCTATTGACTTTACAGTAATGAATGTTTCTTTTCTTTTGAAGATGTTTTGTTCTTCATATCACAAAATTCTCATCTGTTCTAACAAGCTCTCAGACTTTGTTTATATTTACCAATATACACACTAAGAAAACAAGGGGGTATTTTTAAGAGTTTCTCAGGCTTTTTGACCTGCGAAGATTGCGTTGGTTTCCCTTGAGGCTTTCCATCTAATTTAAGTAAATCCTTTTTATACTGCAGTTCATTTGCTTAATGTTCAATGTCTGCAATGACTTCCTAAAGCTAATTTCCAAAGATAGTGGACAATTCCAGGAGAGACACTTCTCTGAAAGGACCTGTACGAAAGGGAGAGGATGGGAAGGAGAATTTTCAAGCACAGAGACCAAGGAGCATAATTTATTGTAGTACTAATGTAGCAAACACTTAAATAGTTACTACTCTTAGCTTTCTACTTCTCCCCTTCATGGGCCCAAAGTTAGAATCTGAAGCATTCTGCCTGTGTTACTATTTTTAACTCCCTATTGCAATATAAGTAAGCCTGGCCTAAGAAACACCTGGGGTAGTTTAATAATAAAAACAGGACACAGAGGATGCTAACAGTTGGCACTAGGGCATAAAAACACAGAGAATGTAAAATGTAATAGCAATTGCAAAGTGTAATACAATTGCATGAAAATGCAATTAAATCAGGTTGGATAAATAGCTTCCAGGATATAATAGCAAGAATAGAGAGTTCATTTCAGTGAAGTGAAAATGGCAAAAAACTGAATAAATAATTTAAAGCTGGAAATGAAAAAAGTTCCGTGTGGAGTTTAGAAGACAATTGAGCTTATCTGACCTTGTGCAAGTCGGTTAACCTCCTGGGGCTTTACTTTCCTTATTAGGAGAAAGAGGGGACAGAAAGGAGGGTTGGACTGTGAGATCTCAAAGGTCTATTCAAGTTCTAAATTCCCCTCCTGGGCATGGGAGGGAATGGAAATGTAGGGCATCAACACAACAGCATTAGGGGCTCTGGGAGAAAAAAAATGAACTTACACAAACTGTGAATTTGGGTTTCATGTGAAGCATTGATTTTATCTACTGGGATCCTTTGTTATTTTTTATAAAAATTAAAAGATAAGAACAAATGCCTGCATGGTTGAATTTCCCTATTTCCATCTTTTCTAGCTACAGGTTTCACTTCTCTGAGGTTACAAAAAAGGCAGTCTGCACACAAATTAAACAGCCCAAGTGGACAATGCCACGCTGGGGTTTCAGGCTTAATCACTGACTTCACTATCTGCCCATCTGCTGCTTTTTATTCACCTTATCTTCCAGGGTAGAGAAGTTAGCTGGGTGCTAATCAGTGGAAAAGAAAAGGGGAAGCGTATGTTATTGCAAACCTGAGGGATCATGGATCATGGGTCAATATAAAGCAGGGACTCTGGTGAGAGCTGTTAGATATTTAAATCATTTCATCATGAAGATGTGAATGAAAGCAATGCCCTCATGTAACAAAGAGATACCAGTCATAGAGTCCAAAGGGAAACATTGTGTTTATAAATCTATGGTATCTTGTTTTTAACCTCGATATCTCTTTTGCCCTCATTATGCTTTAATATAAACAAAAAGGTCATTAATCCTTGTTATTCATTGTCAACTGAGAATATATTTCCCATCCTTCTCGACTCTTCATCATCAGCTGAAAATATATTTCCTATTCTCTTCTCCCAAGTAACTTATCAGCAAACATGAAATTTAGACCTAATCATTGTGAATGAAAGGCTGTTGACTCTGTCCAATGGTCTAGTGCTCTAGTTCCTGATTGAAAATGCATGTTTGCCAGTTATATAATGATTTTAACTGTTGATGACCAATGGCATTAAAAATTTCTCACAGAATATCTTTGTCTAATATCCCATTCTCCTAAGCAAATATTCTCACCCTCCAGTTATATTATAAGTTATTTTAAAAAGGAATGAGCCTGATGAGACTATATTAGAAGCTATAGCTGGTGTTCTGTTTGTGAGAGCAATTCTAGGGAAGTTATGTTACATCAGCAACAGAGGAAACTTGACCTTCCTTGGTCTTTCAGGCTGCAACAACACACTCAGTTTACCAAGGATAATCGGAGTTAATTTTACAGGAACACAGGGAAGACAAGTAGCACAGGAAGCAGTCTAGCTTTGGAAATCCCAGAGTTTATGAAGAATTGAGTCATTATACAGAATAGAACAGCAATCTTAAAGTCCTCTATTCTTATGACTCAGCTCCTCTTTCTACATTTATATACTTTTTCACAACCCCTAATACTTCTTATATCAAACTCCCCCCAAAAAGAATTATTGGTTCAGTTATGTCTTGTTCTGTTTTCATTTATATGCTCTGTTTTTGTAGGCATTAAAGGGCACCCATTTGGCAGATTTCCCAAGGCAAGAGCCCTGTAGATCTCCACTTATCCTATTCATAGACTTAAGCTCAAGCAGCACCAATTCCTGCTCAGTGTAAGGGTCTTGCAGGGTAAAGCATAGCAAGTCATGTCCAAGGGACAGCGCCTTGGTTGCCTCGTTCAGCAGCCAGAGACTGTGGGTGTGGCAGCCATTCATAACATCATAAACTTCTTTCTAGTGTGGGACCCACTTAGAGAGGTTGGACTCTTTGGATTGTAAACCATATCCTGTCAGACTGATCACGACAGGCTAAAAGGCAAGCATCACTAGCCTTTAAATTACCCTTAACTTCCCATTATTTGGTGATTTCTGCAAGGCTACAACTAACTTAAGCAGGTATCCTGGCACCAAAACTACTAATGAAACAAATCCTAAAAGGAGCAGCAGAATATCTTCAATGCCGATGAGTTATAAAGGATTTTACAAAATAGATAAGCCTAGATCAGCTGAGTTACTAAATCAAAACAACTAAATTACTCCTAAGCTCATATAAATGTCATTGTAAAAAAAAAAAGTTCCCTCCAAAATAAAGAAATCTACCTCTTAAATAAGCTGAAATCTTAATTACAGGAAATGCCATAAAAAGTGCAGTCTATGACAAGCTCCATATTCCTGGGAGGACATAACCTTTCAGGGATTTAGGTTGCACCATTTTAGTATCAAGTAACACAACGATTCAAATTAAGCATGACATGGTATTTAAGTCACTTGGAAAACCATAAACTTGCACACTTGAAGATATTGAGTATTATAATATATAATATGAATAAGTTCCTACACAAATGGTATGATTGGGGAATTCTCTTGACTCTACACTGGAATTACATGAAGAGCTTTTTAAAATAATGGATGACTGGAGTCCAGTCCCAGGGATATCTGATTTAATTTCTGTGAGGTGGTCTCAGACATCAGTATTTTTATTAAAGTTCCCCAGGGATTCCAATATGCACTCAATAAAGGGGAACATTAGTATGAGCTGGAAGAATCTGAGAAGACCTTGGGAAAAAGTAGGTTTTAGAAAATATTTTTTGCTCAAGGAAAGTTTGGAAAGTTTAAGCAAAATTGAGAATCGTATAGTGATGGATGATTCATTTTGTGTATATAATATGGTGGAACAATTATGGCAAAATGTAAACACCAAACTGAGGATTTGGACTTTTAACAAACAAACCACTGGACTTGATGACAAGATTTGTGTTTTGGTCACTGTGCACTGGGAAAAGAAAGGGGATATTGCAGAGGCCTTTGGAAGAAAGAACCAACAGGACTCTAGAACTGCATGGGAAATCTTCTACTCATTATGGCTTTACAGATTATTAGATATTTTTTCATGCTGAGGTATTCCCTGATTTCATTCAAAGCCCAAGAAACTGTTGTAATCTAACAAATGTCTGTATACCCAGAGTATATAATTCATACTTGGCTGCAATATCGTTCTTAGCCAGTGGATTCTGCTCTCTGAAACAGGGTATAATCCAGCCTAGGGAGTCTTTAATGTTGAGGTGACAGGAAAGGAAAAATGAGTTATAGTTTTTCTCTATCTTTCATGTCCATCTAAAGTGAGCAATATCTATTCTTCACATCATGTACAAGGGTGTATTCTTTCTTGAAACTTTCTGTGTCATATATAATTGAACTTTGGGTGACTTTTGGTCCAGGAGCAATATCAGAAGACAGCAATCTTATCTTTATGGAAACCTTGAAACTGTATGATATATGTTTGAATCAGGTTCTCACATCAAATAACTGTCTGGACTCTGAGCAAGTCATTTAACCTTCTGGGGCTTCAATTTCCTATCTGTGAAATCAGGAAAGTGACCTGGATGACATCTAACATTCTTTCTAACTCTAAGATTCTGTCATCCATTTGCTTCCCTAAATTCTCTTTCATTGAATGGCTAATGGTGTTGAAAATAAACATTCTTTGGCTTATCTACTTCTCAATATTTTTATATTTTTGCACCTCCAAAGATATGTTTCCTTTATATTTAGCATGTGTAAAAGCAAATATTGAGTTTGCTCAACCATCCCAGTGGACCGAGCATTAGGGTCAGTCTCAAACCTTATGGGGTAAATATCCAATTGGGCTGCATTGTCACGGACCGAGAATCTCAGCAAAATCTCCTTCTCTAGTATTGCCAAGAGATAAGAATAGATCTTCCAAAAATAGCATCCCCTTCTAATTTTCTATTAAGGATTTCCTTAAATGTCCCTTTCCTGCCAATTATTTTCAGTGTTTTGTGAAAATAAAACTGCTGCCTCCACTGAAATATTGGGATTGCTTTGTAAGGGATGGTTGGATTGCCACTATGGAAAAGACAGTGAGGCAGGGACTAGGGCTGACAGGAAAGAGTGCAGGGATCAATCAGAAGTGTTTACTGTGACCAGACCATTAAGGAGTTATTCCCATGTGTAACTGACAGCTTGGTTTCAGGCCATTAAAAGTACATTTGTAAGGACAGGCTCAGTTATGCTGAGTTAACAAACAATCCCAAAATTAGCAACAAAGGTCCTTCTCAAGCAACATTGCTATCACAGATCAAAAAAGAAGCTCTGCATATCATTCATTTAGACACAAAAACTAAGAGAATATCTCCCATCCCAACCTTTACTGAGTATAGTGCCAGAGACCAGAAAAAGACCTGGGGTTCTTACACTGGAAATTAAATGATCAGTGCCAAAGTGAAACACGTCATTTCCCTTTACAAAGCATTGGCCAGAACTAGTCACATGGCCCCTATACCCACAAAAGGGCTGTTATTAATTGAGTCATATTCCTCACAAAGTCATGTTCAAGTCCTAACCCCCAGTCCTATAAATGTGAGCTCATTTGTAAAAGGGATCTTTGAAGATGCTATTAGTTAACATGAAGCCAAAGTGAACCATGGTGGACCTTAATCCAATGTGACTGGAGTCCTTATATGCAGAGGAAATTTGGGCACAGTAGGAGGAGAGAGAAGGGGAGAAGGACAGCCAGGTTATAGAGTAGATTGAATTATGGATTGTCCACAAGCCACCACCAGAAAGCTATAGACTGCAGAGAAAATATGATCCTGCTTACAGCTTGTTTTAGGACTTCTAACCTCCAAAACTGTGAGACAATAAATTCTTGTTGCTTAAGCCGACCAGTCTGTAATAGTTGTTGTAGCAGTCCTGGCAGGGACAGGGGCCAAGAGTGCAATCCTGCCCTGTGCTTAGAATGCAGAGAGCTAGAAGTAATCAAAGAACAGCACCAAAGGCTACTCCAGAATGTTACCTTGAAAATAATGTTCAGATGCTATTCTCCTAGAGTTATCTAAAGAGTTGGGATATTGGAAGTCCTGTCCTCACCCCTGGGATAGTGCTTATATGTTAATTAAATTAATGCTAAAGAAAATAAGATCTTAGATTCCATACCTTTAAGAATCACTTGTGTTTATCTTCATACTATCATGGCCAAGGATAAAAGCCCTCTTTAACTCCAGCCTCCAGATAACTTGAATAAAACAGAACAAAGCCAGATGGTGATGGGCTTTCTTCTACCAATATCACAACTAGAAAAACAACTTCAGTTCTTGATACATAGTTACAGATGTATAGTCCAGCTTGCTTTTCTGCATACAATGAACAACACATTACCACATTTCAGTAGCTTCACCTTTAGAATAAATCCATCTAGGGACAATATAACATAGTGATTTCAGTGGTGGATGAAGACTGTGATTAATAGTATAAATGTAAGAATGTTATTCCATTACAAAATGTTAAAAAAATATGGTGATACACAGGGAAACTACAACTAATGTAACTTATGAACGATAGTTAACAGTACTTTGTAATATTTTTGCAACAATGGCAAAGAAGATACTATATCAATTCTAAGGATCAACAATAGGGGGGTATAAGGACCTATGGGATTTTTTCTTTTGGAGTAATAAAAATGTTCTAAAATTGACTGAGGTGATGACAGCACAACTCTGTGATGAAAACGAGAGCCACTGAGTGTACACTTTGAATGGACTGTACAAGGCATGCGGCTGTATATAACTGAATCCTGTAGTGTTATGGGCTGTGGTCAACAGAACAAATATGAGAATGTTCTTTCATGGATTATAAAAAATATATAATACTAATATAGGGTGTTAATAATAGGGTGGGTTTGGGGAAAAGTATATCAAATGTAAGATATAGACTGTAGTTAGTAGTAATATTTTGACGGTACTCTTTCATCATCTGTAACAAATGTTCCACAACAATGCAAAGTAGTAATGGTGGGGTGATGTATGGGAGTCCTGTATGCTATGCATGTTTGGTTTTTAAGTTCACAACTTTTACTATACATGTATTATTTATGTATGTGTAGGCATGATACACTTTAATAATTTTTTAAATGAAAAAAAAATGCAAATACCTTTAGATCCAGTGTTCTGCTGCAAGGTACTTACCCTATAACCAATAGTACTTATCAAACTGCATGTGTACATGATTCTACTGGTGCTTTTAAATTTCTATTTTCATTCACTTTTTGTATAAAAACAAAAGGTGAATACATTTTTAATATAAAAAAATGAATTGTGAGTAAAAGGTACTACCTTTAGTAGACATCATTATTTTGATATGCCACACATCTCATAGGCCAGAGTTTTCATTATATAGAACCAAGCTGTGAAACTACATGTGCTGAGTTAATTTCAAATATGATAAAATATTGAAATATTGTTCACTTTCTGTATGTAACCCAGAATTCATAAGCACCCAAATATTTGGTGTTTCGGGGGCGGATGTGGCTCAAATGGTTGGGTGTCCGTCTGCCATATGGAGGGCCCTGGGTTCGATCCCTGGGACCTCCCGGTAAAATAAAAAAATAAAAAATAAAAAAAATAAAAATAAATAAATAAATAAATATTTGGTGTTTCATACAGTGTTGACAGAATACAAATTGAAAGGGTGCCCTCAGAGGAGGTTCAATAGATATGATCAAAATTCACATTAACTTCAGCTATTTAAAATTTTTTAAATCAATATTGTACTCTCAATTTATCTTGACTGATTTTCTTTGTTGATTAAAAATGTACTCTAATGGTCTCCTCTTTTTTCATTTTCTATGGTCTTACTGAAGATTAAGCCTGGTTAAAGTGCAAATTCTTTTTCTTTGTAAAGGTATAGCTCAGGCTAAGAGGGAACCACATCCAAGGTTGGCTCCATTGTTCTCTCTTTAGAGTTTTCTGGTCTGTTCTATTTCCTGTTCAAAAACTGGAAAATCCCTTTATTCCTTAAGCACAGGTGGGGTACTTGGGATTCTACCTGGCAGAAGGGAGTGGGAGATTCTGAAAAGTAGTACTGAGCTCTAGACACTTTCTGATGATCTTCAGTCTAAAATGCAGTCAGTCAGAAACCCAGGTTCAGATGTTTGAACAACTCACAAACCTATGTAGATTTCCAAATTTATAAAACCTGGATCATCATAACACCCAAATATACTAGGACCATTAGTCCTTTCTAGAATCTGTCTCTCATTGCTTTCTCCTTTTACCTCCTTCCCTGTTCCCATTCACTCTACCATTTTCCTTTATAAAAAATATTCTGTTATGATGGATACATGTGCATACTATATGCAATGTAAATATATTATTCAGCAAAAGAAGGAAACAGATATTGATTAACCCAACACTGTAATTAAAACGAGAACATTACCAATATTACTGTTACTACTTGAATGCTGCCCCAAATTCCACTGTCTGTCATTCACCACTATCATGAATTTTTCTTCTGGTTCCAATGCTTTTATCTTAAATCAGTGGGTTTCAAACTGCAGTCTATTACACATTAATGGTCATCAAATCAAATTAAAGGGTGACAACCAGAATTTGGTTTTAATGAGATGGATTAGAATAGAATGGAATGGAAAATATCAGAGTGCATCAGACAAGGTAAGGGTAAATAATGTTGCAGAAAAATTTGTGTTAGTTTTGTGAAAGTGTGTGTGGGTGTATGTGTACTGCTCATTTGTTTGTGTATGTGTGAAAAATATTATTTCCTACTGTGGCCCATGGGTCACAGGGTAACACATTTCTTTTGGTGGCTAATTGCCAAAATAGTTTTAGAAGCACTGCCCTAAGCAATATATTATTAATTCTACTTGTTTTCAGTTTCATAAAAATTGTATAATGCTGTATACATTCTTTAGTAACTTGTTTTTTTATGGTCTAAGATTCTTTCATTTTGATTTATTTTCATCACTAAATAATATTCTATTGTGAGACTATATTGCAATTGTCACTTGATTTATTTCTAGTATTTTATTATAACAAAAAGTACTGATATGAATAGTCTTGTAGTTTCTTGTTGGATTTGTACAAGAGTTTCTATAGAAAACATACCTAGCAGTGAAATTGTTAGATCTTAACAGTATATGTAAGCTATATATGATATTGCTAAATTATTTTCTACAGTGATCATGCCTTTTTCCTTTGTATATCTTCTCCTCCCCTACTCCCATAGGCACCACAGGAAATACTTTCATGTTCTGGAATTCATAGTATTATAGTTATATTTTGAAGATACACTGGTCCTTAAAGTCCTGCCCTGATACTTATCAGCTTGGATGTGAAAAGCATTTTCCTTCCTGGGCTATATAAAACACTCCCTTTAAAATCAGTTCCCTTGTATTATAGTGGAGACCTCAGCAGCTCTACACCCCTAGAAGTCTTTTTCTTATCCATAGTCTGTTTGATTCTTAGAAAGGGTATCATAAAACTAGTTGCATTAAGTCAAGTCCTGTCCCTAAATTCAACACAATTTCCCCAGTATTTGTCAGGAACTATGAAGGTTTTGAAATTTTCCATGACCTGTGAGCTAAAAAATTAACTTGCCATAGTTTCATGGATGTTTACAGAAGACATGAGACTCCTGGCTCAAAAACAAATGTCTTTATTATTCATAGCAATATCAATAGACAGAGCATCAGCATTTTCTTGGGCCAGTTCTTTGAGCCCCAATTCCCACAGGACAATATGAAGAGGTGTACAAACAGTGGGTTGATCTACAGGACAGGAGCTCTGAGTTTAGAGAACCCAAATCTCTTATACTAGAAAAAGCATAAGTAGGGCTGACCTCTGCCCATAGGGAGACAGGACCTCTAACTTCCAAGGCTGAAATTAACCCTGCCCTTTGCTCCAAAAAGGGACACTATTTCAGTTTTCCAAGGGTGTTTACTATTCAAATGTCCTTGAAAAGATAAAACAAACAAAGGTTGTCAGTGCTTCTGCTCATGAAACATGCAGAAATACCAAAGGCTCATGGAGAATTGTCTCTCACCATTATTCCATAGAATAATTCAGGTGTAAATTTCTCTGGGTATCTGCATTAAATTATTGTCATCCAGGTTTTAAAAAGGATATTTCTATTTCATTCTTTCATGTAACCCCTTTTTGTGTTAGAATAATCAAGGTTGTGCTACAATAAAAACAAACCCCAGGATCTCATTTTCTTTCTCACTCTCATCAGTCTGCACAAGGCTCTGTTTCACATCATGACCCAAACTTACAGAACTCTACCTTCTTGTAGTTACACCATGCACAGTTTTCTCAACTACTCTTGCACTATGAGAAAGAAGGTCGGGCATAGAATTTCACACCTTATCTTGGAAGTGACACATCATATTTCACTAGCCAGTACTAGTTATATGGGCCTGTGTAATTTAATTGGTGTTGGAAAATGTAGGAGAACTATTGGAATACTGGGTAAGCATTCTTCTCTCAGCCATACACTATTTGGACTTTTGATCAATTTCCTATTCTATGCTTTAGCAATACTTCCAGTCTACTTCTTAGGCTTCGATTAACTGCATCTGCACCATCCAGATTTTTCAGAATCTTCTTGATGATACATTTAATCACTCCTCTAGAAAATGAAATCAGAATCCTATCCTTATGGCTTTATAATATTAAATGATTTTGGCATGCTTGCATTCTTTACAACAAACAAAAACACATACTTCTATCCAGGTAAAGGGAAAGATGTCCCCTTTTATGATTTAAGTTACTTCTTGGAGTCCACAGTGGAGTGGAGGGAGAAGAAGAGAGACACGTTAAGACAATGCTGTAAAATAATCGTATGTGGTTGTTGCTGTGACTGAGGTATGCAAGGGTACTTTGTGAGCTTAGAGCAGGATGCACTGAATCCAGAAAAGGAGGTTCTGAGAATAGCTTTTGATTCTCCCAGAAATACTTAGCTGAATAATCTTGAAGAACAAATAATAGACAGGTAAGCTAAAGAAAATGTGAAAGTGGCTAGAAAGTCATTCTGGAAATAGAGAACAATTTGTCCAAGCGCAGAGACATGGAAGAACACAGCTCTGTTTTTAGAAATGCAAGTACTTTGGTATGATTGGAGCAGAAGGTAAGTGTTAGGAGGTTGCAAGAGATGAAAACAAGTAGAAGATACAGATCATGAAAGAACAGAATGTACATTAAAACAATGGGGAATTGTTGAAGGATTTTAAGCCTAATGAAATTTCTGTGTTAGAAAGGTATGACAGCAACCTGAGGGATTAGAAGTGAGTGAGACTGAGTCAGTAGAACTGTTAGGAGGCTTTTACATTATCCCACACATTTGTGACAATGTGAATAGAGAGGAGAAGGTGGATATATACAATGTTAAGTAGGTATAATATCAGCATGTAGTAATTAAATGTATGTTGGTGATGAGAAAGAGAGATGACACAAGTGTAACTCCCAGACTTAAGGGTTAAAAAGGAGAAATACAGATTGTAGTTTGAAACCAGGGTTTTCTCTTTGATTGGCAGTGGGGGGAACTTATGGTAAATATTCTGGTCCTGAGCTCAGCTGAAGTTGAAGTTATTTAGGACATCACCCCAGGAAAGGCAAAAGAAAAGAAAACAGAGAGAGAGAGAGAGAGAGTGCACGAGCAGGGGTATGACAACATCCTAACTGAGGACTACAACAAAGTTGTGCCTCTACCAGCAGAAGGTAAAAGCTTCTTCTGCACCTATGAATCAAACAATGAGAATTTTTTTTTTAATTATCAAAAAATGTATAGTTTCTTTGCCTCAGCAACTTTGATCTTCTAAATATATGTCATCATGAATCCAATGATGAAGAAAACCATGAATTCAAATAACTAACAAATTGAAAGCACCTGTTAATCACCAGCAAACCCAAACACAATATATATATATAGTTCTTCATAAGCTCTTATCTTCTTCAGTGCACTGCTGGAATAATCATGATAAACCTCACAAAACTCCCAGGAGGTGGGAAATGAGCAAGGCAGTGTTCTGTGGCATCTTTGTAAATAAGAACAGGTGCTTATCTATCCACAAAAACATTTTGTGCCAGACTACCTTAGGTCATGGGATGGCTAACAAAGGAAATCCCAGTTTTCTACCTGTCCCAGCTCAAAGAGATTGGCATTAGATGTAATTTCTGTTGAATCAACTGGAGTCAGGAAATCTTATGCATGGAGTAATACCTTGGGATATTAGAACCTTGCCAAGGAGCTCAAAGCTCATCTGAATAATTGATTTACTAACCACCAGGAAGTCCTTGTGGGACAGGAAATGGGCTTTGTAACCAATTTTACAGGATCTGGAGCCTTAAAGTCAGCAAATCAGTAGCCAAGCCTGAATTCCAGTGAAGTCCCCACTTTACTAAACCTAAATACTTGGCAATATCACCTAAGTACCAGGGGAGATCTTGGATGATGCATGCCTTAGAAACTCCCTCAAATGAACCTGGTCACATCCCCAGTTTGCTTGGCTGCTGAGCCATTTTGATTCATCACCAAAAATCTCTCAGGGAGGTGGCCTCATCTTCACTCTGCTCCTCTCTCTTGTCATCCTCTTCTGAACTTCTGCTGCTCCTTTCAGCCTGGTTCCAAGCCAGAAGCCCTGCTGCTTTTACTGGAGGCAGAAAATGAGTAAGGAGAATGATAATTCCCGTCAACAAGTACCCTGGGACATGTACTTGTTGCTTTGGCATGGTACCTCATGACAATTTGAGCTTCTATTTTACTAAAACACACCATCCCGCCTCTTAGGGATAATATGTAGCTTTTAAAAAGCTAATCTAAAAACATTAAATGCAATGATCTCTCATAGTTTACAACCCCTAATAGAAAAGCACATTTTCAAAAATACAACCTTAAGAAAGAGAAACATCACTTCTCCTTTAAAAACAGGAGGGTGGAAATCACAGCACTCATTATTCCTTTCTACTCAAAGCTGAATTGTTCTTCTGAGAACCTTTTCCATTGTGCTTTTAAATATTGTATTATGCTACATCAAATCCTGTTTTAATGCAACATATTGATTCTCTTATAGGCTAGGGTATTATCGTCTTAAAGAGATTCAAAGTAAATGATTAAACATAGATTATGCCATTGCAGTCACCAGCAATTTAGCATTTTCTTCTGATTGGTATGTTTAATGGCTGGCTGCTCAAGTGATGAAGGATAGAACATCTTACACTTGTGCTATAAAATGAAATCAAAAGACAACCCAAAGTCTACCCTCCCCCTAAAACAGCTAACGCATACTAATTTAAAAAATATAGTAGGCTTAGTCCCTTTAGGATAGAGGCTTATTTCCCCAAAATTGGTACAGCTGAGAAAGCAAAAGGGAAAAAGCAAAAACACTCTTTTATTTCATTCAGTGAACTTTTGTGGCAATGGCTGCAGTTATGCTGATGTCCAGCAACCTTCGTCATGTTTGCTCTCGGTCAAAACACAACTTCTCTAACATTTTGGAAAGCACAGCTCTGAGGAAAAGCATTGCAGTAAGAGGAATTGCCTTACCAGCAACAGCATATGAAATGGAGTCAGCTTTCATATCACAGAACAATGCCGAATGGAAAAGAATGCTAGGGAAAAAGAGATCAAAGGGGCTGTTCATGCACTAACTTGGAATGAGTGACTCGAACCAGCCCTTCCATTAATGGCACTGTTTCTTGTGCCATGAAGGATCCAAAGTCCCAAATGAGCTTCCTATATTTTGGGGAAGATTGGAGACTGCTTACCCAGGATGAGTCATGCTGGTCACTCCTGAGGCATGTTTATCCATCAGATTTACAAGAAGGTGGGTCACAGAGAAGGGGATAGAATCCATGGCATATGGATTCTAAAGGTTGGAAGTTAGAGCCATCACTACACAGAAGGCAAAGAGCATTTTGAAGGGAGACTTTTTACTCATGTCTCTTTTTGAGCCTTTTGGAATTATCCCAAAGTGGGTTTCCTGGGCGGGGGGGGGCGGGATTTGCTAGGGGTCCACTGTGTCCCTTCCAAAGATGATTCTTGAGATCATGTAATAAAGCCTTTCTGTTTACATTTAGAAAAATAAGATTTCAATTAGTAGTGACTTGGCCAAAGACACTCAAGGTGAGTGGAGGTGGGTCTAGACTGCAAGCTGACTCATTTGTAAGATTCCCATTTCATACCACCATTTTTATTTCAGGTCCTTGCTATTTGGCTGAAGGAAAATATCTAAAATTATTAAAGAAAACATTTTAGCAATTTTTCAAAATACACATCCCAGTTCAGGTATTTCAAAACAAACATAATCACAAAATCAAGCTGAATGGTAAAGTGAAGGGTATAAAAAATAGATCCAATAGGGTCATTCCCAAATTAGCAAAAGATTTAAGATTGTGTGTGTGTGGAGTCAACCACCCCTAAGAATGAGATATGCCTCTCAGTGTGCAGTGAGAGGTAAGAGTGGGGTGGATTACGGAAACTGTCCATCTTTGAGGGTGAAATATGTCCCTAGGTGGGTAGAGTGGGGGCTGTGACAGAGCAAGGAGAAAAACAAAGAGGAAGCTGATACATGGCAGCCCAGCCACAGCTGCTTTTCAGATGAAATGAGGCTTTCCCATTAAAAGACAGCTGCATTGCTAATAAGTGGGCATTTGGGATGAGAGAGTCAAGGAAGAAGGAGCAAGAGGTAAGAATCCTAGAATAAGCACTCTAGAGAAGCCTGTCTAGGCTTAAACAAGGGCTAGCCAGGGTGATATCCCAACTTTAGGGAAGAAAAGAGACTTTTGGTGGCCTGCCCATAAGTAGCATCTCTGTGCAAAGATCTAATCTGACACAGTATCTAAGGAGGTGAGGGTAATCCTGAGAAGAAAGGGATGGCCCAGGGTCGGGCAGATGTGCTCATCTGCAGAAGAGTGGCCCACAGAGGAAACGCATGGATATTGTCCCGAGGAGTGCGAGTGCAGAGGAAAATGGACCCCCAGTAGGAAATCATAAACTATATGTGATATCATAGCTCTCTCAAATGGGATGTGGCTGCCTCCTACAAAACATGTCCTCGAATCCGGGCTCTGGGAAAGTGAGAAGGATTGCCAGGTGCTGTGGACAGAGAAACAGAGGTTCCAGTTGGTTGAGAAGGCAATACTTGCACAGAACCACACAACAGTCCTGCTTACATCTCAGCTTGGGCTACTGGGTTTACAGCAATATTCTTTGGGCCCTGTTCAGGAAATTTTGCTTGTACAATGTTAAGCTGTTAAAAGAAAAATGGGCTTTTCTATTTATTATTTAGTGAAATAATGAAAATACAAGCTCTTTGGTGGTGGAGGCCAGAGGGGGGTTGGGGTTTTTTTGTTTGTTTGTTTTGTTTTTGTGGAAATAAATAAGGCTAAACAAAAGAATCATTCTCTGTCCTCTTCCCCCAAAATGCATTTATCTATCAGCCACAGTTCCTGGGAGAGTCATGGCAACAGGATTCCTCCAGATTCAAATCTACACTTGGATACTTGAAATGAGGAGTGTAGTAACTGGGAGAGTGGCTTTCAGCTACCTGTGAATGAGAAGTGGCAGTCAAGGAAACACAGCCATTCAGTTTACTCCCAAATCAAGGAAGCGGTTGGCTTTTTCATTTACTATTTCAGTGTCTTGGGGTGGGGGTGGGGCGGGGACGGGGTAAAAACTACACGGTGAGGGGGGCGGATGTGGCTCCAATGGTTGGGCGTCCATCTGCCATATGGAGGGACCTGGGTTCGATCCCCGGGACCTCCCGGTAAAAATAAATAAATTAATTAATTAAAAAAAAAAACTACACGGTGATTTGCAGTCAAATTTCCACTGCACCTCTAGAAATACAATGGTGTAAGGTGCGGGGGTGGGGGGGAGCAAATTTTAGAATATGATGATCTGGTTAGGAAGATTTTAAGGCTGAATGAAGGGAGAAATGGGTGGGGGTGGAGGAGGAGCTGGGGACGGAGCTACGGATTTTGAGTTCTGGTCCGTTCAACTCAATTTCCACAACTGGAACACTCTCCTCCCCTACTAGAAAAATCCTCACCTGAACTGGGCAATGGTTATTTTACACAGATAATGCAGCCGCTGGATACTAGGAACCACTAGGTGGCATTTGTGATTTATTACTTCCGAAGCTGAGGTTTTAAAATCTCTCCGCTCATCCTTTGCTTAGGCTGAACAAGACATTTAACATTCTAAAGCATTTCATTCAAGAAATGCATAGTTGATTTTCCTTATCCAGCTCAGAGGGGGTGGGAGTGGGGGTGACTGGCTCGGGAAGTTGCATTTCAGATCATCTACATTCTTCTGCAGGTCCTCTCTGACCTTACACCATCAGCTCACATAAGGAATTACTTGTCTACAATTAAGCTGTAAATAATGCAATCATTCCATTCTTGTCCCATCACTCCAGTCCCAACCACAACAAATAGTGCTAATCACATACTTATTCAAGTGTGTAATTATTCACAGTTAAACTTCTGTCACTTTCACCCTGTTTGGAAACAGCAGAACACAACCTGTAATTAGCAAATGTGGCTCCAGGCACTTTTGCTTGGGAGTATGCCAGGGATTCAGCACCTAGGAGCCACTTTGATCTGGAAGCTGGCAAGGCGCCTCACCCTGAGGCCACAAGCTATGGCACTCTGCACGTCACCTAGATCAATGAATATGTCATAGACATCTATCCCAAATCACAGGTTACTTCGCTCTCTCACTGTGGTTTCTGCCTTTAGTATGTATTTCATAGACTCTCCTTTTCTTTTTGAACCCTTTGACTTCAGTTTAAAGGGTTACCAATAAGGTCTCTAAGCCCCTGTGTTTTCAATTCAGGTTAAAAATGAAAGATCCAGAAGTTCTGCTTGATGGTTCCTGTTCTTTCTTAACTTTGCAGTTTCCTTGAACATAAGCACGGTGGAGGAGGGAATACCTTTGCTCTCTCACCTGGACCACAAGGAAGTGGAAACCAAAGACTTTTGTCCAATCCCTATGTAGACAACTTCCCTCCGTCCCCAAACCCTGGCTGAGCTGCCCAGCATATGAGTACCCTGGTTACATTTCTGAGCAAATCCATTACTGCCTTATCAGAGGAACAACCCGGAGCACAAACCATTCCCTGAGAGAGGTAATAGTGTTCTCCTAGGCAGTAAACAGGACTTGGTAGCTAGCATCTTTCTCCACAAGGAAGTCCTATGCCTTGAGGTATGAAGTAGTGCTTTGATCAAAAACATTGGGCCCATAGAAAGGAATAGTGAGGCATAAAGGCATAGTATGCACATCCATGAACTAGACTTTTGTTTACATGTTGTATTGACTGATAATTTGCTTCTTTGAGGAGAGAAAGGTTATTCTACCTTCATTAAGACTTCCAATGGCAATTACCTAATAAAAACAATATCTAGCCTGGTTTAACATCTTCTCCTCCTGATATATCCAATTAAAACAGGGGTTTTACTTCAACCAAAACATGAATACTTCTCACAGTACAAGGGTAAAGACAGAACTGCAGCTCAATCCTCTGTACATAAACATTCGTAGCCTTTGGTTCTAATCATAACAAAGTCAGTTTTTTGAATAATGTTTTGAGATTTCAAAGGAAAGAACAGCGATGTAAAATTCTCTGTCAGAGAAGATTGGCCTTAGCATATAGAGCTGGTGAGAGTAGAAGGTGAAGCATGAGCAGTACAGGGATGCTGTCTGGCCATCTAATTTGACCAAATGAGCCAAATGAGCCCTGGCAACCAGGGAGATGACAGATGTGGGAGCCAGATTGCCATAATGTTTTTATTTTATATATATATATATTTAACGTAAAATACTATGACTGCTTCTATGTGAGCAGAGTGGAACAGTACTGAGCAGTTATCTGGAGATTTTGATTAATAGAGACTGACAAGCAATCTGGAGGATTAGTTAAAAAATAAACCAAAAAGGACTTCTATTTTCTCCAACAGGAAGGGTCACTAACAGAGTAATACTGATGATATTTAAAGTGCCTCTTAATTTAGCCCATGCAAACAAGACTCTCATTGTTATTCTTGCAAAAACAAATTTTTAAAAAATCTTAATGTCCATTCCACTAGAATAGTAATAAGATGATAAAATACCATCATTTCTGGCTTGGAAGATAGGTGCAAAGATGCCCTCCCTGCACTGTTCTGTTTTTCCTCCCAGGAGGATTGAAAAACTTAAAAAGAAACACCTCATTTGTGTCCTAGTTTCAGGAATCTGAATGTTATTCGGTCAAGAAACTGCTTTCTGTTTCCAATAGACTAATATGTGTGTAAGCATGTATACATAAACACACACACACACATATATGAGGTCACACGTACACATGCACACACATCTCAGCAGAGAACTAGAACCCAAATGGCCATGTTCAGTCCCCGACTATACCACATCAGTAAGCAACCCATTTCCACTGCCACAACCTTAGTTTGTAGTCACTATCATCTCTCAGCTGGTCTCCTAACTGGTCTCCGCATTTGGGCTCTCATTCTCTTTAGTGCATTCTCCCCATAGCAATGGCATGGATTTTAAAACATAAGTCTGATGATGTCACACTCTGACTTAAAACTCTCCAGTTTTAAGTATTCCTATTGCACTTAGAATACTCCTTGCATGCCTTTTAAGGCCCCTTCTGACCCTGTTCCTTCCTGGTTACCCAACTTTATTTTGTATTCCCTACCCCACCACTGCACGACCAGCTGAACTGGTCTTTTCAACTGTTTGAGTAAGCTCAGAGTTTTACAGACACCTTGTACCTTCCACTTGGATTACTCAAATAGCCTCAGCTTACATGACTGGTCCTTTATAACTACCCTACCTATGATGGGTGGTCCCCACTACCCTTTCAGTCTCAGCTTTGTGACTGATTCGTTCATGGCACATCACCATTTGTAATTAATCTATTTACTTGTTCATCTTATCTTGGTACCCACTAGAATGTAAGCTCCATTGAGCAGTGTCCATGACTATCTCTTTCACTACTTGATATCCACTACCTATCCTAGTACCCACCATAGATCAGACCCATGAAAATTATTTGTCAAAATAAATAAATAAATACATTTAATCAATCTAAAAACCAAAAGCATGAAATGGGGAAACCACCTTTTGACAATTCTTTGAGTAATTGCAAATAAGCATAAGCAGTGAGTAACACATTTTCCCTTTATTTTATTTAGAAAATTTTCAAACATATGGGTGAAAGAATTTTATAGTGAAACCACCACCCCCACCCCACATCTGCCATTAACATTTCACTGTGCTTGCATATCACAGATCTATGCAACAACCCATACCTCTATTCATCTTTTAATACATTTGATTTTAGTGTCTTTCAAAGTTAATTGCAGACAATAAGACACTTCCTCCTAAACACATCAGCATGAATATAGTTAGCTAGTATTACATATTTGTTTAAAGTTTTTCTTTGATATAAAGTTTATATATAATGAAATGCATAAGCTTAAGAAAATTTTCAGTAATTTTAAACAATACACACACTTATGTAACTCAAATTCCTGTCAAGTATCAGCACCCCAGAAAATTACCTCCATTTCCCTTAATAATCAATCTCCAACTCCAATAGCCATTACAATTTTTCTACCATAGATTAGATTTGCTTATTCTAGAATTTCATATGGATGGAACCATACAGTGTGTGTTCTTTTGTATAAGCCTTCTTCCACTCAAATATAATACTTTTAAGATTCATCAATGCTGTTGCATATATTGATAATTCTTCTCTTTTTATTACTGGGTATTATCCCATTGTATGAATATACCATAGTTTGTTTACCCATTCTCCTGTTGATGGACACAGGAATAATTGTAGTTTGGGCCTATAATGAATAAAGTTGCCATGAATATTCTTGTATATGTATTTTTGTGAATGTTCTTTTCATTTCTCTTGGTTAAATACTTATAAGTAGATTCATGAGTTTTGGGTAACGTTGGGTTATAGGGTATATGTTTAGTGTTATGACAGACTTCCAGACCTTCTTCCAAAGTAATTGTACAATTTTATTTTCCCACCAACAGTGTGTGAGTTCCTTCACAACTTGTCAACACTTGGTGTCATCAGCTTTTTAATTTTAGCCATTCTTGTGAGTGTTTATTAGTATTTCATGGTTTTAATTTGCATTTCCCTGATGACTAATGATGTTTAACATTTTCTTTGATGAAACAATTTTATAATTATGCTATTAACTATAATCTATGTTTTACATTAGGGTTCATTGTTTGTGTTGTATCATTCTATGGTTTAAAATTTTTTTTTATTCTGGAAACATATATACAATCTGAAATTTCCCTTTTAAGGACATTCAATTATATAATTAGTGCTGTTAATTACATTCATAATGTTGTGCTACCGTCACTACCATCCATCATCAAAACTTTTCAATTACTCCAAACAGAAACTCTGTACCAATCAAGTATTAACTCTCCATTCCCTACCCCCAACCCAGCTCCTGATAACTTATATTCTAGTTTCTGACTCTATGAATTTACATATTCTATTTCCTATCAATGCGATCCTACAATATATGTCCTTTTGTGTTTGGCTCATTTCTCTTGATGTCTTCAAGGTTCATCCATGTTAACACGTGTATCAGAACTTCATTCCTTTATAGAGCTGAATAATATTCCATTGTAGGTATATACCACAATTTGTTCATTCATTTATTTGTTGATGGATACTTGGGTTGCTTACATTTTTTGGCAACTGTAAATAATGACGCTATAAACATAAGTGTGCAAATATCTGTTTGGACCTCTACTTTCAGTTTCTTTTGGGTTTGTAACTGGAAGTAAGATTGCTGGGTCATATGGTAATTCAATAGTTTACTTTCTGAGGAACCACCAAACTGTCTACTAACAATTAATGAGCATTCCTATTTCTTCACATCCTCACCAACACTTGCTATTTACCAGTTTTTAAATAGCAGCCATTTTAGTGGGTGTGAAATAGTATCTCTTTGTAGTTTTGATTTACATACACCTAATGGCTAATGACACTCAGTATCTTTTCATATGCTTATTGGCCATTTGTATATCTTTATGGAGAAATGTCTATTCAAGTCTTTTGCCCATGTTTTAATTGTGTTGTTTGTCTTTTTGTTGTTGAATTGTAGGATTTTCTTATATATTTCTGATATTAAAACCTTAACAGATGTATCATTTCTGATTTTTCTCCCATTCTTTAGGTTGTCTTTTTCCTTTCATGATAAAGTCTATGATACACAGACAATTTTAATTTTGATAAAGACCCATTTGTCTATATATTTTTTTCTTTTGTGCCTCATGCTTTTGGTATAAAGTCTAAGAAACCATTGCCTAGCACAAGGTCCCAAAGATATTTCCTTATGTTTGCTTCTAGGACTAATGATGTTCAGTACTTTTTAATGTGTTTATTAACCATATGTATACCTTCTTTTACACAGTGTCCACACCTTGTGCCCATTTTCTACTGAGTTGTTGGTGTTTTTATTATTGTTGTAGGGTTGTAGGATTTCTTTATATACCCTGAGTATGGAGGCCTCTTCCAGATAGACGATTTGCAAAAATTTCTTGTGGCTTACCTATTCATTTCTTAACTGAGCTTTTTGATAAGTATGAGAGGTATGAAGAGAGGCACTGGCCTAGACCTATACTCACAAAGACAGTATAGGCAACAACAAGATAGACATGTGGCAAAAGAAGTTCTAAATTTTGATCAGTCAGATTTATCAACTTTTTATGGCTATTGCTTTCTATGACATACACAAGTTTGCCCACCTCCAACTCATGAAGAAATTCTTCTACCATAAATGATTTTACCTTTAGATATGCTCTATCTTGAATTAATTCCCCCCCCCCCCCCCGGGAGGTCCCGGGGATCAAACCCGGGTCCCTCTATATGGGAGACAGATGCCCAACCATTTGAGCCACATCCGTCCCCCATTGAATTAATTTTTTATATGGCATAAAATAGGAATCAAGGTTGATTTTTTTCCATATGGATGTCCAATTATTCCAACAACAGTTGTTTTAGAAGTCTTTCCCAAATGTCTGCTTTGGGATCTTTGCTGAAAATCAAATGACTAAGTGTGGGTTGATTTCTGGGATCTCTGTTCCATTGGTCTGTATGTTAGTCTATATGCCAATGCTAGGTCTTTATTACAGTAGCTTTATAGTAAGACTTAAGATCAGATAATTTAAGTCCTCTGATTTTGCTGTTTTTTGTTTTTAAAGATTGTTTTGAGTGTTCTAGGTCCTTTGTATTTCCATATTAATTTTAGAGTCAGTTCATCAATTTCTACAAATATTCTGCAGGGATTTTTTTTTTTTTTTTTTTTTAGGCAAGGGAGTAAAGAATTTATTAAGAAACAAGAAAATGAGAAAAGTACACAGTCCGAGGCATGGAGCGCAGGTGTACTGCAGGGTGAGTTGCTCATGTGGGGCCCCAGGTCAGGCCTTTTTAAAGTCTTTCCTCCTTCCCCTTCATAATGTTTGGGATGGGGCCCCAGCTGCTTGCTGTTTTGATTGGTTGCCCCACCTGTAAGTTTTCATGGACCAATGATGAGGCCTTTTGAGGGTATCCAGGGCTTTCCCTCTCATTTTGAATGAGATTCTCATGGCAGGGTCTCACAAGATCTCTCAGGAGGTTTCTGGGCAGGGTCTTACAGGCATATGGTTTGTCGGCTATATTGTCTGCCGACCTCAGACTCCTTCTCCCTTTCATTATACTAACCTGCCTCACCTCCCCCCTCAGAGAATTTATACCCTTATTCTTAAGAGGACGCTGAAGGGTGATGATCATTCTTCTGTACTACTTCCTGCTGGTTAGGGAGAATAGGCCCTATCTGACAAGGTGTAAAACCCTCTGGCTATTCTACTGTGTTTGAGGGAAGATGGGTCCAGCACCCTGGTTGTAGCTGGATGAAATCCCTGCATGACTAAGAAGTCGATTCTATAAGAAACAAAACAATTAGAATTTTGAAGATACATGATCCTATTAAAAGGATAAAGAAGATGGTGGTAAGCAGGCCCCAAAAAGGGGCTAGCCATGACATACTGGACCACGAGAGTGAAAAAGACCAGGTGCCTTCAGAAGCTGCAAACTCCCAAAGTTGATGAGAAACAGCATTTTTCCTTGAGTTCTTTTATGCTGTTCATTAACTCTAGGGAGAGATTGTGTAGACCTGCTGGGTTTGGTATAAATTGCCAACCCCAGTTCCCACAGCAGTGGTTATACTTAGAACAGCTAGGAGAGGTATGAAGAGAGGCACTGGCCTAGACCTATACTCACAAAGACAGTATAGGCAACAACAAGATAGACATGTGGCAAGCAAAATAAAGACAGTACTTAAGAGAGCCATTCTTTTGTCTTATAGGCACATTCATTAATGACTTAGAATATGAATTAAGTTTACCAGGACTTTTAGCATGTTCAGTATCCCTCTGCATATGATCTAGAATAGAAAAGATATCATCATAATCATCAGGCATATAGGTACAGTACTTAATACTAATCAATGCACAAGTTCCTCTTTGAGCTGCACTTAAGAGATCTAAGCTCCAGATTTGCAGTACCATACATGTTATTTCTCCATGGGAGCAGGCCATAAAGCCAATTGTGTTGGTTTAAGTTCTACTTCCAGTACTCTGGTAATCATTGCTCCACTTGGTATGTCCTTCGCACAGCCAGCATGCTGCAGCACAGTTGATCCTAGAGAGAAGTTAGTGTTTCACCAACTTGGTGCATAACGCCCTTCAGTACTATGAAACAGTCAGTCTGGAGACAATGTCCATTGTACATCTGGTCATATTGAGCCATCACCGGCTGCTACAGGAGTCTAAAACTGCAACATACTCTCTATCCACTTCGGGGCCTTGTTCAGATATGTGGTAGATACTTTTATTGTTTTAGGGGTCTCAGTGACCAACCGAGCCAATAATTCAAATGGAGAGGCACCATGCAGTGTACTGAAGGCCTGGTTTGAATGCACAAGAGAGTTTAATAATGCTGAAGTCTATCTCTTATTACATACTTTCTAAACATTTCCAAAGCAGTTTATAACATATAAAATGAACTTAACTATTTTAGTACTTTACTTTTTACTTCTATACCTTTACCATGATTACATTAATTAACAGGTAATTTACTTTAGCAGTACATGGAAAATTACCTTCTCAATTATTTTATGAAAATCTAAGATTCCCAATGGAATCAAGGTTATCTTTCTTTACCACCATTTTAATATGCAGATCGAGGTGGCCTCTGACTTGTTTCCCTGTTACGAAGTTACTTTTTGTTATAAAAATCAATTTAGGCTTTTATTTAGTAATGGCTTTCTTGAGTTAGCCATTTAAATGCTTCAGTTTAGAAGATGCTTTTATAAACTTACAATTAACTAGAAGTTACTTTACCTTTTAAATACATTGATTAAATTACAATTAGTAACCAGTGAAATTTACCTTTATCTTAATTTCATTAAACACAAACTTACAATTTTCATCATTTTAAAGATTTAATACATATAATGTTAATTTATTTAATTGGTATCCTATAAACCTAGGGAGATTACATCCAAGCTAAATAAAATTGAATCAATTATAGTTTATGCAAGGAATGTTCTCTTTCCTTCATTTATAGGAGGCTAAAACCTCTATTATTTAATAAAATTCTAAAACTGAATAATCATAAAAGCATACTACTGCTAGGTTCTGGAATATATTATAATTGTTTAATTTGTTTTAATTATAATTTGGTAAAGATCTTTCCATAGCTTTCAAAGACTTTTCCTTTACTTACTGAAATTTGGTAATAGGATTAAAACCACCCTTATTTTAAGAATTGTTGAAAGGCTTAAACTGGGGAATTACAGGATGAACTATGATTCTTAACTCCCTAGCCTAGAAGATAAAGTTTTAATCTGGCACACCCAGCCCCTCCCTCATAGCTCTGGCAAAGAGAAGGCCCTGGGGGCTGGGTAGGTCAAAGAGCTTAGGAAAATCTTTTTCCCTTTCCCATAGTTTCCATATTCATATTTCTATATGACCTTTCCATCCTGCTTAGCCTAATTTGGGGTCAAGGAATATTCATTCACATATATAACTGCATATTTAATTTTTAACAATTTGAATAGAGGTCTTTTAAGAATTTTCATTTGTTAATTTGATATTACCATCCCAATGTATGAAGATATACACATTGAGCAAATAGACAGACATAGTTAGACAATTACTTATAATTTTCATTCTCTTACAAAATAAGTCTAACTGTAAAATAACATTATAGTCAAAAGATCTCTTTGAAAGCTATTTCTAATTACTCAAATTTGCACTGTGACCATAAAATTTTGCATAAGAATTTCGTTCCTTTTAATTATTGGTTTATATCCAAATTGTTCCCAGTGCTTTAAAATACAAGTTAAAATATCTTCCTTTACTACAGAGCTTTGCTTATTTCCCATTTTGACTTTGACAGACCTTGGATGAGCAAGATTCGTTCCAGTATATACTCACTAAGGCCACTGAAGTCTCAGGAAACCTGGTTTTTCTCATGACTTGCTGTCCCACTCCCCAGTCCTTGGAGATAACAGGACTCTGGCAGCCTCTGGACTGGAAATTTGGACGTCCAACCTCAGGGGTTGAGAATTCCACCAGGCAGCTATCTAATGCACACCTGGAGTCATGAGAGAAAAGCAGGGTGACTGACACCAGTGGAAAGACAGGATACAGGGGTGACTCAAATTTGCCTCCCTCTGCAGGGATTTTGAATGGAATTACATTGAATTGTGGATAACACTTCTTTGATGCAATTTTAAGAGGCCTGAATCACATCCATTAAACAATTCTCTATTCCATGTTGGAGAGTCCTATAAGTTCTCCATGAGAGGTTTATTTATTTGAATCAAGATGTTCTATCTTTGGGTTCCTCTGCTACAGATAATAACTAGTACTTTAAGTGCATTTACAAGCTGTATAGTCACAATCTCATTTAATACACCCACATAAAAATATTAGAAATTATTTTCTCCACTTTACATGGGAGTTACTAGAGGCTCAAAGAATTTAAATAAATTGCCCAAGGTCATACAATTAATAAGGGAAGATTAGAATTTAGATGTGTCTTACTATAAAACTTAAATTTACAAGGAAGTTGAATGTTATTATCCTTTTTTATCCATTATCATGTAAGTATGGAGTTTTGTGTCAGCTTTTATCTGAAGGATAGGAATATGAGATAAGGTCGTTTTGTGATGGTGAAAGAAGCAGAAACCTTCAAAAAGACACCTCCATGTGTTTTTTTTTCTGGGCATATCCAGGGCAAGAGGATACCACTGAGGGCTCAGAAACTGGAATGAGCAGGTATCTGAGCAGAAGGACTGCGTTAAGACCTGAAAGCAAACCGAGCCTTTCTCACAATTTGGACAGGAGAGGTGCTGATTAGAAGCTGACCATCTAAAAACAGTTTGTTCTAATGACTTTAGCTGCCTAGGAATATTTATATCTTGAGAAACTCACATGTGATACACTTGGCAATAGCTACAGGGTTCTGGTTCCTCCTCCTCCCATCAGATTTGCTCAAGGCAGCAGAGAGAACATAGAGATTCACAAATGAGCTTTCTTTGTAGGGCACTGGCTGCTTTAAAATTCTTCATTAAATCTTTTTCACAAATAAATTGCCCAATGTCCATGGGGAATATTTCCATCTTTTAATCATATGCAGTTTGAATTGACTCCAGCGTTGAGAGTGCATTGCAGGGGTTTGGTGTAGAGGGTCTTGGGGGGGCGTATGTCAGAAGCCTAGCCCTTGCAATGCCATTTGAATATAAGTAACAAAAGGAGGCCCCATAGGGAGCAATTGGCGTGAGGTTATATTTTGTGAGGTGTTTAGCACCAGTTGTGACTGTGGATTTTTAAAAGGGTAAAAGTTAATTATGCACCTTACCTATTGGTTTAGTATTGGTTCCAGAACTGAAATAGCAGAGTTTAACTTTCCTCTTATAGGCTGGTGAGCCATTCTAGATTAATAGTTTAAATAAAATGTCAAGTATCTGATTGCCATGGAAACATTAATACAAAGTAGACCTTGTAGCACTTCATGTTGTAAAATTACAATAATATGAATTACTTTCCTCTCAGGACACCTTCTGAAATGGTCAGAGCTGCATCCCTGAAAAATGAGTCCTTCATGCACAAAGCCAGAAATGGTGTGAAATGCTCCTACTTAGCCATGTCACTGCATATAGCTATGAACTGGACAAATGTCAGCTTCTTTCAAAGGACAGGATCAGGTAGGATTGTGGTGGGGTTCTCACTTCTCATGGAGGAAACATAGAAGAGGGCTGTCAGTTTCAATGGTCTTCATTCCTTGGGAAGGGGCAGTGTCAGGACTGTGCCAGTGACCTGGGGGACTACAAGAAGGTACAGCACACATTTGGGGCCTGCTCCAGGACCTCCCACTGTAACGCATGTTCCAACTGCCTCCTCCAGCCTGATTAGCAGAACACTGCTGATTATGTTATGCAAATGATCGGAGATGGATTTCACATTTCCCCCAGCCAGGCTTTGCACAGCTTTGCATTTATTATCCCCCTTTAAAAATACAGAGTCCTCTGAGAAGGGGAACGGCTTGTTTTCATTTGTTCTCCAACAGAGTTGGCACAGACCTGTCAAGCAATCATCTTGGGCTGTGATCTGCAAAGCTGCCCTTTTGTTGTTCGACTCCCCCCACCCCCTAGACTGTTTACAAGACACACACAGACATCTGCACGCCTTAAAACAGGTTATTTCCCTATTTGACAAAACTTGTCAACCTGGGTGATGAAAATGTTACTGCATTTGCTGACATGGCATCTGATAAACCTGGAAGTTATGTCCCCAGCATCTTGTCCTCATTCGCAATCTGGGATGGTAAATACTCAGCAGGTCCTGGTTCTAGGTGATTGTACAATCAACCATCTGCCCCTTAGCATTTCTGATATTGCTTTCCATTCATTGGTGTTTGTCTGTCACCAGGAAAGCAGCTACGACATTTCCCACTGTGTGGAAATTGAAGATTAAGCTTTTGTTTGCTGTATTACCAATAAAACCTGGAAATCAAGGTTGGGTGTTTTGATTTTAGATAGAAGTCTTTAGTCTCCACAATGGAAATATTTCTGAACCACAAGTCATGAGAAGGTTTTTCCCCCGTGCTTTTCCTATTTTACCCATGAAGGCCAAAAAAATGTAGCGTAGCTTTCTATTAACCTCTCCTCCAGCACTCTCCTTCACCCCGGCCCCAATTCCTACCCCAGAAAGGAGCTAATATTTGTTAAACCCATGCTACGAACCAGGAAATGATTTACAGACATTATCTCTAATTGTCATATCAAACTTACAAAGTAGATGTCACCTCCATTTTTCAGATGGGAAAACCAAGATAGAGAAAGTTTATGTGTTGTAATGTGGCACAGTCAGGATTTAAAAACATATTTGCACTGATTTATAGTCCTTGTGCTATGTACCACTAAGAAACCTTGTAATTTCTAGTGACAGAAAACCCAGGGAAACTGGATAAGATAACAAAAGGAATTTATTGTCTCACATAACCAACAATGCTAAAGATTGGCTTCAGTGGAAGCTTGCTCCCACAGTTTAAACCGTATCACAAAAGCATAATAATTTCTGCAGTCCTGTTTCCTTCCTAAAGTATCTTTATCCTCAAGCTCCACATTGTGGTGGAACAGCTCTGCCACTCACCTCAAGATACCAAAAATGCCTCCCCACTGGTTCTCAATGGTCCATCCTCAACATGCTAACTAGAAAAGAGAGACTAATTTCTAAACTCTCAGAAAAGATTGAAGGAGCTCCTCATTCCTAGAATCCTAGCAAATGTCTTCCATTAAGTCATTTAGTTTGATAGGATTACCTCCCCACCCTTGAGCCAGTTTCTTGGCCAGTGGAAATGGGTCAATCAGGGCCACATCTGGAATTGGGAATGAAACCTATGCCATCCAAACAACAAGGTTAAGAATAGAGGAGAGGTATTTCCCTCCAAGCTGGCCAAAACCAATAACAACAAAAACAAGTTTTCTGTTTATACTTCTATTAAGGAATATATAAATAGACATAAGGAAGCAAAAGACACACCTGTGTGATGTATTTAAGAACACACATAAAGCAATATTCAAACAAGAATAGTAAACAAGAGGTGAGAAGGGTACCTTAAGGAATTATTTAAATTAGATGAAGAACAAATAGGTGCAGAATCCTAGAAAAGAAAAATTTGAGCAGTTTCATCATTGGTGATTTGTTGAAATTTTGAGTTTGCTTTGTTTTATATTGCTTTGTTTTTTGTTTTTGTTTTTTAAAGCAGGAAATAGCTAAAAGGGGAAGAGTAAAGTTGATATGCAAAAGTGGAGAAATTAATCACTTTGTCCAGAGAATAAGATAAATTATTTTGGTGAGGCTAAGTAATAGATATCAAAAGGCTGGGGAATCTAGACTCTCTAATAATATGCAATATCAAATTGCTGAGAGTTTTTGAACTGAAAATTAATATGGTAAAAATGATATTTGAGGAAGGTTCTACTATTCAATTCTGTATCACAGAGATACACAGAGGTGAGGTGACCAATGTAAATAGAAGATCAGTGGTAAAAAGGTTAGCTAGAAGGCTATTGTACTACTTGGGATGTGAGGTCTCAAAAAAGCACGTGCTAAGTACATACTATACGGTGAGTCAGACCATGTGCTAGGCATGATGCTAGGATATGGGATACAAAGATGAATTAGGTACAGACCCTGCCCTAAGGAGCTCAAAGTCTAAATGTGGAGGCAAGTATAAATATATAAATAAAATCAGTTCAATCAAAGATGGTAGATAGTATACAGTGATAAGGGAAAATACTGTGGGGTGTATGAGAGCAACTGACTTGACCTAGAGAAATATGAGGATGCTGCACCAGAGCTGGGTCTTATAGAGGTAAATAAATTAGCATGGCAGCCTTCGAATGTCAATTCTATGTCCTACCTAAGCTATGTTGCAGGGTAGGCAGGTTGGAAAGGAAAGAAAAGGAAGGAAGGAAGGAAGGAAAGGAGGGAGGGAGGAAGGAAGGAGGGAAGGAAGGAAGGGAGGGAGG
>JAKSZT010054561.1:3648007-3684287 GCA_026826555.1 Tolypeutes matacus | reverse complement strand
AGGAAGGAAGGAAGGAAGGAAGGAAGGAAGGAAGGAAGGAAGGAAGGGCAATTGTTTGACCTGTGGCTTAATAGGCCAGCCCTTTCCCTTTTCCCTTTTACTTTTTTAAACTTTTCAGTAGATCTGGCCTTCAAATTTCAACAGCAGTAGCAGAAAATGGGAAAAAACTGAACCATCATTTACAATTTAAGTTTAGCAAGAGAGTGTGGTCGGTTTAGGGTACTTTTGTATTAGAACTTATTTTGTACACATTCCTTATATTTCCACTTATAATCTGTACTGTCTGATAATTCCTGATATAATCTGTGGTGTTACCTGGAGAAAAGGGGAACTTTTCCCAAACTGAAGCACTGATTTGGCATGGGGGACAGATGGCTCAGACCAATTAAAGGTACTGTTTTTCCACTAATTGGTACTCCTGCAAGATACTAATGTATGCATATTAGACAGGGAAAAGGAGGATGACAAACTATTGTTTTGATTTTGTAAAATAAAGCATTATAAAGAAGCAATTTCAGATATCAATATTTTCAGCCAAGAATTTTTCTCTGCTGTGATTGAGAAATGTCACTGTTTTAGTTTGTCAAAGGGCTGTCAGTGCCAAGTACCAGAAATGGGTTGGCTTTTATAAAGGGGGTTTATTTGGTGGTAAACGCTTACAGTTCCAAGGTCATGAAAAGTCCAACTCAAGACACCATAAAAGGTACATTATCACCAAAGTTAGCTGCCATGTGGTGAAGCAAGATGGCAGGCAATCTCTGCCTGGTCTCTGCCTTCCCCTCTGAGCTGTACCATCTCCTGGACCTCAGCTATGGGCAACCAGGCAAAGGGCTTGTCTCTTACTGGGCCTCCTTTCTCAGGCTCAGCTGCTCCACTTTTTTCTGGAGTTCAGCTGCAAGCTATCAGACATATGGCTCATCTCTCCCCGGGTCTCAGCTCTAGGGCCATCTCTTTTCTCTCACATGGCAGTATCAAATATGGTAGCTCACTTTTTCTGTGTGTCACTCACTCTGTGTGTCTCTGTTTTTATCAGACCCAGCAAGAGGTTGGATACTCAACCTGAGTCATGCCTCACTGACATAGTCCAATTGAGGAGGTCTCACAAATATAATCTGTCTCTTCCTGGGATTCATAAAATAATTTCAAACTGCAACAGTCATCCTGTCAGATCTTTTGAAAAATGAATCAGAGGTGAAGAATACAAGAGGAGCTACAATTTTACATGAACCTGTGATATGTTGTCTACTATCTCTGGAGTTTCTTATATCCTTACAGATATTCATTCTTTTAAGGCATTAGTAAGAAACACATACACTGTATTTATATCCTATTGAACCCATCACTTATTAATATAGCATAAAGCAGTGTCAGATTATACTGTTTCATCTTGCACTTTATGGGTAGCATTGCAAACTTTGTTTTCTTCCTTCTGTAACTCATTTTTTTTTGTTCAATTATTCATTGACATAGGCTCCCCTGAAATTTGGGTGAAATTAAATATTATATCCACACTCATACCAAATTAATTAATCATGATTAATGCTCCTATAATGAATACAAAAGGAATTTATCATTATTAGAAACATATTGAAATGTGCATCTCAGAATTGGAAGATTCTCCTGTTCAGTAGGTGCTAGATAAGCTTGAAAGGTTTCTGCTTCTTCAACCTTTCCTCTGTTGTTTTAGCTGCTTTAAGTCATTTTCTAAGGTTCATGGAGAAGAGTGTCCATCAATGAAAATGATTGGTGACTCTTCTTTGCCTGGCATTCAAGGATTAACACCTTTATGTGGATGGGAATCATAAGACTTTAGACCAGGGATTGGCAAACCACAGCCCAGGGGCTGAATGTGGACCATGAGTTGTTTCTGAATAAGGCTGTATTAGAAACCACCACACCCATTTGTGGTGCTGCTTTGCAGCTACATCAGCAGAGTTGAATCATTGTGACAGAGAGAGACCATATGACCTACAAACCTGAAAATATTTACTGTCTGTTCCTTTACAGAAAAAGTTTTCTGGCCCCTGCTTTAGATAGGCAGAAGGGAATAGATTTCTTATTTATGGTATCTGATCATCTCAACTGTTGGAGGGTAAAGGAATCTATGTGATTCTAAGTACAACTTCTGTGAAGAGAGTGACCCTGAATGTGTCTCCTGTGCCCAGCAGAGTACCCTGCACATAGCAGACCCCCTCTCTGCTGTGGCTGAGTGAGTAAGTTAATGCTCTACCCTCACAGTTCTTGAGCAAGGACTTTTTACACCTATGAAATAGGGAGCTAATTATTTTGTTGTTGCTGCTGTTATTTGTAACCTGTTTTGAGACTAGATTCAATTATATAGGGTTCTATACAGTTCTATGGGGTTTACTTTTAGTGGCCACTGTGTGCTAAGCACATTGGACTTTGCAGATATCAACTTTTTAAATTCTCATACAATCCTTGGTGGCAGAGCTTCAGATGAGGAAAATGAAGTGATGTGGTCAAGGTCCCACAGGTATTTAGTGGCAGGACCAGGACTTGGACCATTACATTCTAGCTTCAGAATCTTGCTCCTGTCCACTGTGCTTTGCTGCCCTGAATTTTGTATAAGAAGATGTGCTGCTTTTCAATGACAGGCCCTCTACTTTGGGTGATGAACTAGATACTTTGATCTTATCTGGTGTCCTTTGTCTCTTTCCATTGGAGAGGGACCCATCAAGGATGATGCTATCACACTTGGTGACCCCAAATCTCTGAAAGTGCATATGGATATACCAACTCCTTTTTATAACATGACCAATTCTGTTCAAAATTAACCCTCTGGAAAAAACTTTAAAACTCCAGGAAACTCATTATATACTATTAATTCCTGATGTGAAGATTTCAAAATTAGGTATGTAAACTTTTAGATAATCATTCAGCTTATCCATTTGATTCACTTTAAAATCAGTATGGAGGATTTAATTAAAGTAAGAAAGCATAAAAATATGTGATTCTATCTATCAGCCAGTTCTTGGTTGCAAGCAGCAGAAAGCAGCAACGTTAAGTCAAAAAAAGAATTTCCTGGAAGGATAGTAGATGGTTCACAGATTTGATTCCTGAAGAACGAAGCTCTAGTAATGGGCAAGAGCTAAAGGACTCTGGGTATCAGGAAGTAAGCTAATTTTAAGTAAGTTAATTTTAGCTGCCTGGGTAGGGGACATTACTCAGGTACTACTATTATTCCTTGCCACATTCCAGCACCCTGAGAATTTGGAACGATAGGAATGTTTATTCACTGTTGGTGGGAATGTAGAATGGTACAGCCATTGTGGAGGACTCTTTGGCAGTTCCTAAGGAAGTTGAATATAGACTTGCCATGGGCCCAGCAATACCATTACCAGGTATACACCCAGAATAACTGAGAGCAATGATATGAACAGACATTGCACACTGATGTTCATAGTGGCCTTATTCATGATTGCCAAAAGTTGGAAACAACCCAGGTGTCCATCAACTGATGAATGGATAAACAAATTGTGGTGTATACACACGGCAAAATATATGCAGCAGTAAGATGAAATGAAGTCGTGAAGCATATGACAACATGGACGAACCTGGGAGACATTATATTGAGTGAAGCAAGCCAGACAAAAAAGGACAAATCCTGTATGATTCCACTATTATGAATTAAATATATTGCATAAACTCTTGGAGTTAATAATTAGAATATAGATCACCAGAAAATAGAATGAGGGTTAATCTGTGTAGAATTGGTAAAAAAAGGTTATTTGTAAATCTTTGGAAATGAATAGAAATGGTGAAAGCACATCATAATGTTTATAAGTAGCAGAGCTATTATATGGGTATGACAGTCATTGAAAGGGAAAGTCTAAGGTCATGTATATTATGAGAAACAAAGCTAAAAATATAACATGGGACTGTATAACATAGTGGAACCTCATATGAAATACAAATATGGGTGATATTGCGTATATAAGATGGTTTTTTACAAAATATAAATACAAATAAACTAGAGAGATGGAAACAGAAGGGAAGCATAGAGAGATTGAGAGGTGATGAGGTTATTATTATTATTATTATTATTGGAATAATGAAAATGCTCTAAAAATGATTCAAGTGATGAATGTACAGCTATGTGATTATACAAAATACCATTGATTGTAAACTTTGGATGGATTTATGCTTAATTAAAATGTATCAATAAAATTGATTTGTTTAAAAAAATCATAAAGCCCCCTTTTTTGTGCCAAGTAATGTGCAGAGTACCTATTAGTGTCCACATTCTGAATGAACAAAAGTCCTGCTCTTTGGGAAATTAAAGTCTACATAATTTTTGTAGAGTCTCATCTACCAAGATATTTATCCTACTTCATAAATGACCACAATGAAAAAAAATTTTTAACCAAAAAATTTGTTTTGTAGCATGCATTTTATTTCAATCAAATACTCAATTGAGAAATGTGGTAGATTGTTATGATAATGGTCCCTAATGAATCATGCTCTTTGTGATATTCTGCTGTTGCTCTTCCCATCAAGAGGTGGAATCAATTTCCTTACCACTTAAATCTGGGTCAGACATGTTATTTTCTTTGCCATGAAAGTGGCAGAAATGATGACATGCCAATTCTGGAGCCGAGACCTTAACAGGTCCTGCAGCTCTCCCTCACTGTCTTGGAACCCCTGCTGTGAAGAAGCCTATTCTAGGCCCCTGGAGGATGAAAGGCCACTTGGAGGAGAACCAAGGTGCCCCAGCCAACAGCCAGCACCAACTGCGTGATGTGTGATGGAGGCCAGCTTGGACATCCTGCTCCAGCTAAGTGGTCAAGTGACTGCAGCCATGTGAATGATCCCTGGTAAGACTAGCAGCAGACTCACATACCCTACTCTCAGAATTGTGAAAAATAATAAACTATTGCTGTTTTAAGTTACTAGGATATTTGGGCAGTTTACTAAGCAGCACTAGATAACTCAAACTGGAAGTATTTATTAAATACGTTATGACTAAATTTATGATTCTTGCATTCAGCTTTTTTGACTAGATCCTATTTCTTCATATCCATTTATTATAGTTGGTCACTTCCAAAAATTGGATAGCATTCACTTACCTTATAAAATTAAATGTTTCTAATCAGAACGATACTGGAACCTCTTCAATTTTCTCTTTGTGTATTTATCCCTTTTTTCTTAGAAAGTAATCATGGATTTCTATATAATAATAGCCACAGTGCCACAGTTATAGAGATTTAGAGAAAATAATTACATGTTAATTTTTCCTAATTATCTGGAGTCATAAACTTCCAGGGAATGAAGGACACAGACAGAAATGGAATTGAACAAAACCTTTGGACCTACATGACTATAACTTCACGTGTTACTTAGAAAGAGTACTTGTGAGTCTCTCTGCCAGCTCCTGTTTCTAAACTTTTGAGGGTTTCTTGCATAGTCTATGTTTATACTTCAGATTTTTATAAAAGCCAAAACGATTTGTTTAACAAAGAAGGACTTTTATGACCTGCTAAATGATCTGCATAACAGTCATACACTTCCAAACACAAAAACAAAAAACCACATTTCTACAGATCACCTCCATCCCCACAAAAAATGTATATATGCTTATGCTCAGGAAGTCCCAGTTGGAGAAATACATTTAGGCTCAGTAACAATGTCCCTGGTTTCAAGGTAGCCAAACAAAGCTGGTTTCTGGCAAAACATCTCCAGCCCTCTCCTACCTGAGGTTGTATCCAGGCTGAATCTGTGCATCCTGGAAAACTTAGAAGAATGTCTGTGAACATCAGAATTTTTCCTTTGCATGCATGCTGGACGAAAGACTATTTTGTTTTCTGTAGCTAAAACATTAGAAGCTTCTTTCTTGGGCTGCTTTTTTGTATTGAAGCAGAACCATTGTTGCCTTTCTCTCTGCCTTAGAAAGGAGAATAAGACATCTACACATACTGGAGTGCCATGAGTCAGAAGGGTACATGTTAAGTATATTCTTTCCTGTTATTTGCATGGGAGAAGCCAAAAATAGCATTTTTTTCCCTTGAACTTTTGTCTGACAGGTAAAATCCTATTAAATAGTGTCTCAAATTGTCTCATGGAAATTAGACTCATTTTTCTAAAATTAAAAAGATCTACACAATCTCACCTTATTACAGAGCAAATTGATAGGCACAGTTTTTTTCTTTTTCAGAAAGGTGAAAACTCAAGGTTCATTATATTTTAAGTAAGAGGTTATTAGAAATCTATAGGACAATTAAAGTAATTTTTAAAAAATGCCTTATAAAAGGAGAACATCAATTTCAAGCATAATCTTTTAAAACTGAAATTGTTGACTTGAATTGCATCTCAGATTTAATACATCCAGCCCCAAGGTCAATACTGCTAAGGAAGTATAAACTGAGCTTAACAGAATTTAACCTGCTCAGTTACAGTATTTGTTTAAAAAGAATTATTTCTTGCTCTTCTTTTAGATGTATATTTGCTACAACTCTTTAGAGCTCTGCCTCTCAGATGCAATTCCCATGACTCAAATAAAGTGCTCATTACTCTATCTGGGGGGGGGGGGGGTATACTTTTGCTTTTACTATTGGGATAACTGGACAAATATTTTGACTCAATAATCTACATGAATCATATCTAAATAGGGTTAGTTCATCTTTCAAAGTCCAGTGTAGGTCTTTATGATAAACTACAACTCACTGGATCCATCCAAATGACAGTAACTTACTTGTCAGCCCATGTATTGAAATGGCAAGAAAGAAAGTTTGAGTTATCTTCAAGTAAGTGATATGTTATTCTATAGAAAATGTTGACCAGATATTCTTCATACTCTCCAAGATTAGAGTATGCAATAGGCTTATACCTGAGTAAGGAAATCGAGGTTAGACTTCCCTCATGTCAACAAGTAGTTGGGCATTAGAATTGGCTAATAAAGGAGCATCTGTAGGGCTCTTCTTCGCAACAGGACTTCAAACACTACTATCTATGCATCTGTGCACCTATCTACCTGCTTATTCAATCTCATGGCTCAATATTTATCTAAAGTTTGGTTGACAGAGATATTTAATTTAGGAAATATTGCTTGCAGAATGTGATGTTCATCAAGAAGAAATCATCAATTCCTTCAGATAATCAAAAGTTTCCCTGGATCACATAGTGCCCTTCAGCTTTTTTGCATCCCAGAGCTGTACTGACATTCCTGTTCCTGGTGTGCATCTTCATTAACCAAGAATGACTTCATTTCCTTGATAATGAACTCTGCTCTGCTCTTGGTGCTTGGAGAATGTGCAGTTGCCACCACACTTTCCTCCCACAGATTTGCTTTACTAAATTATATTTTAATGTGACATATCATAAGTCCCATAGCAACGTCTCCTGCAAAAATGCTGTCAAGATGGTTGCTTTCTGCTCTACACAGTCTACTCTTTATGAAGGCCCCAGGTCTTAGTAACAAGGAGTGAATGGTTTTTATCTAACACACACAATGATTAAATAACTGTAAGGCTTCCTGTTTTATGGTAACTGCTAGAAAATTTAAATTCAATTTTGTGATGCTCCTATATGTAATATTATTAATATGTTTCAGCAAGTTTTCCAGCATATTTTTTATCTCCATTCATTGATTCTTTATTTTTCTACCCCAACTTTTAATTTGTGTCATTTTTAAATAATAATCATAATATTTACAATAATAACAGTTGCCATTTATTATGTGCTTACTATCTGCAAACATATGTGCTAAGGGCCCAATATATATTACTTAATTTAATCTTTACACAATACTAGTAAGAATTATTATCTCCATTTTCAATAAATTGGCAAAAAAAAAAGTCCAGCAAGTCTTAGTTTTTCTTCTAGCTATTAGAGGAGGAATTTGGATTTCCTCAAATATGAACCTGACTCCAAATCCTGCATTCTTAATAAGAAGGATGAACATTAGAGAATAGAGTCTGTATACCAAAAATTCTATGTGGATTTTCCTAATTAAAATCAGGAAAACTCTATAGGTACTATAATAAATATTATTAAGTATTTGTAGTGCTTATTATTTTTTTTTTTAAGATTTTATTTATTTATTCATTTATCCCCCCCTTGCTGCTTGTGCTCGCTGGGTCAGCTAACCACGCCGTGCGGGCGGGCTTGCCTTCACCAGGAGGCCCCGGGAACTGAACCCGGGGCCTCCCATATGGTAAACGGGAGCCCACTGATTGAGCCACAGCCGCTTCCCCTAGTAGTGCTTATTAATAAATAAAGACTATTATCCTCGATATATTGATGAGAAACGGAAGCACAGAAAGGTTAAGTAACTTTCCAAGGTCCAAGGTCAGTGGTAGAGCTGGGATGAGAATCCAGGTAGCTAAACTCCATATTCCATGAAAATGAACATATCCATGTGAGCCACTTTAAATTCATCCTGTAACAGGTGGGGAGTTTTGATATCTAAGTATCTAGGTACATATATTTACATGCATACACATTTGCCATTTTTGTCTCACCCGAAGAGGAAGGGATCTTGCTCAGTGCCAACCAAGGTAAAAAGAATTTCTCTAACAGAGTAGGTAGCTGTGCCTAAAGTCTGTGGGAAGGGCTAGACGACTCTTGAAAGTTCCTTTCTGCCCCAATTCAACTGGGTTAAATACTCCTGGAGGGCACAGGCTATGCACATGTGCTTTGAGCAATAATAAACCCAAACGGCTCTTTCCTGACTCTTTAGTGCCCTTCAGCTTTTTATGCGTCCCAGAGCTGGACTGACATTCCTGTTCCTGGTATGTGTCTTCATTAACCAAGAATGACTTCATTTCCTTGAAAATGAACTCTGCTCTGCTTTTAGACCACACCCATTGGTCTCTAACCAGTGGCCGCTACCTATTAAAAGCTCTGTTTTCAGGTTCTGATGTTTTACCCTCGGGATGGGGCTTTTTGGTGCAAGAATGCTCTGGGGCATGGGACTGGATTCTTGTTTACCTGCTGCGGAATGAGGTTTGTAGGACACTGTGCTTGCAAATCTGGGCCAGGCAAAGAAACCGATACAAGTTAATAATATCTGAATTAAGTAGCACTTTTGATTTTAAGTAAATTCTAACCAAGTTAAGACAAAAATTTATTATAAATCCATCAGTATCATGGAACACCCAAAATGAATGTTATTTGGGCATTCAGTGATTCCAAACCAGGTATCTTGTCTTTCTTACAAACTGGCCAGATTCTCAGCTAATTAGAATGGACCCAAAGTCACTATTCACAACAGAGAGAGAAGGGATTTTGTTTTGTATTTCTTTCTTTTGTTTCCTTGCTTGCTGGAGAAATAAAATGGAGGTTAATCAAGAGAGTCAGTAGCTGAACTGTTAGGAATACAACTATTGGGCTAAAATAGAAATGGATTCTTTGGGGGTAAGCATCTATAATTTGGTCTTGGGACTGTAGATTCTGCCACTTCATGAGCTTTCCTTATCTCTTACAAGTAAATAAAATGTTCAACTTGCCTTTGGTGGATATTTCCTTCCTATAGTCTGCATAGGGTGCAGTCAGGAAAAGTGTATTTGAGGTGGTCAGTGTTTCTAACCACTGGAGAAGGAGTTGGCTCTTCAGGAAAATCAGTGATTCTCCTCAAGCACTTACATGGGAAAGTCAAGGAGTGTTTGTTTTGCCAGTACCTACATTGTGTTCATTTCAACGGGACTGATGAAGGACTACACTGATGGGGGCGGATGGGTGTGCGTGTGCTCTATGAAGCGCAGGTCAAAGATTTTTCCCTCCCCATACTGTCCTTTGTGAAATAATTGATAAAAGTTTATAGGATAGACCTGGAATGACTATTTACATGAAGGGCTGTGTCGTGTATATGGTAAAGTGTACTGGCTAAGAGAAGACACAATGAACCAGACAACGTGGTTTCATCTCTTAGCTCTTCTGTTAAATATCTTTGTGTCTTGGCAACTTTTTTCTACCTTCTGTGCCTCTATTCCCTCCACTGTAAAATGTGAGAAATAACAGTACTCTTCTCATAGAGATAAAAGAATCAAATATGCATAATATGCCTTAAGTATTTAAGAGTATAGGAAGTGCCACATATGTGCTAGTTGAAAACCAGTAAGTCTTTACGCAAGCATCCTTTGAATGTTGACCTCATTTTCATTCTCACTGCTTTTACCTCCTGCAGATTCTCATCACCTTGCTCATCAGTCTAGGATAATTGCTTCCAAACCGGTCTTTCTGTCCCTCTACCCTTGGAATTAGACTTTCATGCAGATTCCTTTTTAATCTTTCTAAATGCCACCTTTCACTTTTTTCATTCAAAATTATTTTCTCCAGAGTAAAGTTTGCATTTCTTTGCTTGGTACTTAACACCCTCCTCAGTTTTTCCCTGCCTCATTGTCAAATTATGTCTTCTATTTTTTCGATTATTTCTTCTTGTCTGCTAAATGTCACTGCACCATAGGAGTGGCTGTGTCTTTGTGGTAGAGGTAGGATGGAGAGAGGGGGAAAGTAGCTGAAAGAGAGAGGTACAGAATGGATATTCCGAATTTTAATTTAGCAAACCTAGGCTTCTGACGTTGGTTCTAAGCAAGGCCTATGCCAGGCACATGAATGTTTAAGTCTGCAGTTAGGCTATTCCACGGGAATCCAGGAAGTCTCTGTGGATGGAGGGCTCCTATCACCTCGGGGATTACCCACACTGCTCCTTAGCCACTCTGTGCCATGAAAAGCAGGACTGAATGGCATGCAGCTGGTCTACAGATTTACTGAATGTTTTCTTGCACAGTGCAAGGTAGCCACATTAGCTGCTGCTATAACTTGGCCTGTACATTACATTAACATAAGACAATTTTATAGCATTAAGAAATATTAAATAGGAATGAAGGCAAGCAATGCATTCCCAATGGGTTTACAATGTCTCATTCTTACTCCTCCTTCACTTTGGCTATTAGAAGCTGAAATAATTTTCTCTTCTTTGTGAAGCAGAATGGATTAATTTCTAACCTTGCATTGGGCTCTGTCTTCCTGTGCATTGGGTGAAGCAAACATATTGATATTATATTGATCTCATTTGCAGCCTGCAAAATGTATATGTGAATGTTATGTGTTTTGGTTACATTTTAGAAATTTTCACAGTTAGCAGGGGCTCTGCTCTATGCTTCTTGCTTGTCTTATTCTGTACCCCATGAAACTGATCAGGTTGCCAACTTCTTACTGACATCAAAGCAGACTCTGGGCTCAGATCATCTCTGTGGGATGCAGAGGAAAAGGAGAAATAGCTCTTGCCCAGAAAACACTTCTCTGAGCGAGTTCTAAGTATATTCTGGGGCTTATCTGACAGTTTTTCCACTGGCCGGATTCCGAGTGAGGTCCAATACTGCAGCTGACGTCAACTGGCTTGTGTTCAGGTGCTGGACTACGCTGGACAAAATCATCAGATCCATCCTTCTTGGATCTCAATTTTTATAGTGCCATTTTGCATGATATTCTTTCAAATAGCAATAAAAACAGTAAACAGATTAAAAAGCACAAGCCACATTCCTTTCTCCAGTATCCAAATGAATATAATGCCAACACTAACAAAGGTTAATTAATAACACAAAAAAGATTCTGATTTTAAAATTCCTTTTACACACATGCTGCAGCACTAGACTGGTGCCAGTCCTGTGTACCTTAGTTGCCCATTTCTTTGCAAAGACTCTTTATTCTCTTCATACCTCCCATGTTAAGACACATGCAAGGCTGAAGCTGGTGAAACTGTGTAGTGGATGACCTTAATTTTTGTGTATACTATTTACTCTCATTTTGATACATTTCTATGGGTTTTGGATTTCTCCCTTATTTGCTCAGGTGCATGCTGTTGCATGCTGTCCCGTGGTTTTATAGGCTCACCACTGAGAAACAACAAAACCTTATGTTCCTAAACATATTCATTCACAATGACTAGAATGTGTACTATTTCTCATCTTCATAGATCCTTTACCAATCAGCAAATCATCATTGTTTATGATGAGTTTATGCTGAAGGAGAGCTACTTAGGAAATTCCCACTTGTGAGACCACTTGTTGGTTGAAGAGATAACTCTTCTTTCTAGTTTTGAGCAGGAGACATATTCAAACACACATAGACAGAAAGACCACATGTGGTCCTAACATAACCCAAGTATGTACAGCAGAGTGAGCAAGATAACCTAGATCCTTGAATGATTTGCATTTATCTGATGTGTTTTCTTATTTAAAGTGGAAGCAGAGAGCTTATTACTCTTGGAAACTCTACTTAGAATCTTTCCATCATGGAGTTTCTCCTGGACTAACTGTAGAGATGACTTGTCCCTGAAATAGAAACTTGACCTTTCTCAGCAGACACTCTGGTGTCTATTTCTTGGTATGAACAGCCCTCCCCCCATTAGTGATGCTTTAAAATATAGAAAAACACCTTCAAATGATACCATTACATGGTTTTAGATGTTTAAAGGATCTCAGAGACCACCTATTCAGGCTGTTCATTTTACAGCTGAGAACCAACATCCAGTTAGTAGAAAAACCATGTCTAGAACCAGGATCTGTTCATTCCCTGAACCACACTCATTTATTTTAGTTAAATAATTAACATACACAATTCACCTCAGAATTTTCATAAATCCCCAACTTATTTTAACCCTCTGATAAGAACGTTCTCTCCATTTTAATGCTGTATAACTCACTAATTTATTTCTCTTAAATGTTTCTGAAGTATATTGGAAAATATTGTTGGTAAAATAAAGCAAAGCCATGGAGGCAATGACTGCAGTTGACAACAGAAGTATAATCAAACCTTTATGAATTCATTGTTAAAGGGTTTTCCCTGGTCTTTCAAAGACCATGGCTAGCATGTGCATAAAAGTGAAAAACTGCCTTAATCTTTCCAGCATTAACTGAATGTTAAAAACTACCTACATGCCATGCAATGCAGTTCAAATTTTATGGGAGATATAATGTGCATAATTATAGTCTTAAAAGCTAAAGACATTCTTATTGACTATCTTTATGTTCTATGCTACCAAGAACCAACTCTACTCTAATCACACTACCCTTCTCACCACACCAAATTAATTTCTGATGCTATGACCTGGGTTATGTGGGTTCTTTGTACTGTCGTTCTTTTCCTCTGATCCTAAGTCCTTTGTACCTTCAAGTTCATTTCAAATCCCACCTCCCCCCATTAATTCTTCCCTCTAGGAGCTATGTCTTTCTTTAATTTAAACTCTTAAGAACATATACTCTATATCACAAAATTTTGTGTTTAATTCTATCCAGTATCATATAACTTGCTGATTTATGTTCATATACCTAGAATATGCACTTACTTTGTAAAAATGTTCATGAAAGGAATATATGTCTTCTCTGTTCCCATACACTCAGCACTTTTAATGCAGAAACAGTGTTTACTTTTGATTAACCTATAACTGATTAAGGGCTTAGGTGACACAAAGCACAGACCTTGCAACTCCAAATTCCAACAACATTGGAATTCTCTAGGAGTTTTTAGAAATGCAGAAAGTTAGGCCCCATATCAGACCTGCTGATTTTAAAAGTCCTGTGATTTGTAAAGTTTGACAACCAATTGTTTGGGAGAGATATACTTAGGTAGGCCACTGGTACTGAATACTGTCCAATATGAAGAAGGTACTGAATTCTTCTAGGCCCAGATATGGTACAAGTACACAGATGAAGGCAACTATAAAACATTTGTGGACATCTACACCTTAAAGAATCTAGTGAAAGTTTTGGACACTCTTTCATGAAAATGAGAATAAATATATACACACAATATTTTATATGTGAGTTATGAGGCTTAAAGGACACTTTGAGCCTAAAAAGAGACCTCTTAGAGGTCTAATGACACTGTTAAGAGTCCCCTTTGAAGAATATAAGCATTTAAAGGGCAAAGATCACTTATTTGTCTGCTAGAGTGCCTATTTCTGTGTTGTATGTTTATTGTTGAAAAACAAAGGAGATCTAATGACCTTCTTCCATGGAGATAATCTTTGGTATTTAGAGTAGGTGTCTTAATGGACAGTAATAATCAGCAGGTAATGTTGCTCCTGCAGGCAGGGTGACCAATGTAAGTGTGTAAAACTAATTTAGCCACAAAAAAGGCCTTAATCTAATAGATTTCATTCATCTTGGTAACACAGCTTTGATTTAGGCTATCAAGATGATTTTCTATGTAATTCTGTACTTCTTTTTAAATTTCTCTCTCTCTCTCTCACTCACTTTCTCTCCCCCATATCTATCTCTCTCTCTCCCTCTCTGTCTCTCTCTTTTTCTCTTCCTTTTAACCCGATCAAAGAGTCATCTACTTTTTATGTATTTCTTGAAAATCCTTTGGGGTAATGATCTGAATTGCTCTTAATTATCAATTAAATTTTCTCCAAGTAGAGTGTTGAAAGTTTAGATGAGCCCAATTAGTGAGAACCTCACTCTAACAACACTAATAAAGTTGCTTAATTTAATTCTTCTTTATTATACAAAAAGAAAGGATCAGATATCTCAGATCAATGTTAAGTGGTTCTTATGGAAATGGATGCTAAAATAAATAGATATAAATTTAAAAGTTATGAACAGGGAGGTCAAAGAAGTGACCCTTTTTGCTTGGTATTAGGTTTTACCAGATTCTAATAATATTAGTTTGAAAATATCATGCCCCCATTTTTCCTAAAGGGAATGCCAAATTAATGACTGCATTTATACTTGAAGATTATACTATATATATTCTTTACACTGCTTTTTTCTTTGAAGGATCAATATCCAAACCTGTATTTAAAGAAATTGTGTATTTGCCAAATCAGTAACATGTGAAATTGGGATTATTCTACTCTATTTGGATAGGGCATCTGTGAGCACAATCAGAAAATATATAGTCCTGTATCAGTGATATCTTAAAAGCAGTGACTTGGGAACCTTGGTGAACTGAAAAATACTCAGAACTTCTTAGGATAGATTATGCCTCAGAGAAAACCAATAGTTTAATAGAGAAGAGAGCTTTCACTGCCTAGTCAAGGTGTACCAGATTACCTCTTTCATTATTGATCTCCAAAGCAAGTGGTAAATAATTTTACATTCTTCATTACTTAGGTACTGTGGTGAGAATCAAGGCTGAAAAGAAACAAAAATTCATTCACATTTAATTTAATTGGATACATTAGTAGAACACCTAATATGTATTAGGTATACTTCTTGATTAGTGGAAGAGAGGGAAGTTAGAAAGAGAATGGATCAAGGGTAAGTAGAGAGAATAAGACATATGCTCTATTCTTAAGAATTTTGCTGTCTAGTTGGTGAAACAACACATATACTTTGAGGATAAAATAACTAATAACATCTGGAAGACTGAGGAAAGCAAAGAAATGAGGCTGCATTATGTTTTTCTTTTCAATCCTTTATGCTTTTATTTCTTTTTCTGGCATTATTTCATTGGCTAGAAGGCTATATTTTTACAAAGGTAAAAAATCTTATTAAAGAAGTGAAACTCTATGTAGTAAGTCAGCAGGGGCTAAGATATAGTAGAGGCAACTAGTCTTCATGGAGCCCCTAAAGCAGAGGTTCTTAATAAGAGGTCCATGAGCTTGAATTGAAATTCAAAAAAACATTATTCTTGCTGGGACGTGTTGGTGCAGGTGTGATATATTTATTAAATAATACACAGTATAGTGTGGACTTAGTAAGGGGTCTGTGGTTGTCTGACTGACAAAGGGGTCCGTGGAACAAAAAAGGTTAAGAACCCTTGCCCAAAAGTCACATCACTCAGGCAGTCACTTCTAAGAGGCTTTGGTAAAATGTTTGATAGTGAAAGTCAATCAGATCAGCAGCTAGGGGCATGAATTCTCAAGGTGAATTTTTAGATGGTTTTAGAAAATCTCAAAGAAGATTGGTGAAAGTCTGAATAGATAAAGTTAAATTTGGTGTGTTCCCAAAGATAATCTTATTCTAAAAGATGGCTGACACAATAAGAAAGGAGGAAGGAAGAATGATGTGTGCTTATAACCTCCTCTTAATTCATTTTATTCCTTTTCTTAATTCTGCCATCCTATTTTTTTATTTGAGAAGATAGGAGTTTACAAAATAGTCATGTGTACCACACAGGATTCCCATCCAATCATTTTTAATTAAGAAGCACTCATATGAAACCTAATATAGACAAGTCTCATTTATTTTTTTTGCTCTTTCTTTAGTGGAATCAGAACAGTTGTATATTGTCTTCTCCAATACATAAGAAAATACCTGGTTTTAAGCCTTGAGAGTGGGATAATAAGACCTGACTGAGATGAAGTCATTTTCCTACATTTGTATAATAGTAGTGGCTCAAGGTCAGTCACATGCCAAAACCAAAGGCAAATGATCATTTAATTTCCCGCTCAGTCATCAGTGGACTCTTGGTTCCCAAGGAAAGGAAATCATGTTGCCAAGAAAAGAGCCCTGGCTTTTGCCTAATTTGCATAATATATTTTTAAACATTGTAGAAAGTCAAGCATGCTGTGCAGAGGGTAAATACAACGTGATAATGATAGCTATGATGACACTAATGCTTACTACTTCAAAGTCAGCATCAATGAAATAGAATTGTAAGAGCCACGGTTTCTATCTCAGGAATCCTGCATTGTTTATATCTCTGGAAAATGCTGTTACCAAAAGCAACAATGACCACATGGACAGTAGCCATGACATATATTAGGGCAAGTTTAATAAAGATTTGCCAATAGGAATAAAATATGTTCCACCACTTTCTTTTCTTCCTCTTGGAAATCTAGACTAGGAATCAGAGAAGGAAGGGAAATTTGGTTATAATTAAAGTAGACAAATGATAGGCACTTTCATCTAGAGACTAGAAAGCCAAGTAGAGAGATGGGAATGGCTAAATGCTAAGTTTGGACTACAAATAAGCAAGTTTATGTGACAAAATCCAGGATGAAGGGACAAGACCAATCATTTTTGTTAATTATTTGGAAATCTGTAGGTAGGCATTATGATCTTTAAATTAATTTCTGTAACTAAAACATCAACTACTGTCTAGAGCTGAAAGGCATATTAGAGATCATTTAAATGTTCTCATTTTGTAGAGATCAGGTCTTAAAGCTCAGAAAAGTCAAATAATTTGGTGACTATAGCACAGCTCATTACTGGCAGAATTGCAACAGGCACGCATGTATCCTAATTCTCTTCTGACAGCTTTGAGAGGAAAGTGGGTTTTCACAGAGGCTTCAACTCTGTGAACAGATTAAGCAGAAAGTGACAGATGGACTGTGTTTATCACTGTGCCCACCAATATGTACAATTATTGGGTTGTAACATGGTGCTGAGGTTTACTATTTACTTGTGGACATCTATTTTTTTACTTATTGTTTACTGTGCTGTTTGACAAAATATAAACATTTTATAAACATACAGTTTATTTTTCTGAAGTTTATACAATCAAGTAAAACCACTTTCTGGAGTTAAAAACTACTAGTTTAACTTTATGTTCGGAGCAAATTACTTTCTCTCCTTTGGCTAATTGCTTTCTATCAGCCACTTACAGGGCTGGAACTAAGTCTGTATGTCCCACTGTGACTTTTGTTTGCATCATGTGACTCCAGCATGGATTCTAAAACCTGGATCTGTTTCCTCTCCACCTTGCGGGATTCTCATGTCCTTACTGAACATGTGAATCTTTTGTTTTTTGAGATGACATCATTCTTTAAAGCCTTTTGAACTTGTGTTGTTGTTTTGAGGTTTGTGTCTTTTTTATTTTTAAGTATGCATGTTCTTTACTTTTTTTTTTTTTTTTTTTTTTTTTTTTTGTTCTTTACTTTTTATCGTAACTTCTTTGACCTTGGAATAAAATAAATGCCACGGTTGTCATGCCAATTTTCCATCTCGGCTAGCTTCTATGAAATTCTTTTACAGTTTTTTAATACCTCAATGAATAATTTTCATTCATTCATTCATCATTCATTCACTTGTTTAATTAATATTTTGGAGCATTTGCTCTGTGTCAGGACCAGTGTTATCTCTTGGGCTGTGAAGATGACTGAGACAGTGTATTTGCCCAAAGGAGGTTCAAAATACAGCGGCACAAAAGGCCATTTCAAGGGAAAGTATAATTGCTCTACATGTGATTTATCTCATAAGGTTTGAGATATACTATACACAATCCTAGTATCCCTTAATCATTAGCATTTATAAACCATGACTTTTTACCAGACTTCTTATTGTTTATATTGAACCCATTTTTATTTCTAATTGGCAACATCTCCAAATAAAGGGTATTCCATGAGTTTATAAACTCCTTGACTAATTTACTTAAACTTAGACCTAGTGGCAGGATCCCTAGGTCCACAGAGTACTGGTTCCAGTCACAGGAAAAATATTCATGATTTTTATGTTACACTAAGAAGGTCTCATTCAATGAAGCTCCCCCTAGCTTCCTTTTGCTATGGTGTTAATGTATTCATGAACTACTCTGGATAAGAAATCTGTTTTGCTGAGAAAGGTTTTTTGTTTTGTTTTGTTTTTGTTTTTAAATAAGCTTTCTCATAAGTTTCATCCATTATAAAAGGCCCAAACCTGTCAGAACTGAGAGAGTCAAGGTTAAGGAGAGATACAAATTAACTCACAATCAGTGCTGCTGCTTTGCAAGGTTCAACTTCCTCTGTCTGGGAAGTGCAATTACTGACAATGAACATGGATTGGAAAAGTGAGTTTTCAACTGATTGCAATACCAAGCATTTCTAAAAAGATAGTCAACCAGATGAATTAGTTGTTATCCACAATGAGATTTGCATTTCCTTTCTGCATTCATGAAAAGAGTGAAAAAAGAAAGAAAATCCCTACAGCTTGTCTTTTATTTATATTGTAAGAAGGAAATTTCTTAATAATTAAATTCAGAATCCAAAGGATAAAAAGAGATGAAGAAAAAGAAAAAGAAAACCATAAGGACAATCTAGTAAGGTTTAATAATGATTTATACTCTAAATAAGACTGTGGAGATTAGGAAATAAAAATGTTGAGAAAAAAAACCCTGTTATCATGGGACTTAAAATTTTACGGGAGCAGGTAGTAAAGAGACAGACGTAAATCTTTATGGAAAATGTAGATTTTGGTTCAAAATTAAACAACTATGAAATGGGTTTGACTATATGATTCTATGTATTATTCCCTGGCAACAAGTCTTGTGTGTGTGTATGTGTGTGTACGTCGACTGCATAAAACTTGGATCCTACACTGTGCCCATGCTGTATTCCAGATGAGGCAGTATGATTGAAGAGATAATGAACTGTATTACAAGGAGTGGAATATCTCTTGGGAAGCAAAAATGTACCAGGAGACCTCTTAGTTTCATGTGTTAGCAAAGTAAAGCCTATAAGTGGTTTTTGGCAGAAGTTTACATAAGCTAATGAATAAGGAAAATGAAAGCTTATACTTCATTAGGCTGACAAGAAATCAATCATATTTGATGAACCAGTAAGGCAGATTTAAATGCCAGGGAGTTCCCTAAGAATACAAACCTGATCCACCTTTGTGCAGAGGTCAAACATACCTGTAATTACAACTATTAATATCAGTGCCTTGGAGTTTGTTGAAAAGCACATTCAGAAGTAGCCTATTCATTCTTTTGAAAACCTATGTGTGCACATCTTGGCCATCTGTGCTTTGGTTGCTGTAGTACTTTGCTGCCTGAATTCCATTCCTCTGTTCCATTACTATTAGTTGCAATATAAACTGTTATTTGCAAACTCTATCTGCCTAAACACAATGTAAAGAGAAATGTAATATGATGTAGAAGACAGGCTGACACTATACAACATTGATTTGACCAATTTTTTTGTTTGTTTCCTTGACTTCCTTACAATGAGCATGAATTAAATACTTCTAATTCTACCTCACTTATTTTATTAATATCTCTGACAGGAGCTAAAATGTGTATATTATTTTTCAATTTAAGGTAAATCTAAAGTTAGGTGACTTCTGTTCCTGGTAATCTTAAAAAGTGGAAGTCCCTAGGTTTTTCTCCTTTCTATGACCCAAGTCACATAGTAGAGACTGGAAATTAAGTTTGGACAAAGTGATATGGTAGGAAGAACCACTGAATCAAACCCTATTCTAAAATAAATCTGCCTTTATTCTACTTCCAAAACAAGCTGTATGACCTTGGGAAAATTATATAATCATAATGTGTTATCAGTTTTCTCATTGGCAAAGGCAATTCATTCAACATTTGTTCTTCTAACAATATGTTTTTAAATGTCCTTTCTAACTATGTAATTGTATGGATCTATGTCATAAAATTTATTTTAAAAGTCTTTAATAAGACAAGACAATAGGACAAGATTTTTCCCAGGAAAACCTTGATTGTACAGAGTAAGAGTATACTTATTAGCAATATTGGAATAGTGACTCCAAAATTCTTCCTTAGCTTTTGCCAGGAATCTTAAAATTATATAATTAGAACATTGAAAAACCTCTTTTAACTATGACTTCCATAGGAAATCACAATTATATCTGATTTCAGGATTATTTGTGCTTTAAATAGAGGAATTCTTTTGAATATAACTGAATTGAGCACAATAAGATGTGTAAGCCATCATGAAGTGCCATCTTTAGAATATCCTTACCTGTATAAACTTAGTCCAGGATTATAGAACACCCAAAAGATTCCAATCTTGCCCAGGATAAGGAGAGATCTACTCTTTCCTAGGCACATCTTCACACTGATTAGTACTTTACTCAGCAAATATTAATAGGACATTTATTACAGGAAAGGTTTAGCGTTATGGTTGCTACTTTTTAAGGAGAAATATTGTTATATCATGTGTTTGTTAAATTTTATTGACCAGTTATCTAGATGGTTGTAAACAGTTCTTTAGAAGAAAACCTACTTGGAAGTAACTTCTAGCATTTACTCTAATTTCTTAAATTGTGTGTCCACATCTGTGTAACAAATTCAAATGAAGAGACAAAAATGACCAGAGTGACAGAAGATCTGCTTGGGAATAAAATTTAGAAAACCACTACACTATTTTGCTGCCATGGAAAGTCTGTTCTTTAAATAATTCAAAAGAAAATATGAGAGTTATGTTCTTAAAATATTCCAAGAAGAATAACTCATGGATGTATATAACACATTATAGTAGGGCATATTGCTGACAATCAATTGCCTCCATCAGAAAACCTCTTTGTGAAATTTAAGGTTATTTCAGCTTGTTTTGTTCTAGTGGAAATAGAATTTCATTGCTTACTAACTCACTTGACATAGTTTTCTAAAGTTACAGCTAGTTACCAATCATTATTAGCCATCTCTTCTCTAAGCTAAGCCCTTTTGTCTTTTCCAATTTGGACTTTAATTCTGAATTATTAGTCAGTTTTGATGAAAAACCTTTTTCGAAACTAGCTGTATCACACTCTAATGCTGACGAGGTATTTTATTTTTTGTTATATAATTTAAAGGCAAAAGAAAAAAAAAAAAAGGGTTGGGATTGTAGGGCAGAAAAAGAAATACAATTCACTCCCAGGACATTCAAGAGGCAAGTGCTAGGGGAGTCACTGGGGAGCATCACTTAAAATGGCTGGACCTGAGGTAGTTCAAGTAGGCAACTGGATCCACTGGGCCTGTATGTGTTGGAAATTTGGTCTAGGCTCTAGAGGCTGTGTGAAAGCTCATTACTATGGGTGAATTCCTTAGGGATGTATTTCCATCTCACATCCAGTAGGATCTCATTGGGGGAGGAGATGTGTTTTTACATAGATTTTCCTCATCAATTGTTCCAAAGGCAACAGAAGTGCAGTAAAATGCAACATAATAGAATTATGACTCAATTTCTTCTTACTCCCAAATTTTCATTTTAACTTGAGCTAAATTGATGGTGGAAGTGAGTATCTTAATTTAGAACAAATCAAAACAATAAACATCATTTTAAAACTCAGAACTTGAGCGTTTACATTTGGGGATGTTCTTGTGAAGTAGACATATTTATTATTAGTGTTTTCAAGATTTACTTGGTCAGAATTTTTGGACTATTTGGAAACACTGTCTTCAGAAAGGCCAGCTACTGTTGTCACTACAGTGAAGAGAAGGCACACATTTTTCCTCAGTTCTTTTCTTCGTCAGCTGTTTGCTTCATTTCGGTGGCTGGAGTGGTTGTCTATATTGTCACTTGGTTGTTACTGGTTAGTATGACCTCCCTTTGCCTTTGCTTGGAAAATCCTGAGTATGTGCTTCATATTATTGTAGTCATTCACAGCATACTTTTGATTGTGAAAGTGGTCTGGTATGGACAATAGATTATACAATCACCTACTACTGGTTACATAATTTCTTTTCTCGTCTATCCTGTGATGGCCTCCTATGTCAGTTCAGATCAATTACTAAGGGCCGAGGTGAAAGTTCATTATGGTTGATTTAATATTTGTCTAGGCTCTGTGTGGCAACCAGCACTGTTCTTCTCTTTTTGACAGTCATCATGCTAAGCTAAGTTCTGATACAAGATATACACTTGGGATTGGATTTCTTCATCAGCAATATTCTTGCTTGACAAGAATGTGAGGAGAGAAAGACAGAATGGGAATTTGGTAAAAAAAGAAAGTAGAGAAAGTAGAGAAAAGGGCAGATGACAAGAGATATGAAAAAGGGACAATGAAGTAAGAATAGAACACTCCAGAAATATGTGGGTAGGCATCTTATGAAGAAGGTGAACGTTATTGTTGCTTTTCCTGTATTTCTTTCATTGCCATATCTTTATTGATATTTTCTCACACTTCCCCAAGTAGATATAAGCAGGTATCACCTTACCCAACATTTTATCTCCTTCTGAAAGGAGTTTCTTCTGGGCCTAGTGTCCTTATTTACTTTTGGGTTCTTTCTCTTGTTTTCAATTCTTCTTTGGATTCTATTTATTCAAATCTGTTTTTATTATACTCACCAGGATAAATGAATTTGCATAAAAATGAGAATGGCTTAATATGTTTTTTCCAGTAGAACTTGCATTTTAACAGAAATCTTCAATGCTTTCTTAACCTATCCTAGTGTGTTATGTGGAAACTGTGGCAGAAAAAAGGGAAGATATGTTTTGCATCAGTGGGCTGTGAGCTTCTTAATTCATACCCCCAAGGCCTCTGCCTATTCCATATACTCATAAGGTTAGGTCTTACTCAAGGTCACTGCTAGGCCTGAGTTTGTTTCATTGTTCACTATGATATTGTTGACACTCCATGCTGTTGTTGGCTTTTGAAAGTAGGACATTTATTCCTAAAAACAGATAATGCAAATCATTACTATTGGCTCACATGTATAAAGGCCATGTCCACTCCCTACTGTATCTAGTTTTGGAAAAGGCAGTTACTCTTTTTAACATGTACCTGGTTTTCATTGTCACTGGAAGAGAGTATAATATTGTAACAGTGATTGTGAAATTATCTTAATGTCCAGGTTCATATGTTAATGTTCATGAACTTACTATTCTAAAATTCAGGTCTCAACATAAGAACACTAAAAACATATTTTTCTTTTCAGACTCTTTCCAGTCATTTCTTTTCTGGATTTTTACATGCTTTAATGAGCTTTAAAACAGATGTCTTTTTTATAGAAGCATTATATCAGAATGAGCTCTTCCCTAATTAGATCAATTTTTGGAAGTGGTGCAGATTACTGGAAAGCAAACTTAACTGAGGATCAGGTGGTCTGATTTGCAGTCACACCTCTGTCATCTCTTTACCTTATGATCATCGACTTGTAAAAAAAAATAAAAATAAAAATCACCAGCTCACTTTACCTGGTCAACCTCCCCATCTACTATTGGCGCCTCCTTTGCATCTTCCTATGTGCTTTGTAGTCATCCTATAGGATACCTTCACCATATCAAGTACCATAGTACACTATAATCCTTGGTTTTCTTTGGTGTTTCCTCCAAAGTAAAGGCGAGATCTGTCTTTTATTCACTTTAATAAACCAAAGGTATATCACAATGCCTAATCTATTGCAGGCACTTAAGGTTTATTGAATTAAAGAATGAAGATTACAGACAAACTGGTCAGTGTCTGTTAAGCATTTATTTCCTCATTTACAGATAGGGAATAACTAGCTACCTCTGGCTCCTCCTAACTCACAAAGCAGACTGAGTGACCTGGCAAAAGGAGGTCTTTCCTTCTACAAGTGATCTTCCCTGACTTCTCTGTCTGAAGTTGGATTCTTCCCAGTTCTATTCTACATCATGCTCTATTAATTTTCCCTATTTTATTGTCCTCATAGTTTGTATTTTGATTTTTCCACTGGAATGTTAGCTCCATCAGGCAGGCACCTTACCTGTTTCATTCTACAAGAAACTTGCCTTGTAGAGAGTAAGATGCATAGTAGGTGTTCTATAAATACTTCAGTGAATAACAGATCTCCATATGTGGCACTAGGGAAACTTTACCTCAATAAATGTAAATATCTTATATTTTAAGGCATAAAATTCTGATAAAATGAAGCATTTTTATCATTAAACTTCTCCCTTGCTCTATAACAAGAGAAAAGATATTTGATAATTTTATATTTTATTGTTTTCTATCCTTTCTTCAGAAGATTATAAATATCTGAACCTTCTAAAAGTCAACTTATTTTCTTGAAAATTTTGAGATTGCCTCTCAAGGGACTGAGGGATATTTCTTGAATCCTTGATTAATTTTTTAAAGTTGGAAGGTAGCATTTAATAAGAGAAAAATATGTCTACATTTCAGGTTTAATATATATGTTCAGTTGTTCAGTTTCATTCAGTATGAGGATCTCAACTTGGTAATTATAATGTAGGCTTGTGGCTTGAAGGTAGCTTAGAGAATGACATTGAGCTGTAGGCGATTTCATATTTCTACATAATTTGTAGAATCATAATTTTATAATCTGTTCCTAAAAGGACACTTTTAGTACTGGGCCTTTTGTGCCCTCTGTGTTTTAAAACATTAGTGTAAAAACTTACCATCATAGATGTATGTTGATTTTGATGTCTCCATCAGGTAGCGTTTGACCCAGTCATTTCACGTCTATTTTCATACCTGATCAATGAGGATGTTGTTGAGAGATATGAATATCATAATTATATATACATAGCATTAAGAGGGATGTTGGCTGTATTCATATTCAGGCACTGAACCATCATATATGTTTGTGCATGGTGAGAATTGGAGGCAACGTCTACAGGGGGCAGGAGTTTAGTATTTTGCAGTATTATTTGACTCCAGCTTTTATAAAAAAGTTTTTTTATAAAAAAGTCATATTATATGCTATTAACAACAAAAAACCCCTGCTTTCCCTTTCTCCCCACCAAAAAAAGAGCTTTTATGAAGTTTTAAATTATGAATTTGATTAGGAGCCAGTTGTTTAAATTTAACCAGAGGAATTTATTTTACCATGCTCCACCATATAATTCATCAGAAATAAATGTTTAAAACCAAAGTGGGAAAACCAGGTCTTAACTAGTTGTACTTCTTAGAGTCAGTTGACATGTTCCCAAATTGGGCTGGTTGAGTGCAAAAAGGAAAACTTTAAAAATAGATATTTAACATAAGATTCTACAACTGGTACTACACAGTACAAGTTCCCCTCCTAAGTATGTCATGCTGCGGCTCTCATTTAATTGAACTATTTAAAATATACAACATCAAATGGACATTTAAAATTTTTATTATGCCAATGGTGGATATTTATTCATTGCTTCAAGTCAGTTCTTTATAATTACTTATATTTTAGAACATAGAGAGTATAATCTAAGCACACTTTAGCTTACCTTCTCAGATGCTGGACTATTTTGAGAGCTGCTGAGCTGGGTAGGCTGGGCACCAAACAGATTAAAATTTTAACAGATTACATATTTAAATATTATTACGGCCATTGTTACCAAATTATCATATGGTATATTCCTCTTACTTACTAAATGCTAACTGATCCTCATAGATTTGGCCTTAATCATCAAGTATTCAGCATATATGTTGTCAGAACTTCAGGTAAAATATTAACATTCATATTTAAATTTGGATGTGTTTTTTGTTTTTTTCTTTTTAAAGAAATATAAGTTATTTTTGAAGGATATGCTATAGTGTGGGGGTATAGATACAGAGCAGTATATTTAAATTAGTTGATATTCACATTAGGAATGTATACCATGAAATTTCGGCTTCTATTTTTCATTTTGAAATCAATCAAAATAAACTTTATGAGATTTTTTTAAAAGTAGAAAACTGGTGAAAAGTAATTTTTCTTTAGTTTTCATTATTACCTTTCTTAGTTACGCTGAAAACCAAGATGCAATCATTCCAAATATTTAGAATCCACTATAAATTTATAATGTTAGAAATAAAATTTTTGAATAGGTCAGGAGAAATATGCTTTGTTTGAAATTTTAGGATGAAAAAAGTTAATTAAGTTTCCTTAATTATCCCTTGAATTTCATCAATACACATCACCATTCTAGGCTTAAATGTTGGGGAAAAGGCAGAATACATGAGATTATTTGTATTTACTCTTCAGACACTTCTCTGCTCTTTATAGTAAGAGAAGAGGTTTTTTCTGCATAAAGCATTCGCATCTGCTAATTTTGTTCCTCTGATATTTTAAGTTCAGTAGTATAAGTCAAGGTATATTACTAAAAAAAGAAAATTTCACTCTTTTCTAAATCAAGGATTTTCTGTTCAGGCCTCTAAAACACAATTTAAAATGGGGAGCAATGCATATTTTAGAAAATCAAGTTTATGGGCGAGATTTGAAAGAATATTAATTTTTTGTTTGATGCGTAAAATGTTTATGACATGTGATGCATATTTTTACATTTCATATCATTGAAAGTAAGTGTATTTTGCCACTCTAAAAGGTTGTTATGAGAAATCAAATGAGATTACTTGAGAGTGTTTTGAACTCTGTGTGAAAAATTCAAGGAGTAATTGTCATCTTCATCTTTGTTGTATGCATCCAACCGGATAATCTTCAGTCTTCTCACTGTCCACACAGTGTGGAGTTGGCATTTCTTTCATTAGATCTGGCCCATGTTTCATATTTTGCAACAGAATTTAGAAAAAACTAGACAGCGAGAAAAATAAAGTTGGGTCATTTATTCATGTACATTTTGGTAGTATGGATTTTCTGTTTTATTAATATAAAGAAAGGTGTTTCCTTATGTAGCAGATAATCAACTTGGCATATAATTTTAATATATTTGGCTACAAGTCTCCCCCTAATTCAGTCAGGAAACATAGGTCTTTAGAATGGAATGCTATTAACCTCCTGAGCATTAAATGTGAAAATATACATTTCTCATGAATCAAGGGAAGTGTCTTTAAATTTTACATTGAGAATTTCCATTTTAAACATCCAAAGACAAAGACAGAAAAGGGTTCTCAGTCACAAATTAAGATAAAGTAATTCCTTCAAAATCATCAAAACCACCCCTCTTCCCTTTTTAAAAATTTCAGGTAAAACTTTCAGCAGAGTTAATATATGTATTTTCCCCTTCAGAGTTGGAGGTCTTAAAAATTATTTGGTATGATAATTCCTTGTCACTGGGTGAATTCTATAGACCACTGATCAATTCTCAGAAATTAAGCCTTCCTCTATTTATGATCACTAACAGTAATTCATTTTTACTGCACTTATTATAGACTATTTAGAATTCTATATTCCATTATGTAACTCACTTTTGAAACCACATTGTTTAATAACTATCTTAGTTGGTAGTGATAAAAAGAGTTGGTTAACCCATTTAAATGTATCCCATTAAGAAATAATTTTAAAGTTTGATTTTAAATATCTAGGCTGTAGAATATTCATTTTCTTATTCTATCTTCCTAATGAATAAAATTGTCAATCAAATGATCAAAATGATTACCACTGCTTATTATACACCAGAAATAGTAATAAGCACAAATAAATTAGGCTTCATAGTTCAATTTGAGAATGACTCATTTTGCTTTTAAACCTATTATCTCCATGTTCATTTACTTTTTTTTAGTTCAGAGAATTTCTCTTACCATTTGAAGAATAGTGTATCTTGAACATTAATCATAATATTCTATTTAATGCTCGCAAAACCATAGTAAACAAAATTTTCTGAGATTACTATTGCTAGATTTCAATTTGGTGAGAATGAAAAATTACTTAATGATTAAAATTCTGTTGCTTTCAAATATCAATAGTTATTAACAATGTCTTAGGTTATGACTGGACAAACATTTTGCCCTTTCTTCATGTTTATAATATTTGCTTCTTTTCTATTACACTTATATTAAAAATTTTTTTAATGGTAGCAAATGTATTTTTATCTCAGAGTGCTAGGCTCTTGTGTAATATGTTACAGTGAATTTCATTGGCTTCCCCCTATGTAATGCTTAAATACATCCTTTACAGTGAATAACTTTTGCCCAGAGTGAAAAAAAAATTCTGTGTCCTTGAGTTACTCTTCTGTATGCCTTTTGCAAACATGTTTGAAAACACGATCAGACCATGTATGATTTTGTAATCAGATTTCTATGAAACTATTAATATATTATGTCCATAATAAATTTACACATATTTTAGCAGGAAAAAACACCAAACTGTGTTTTTAATTTTTGCCTCATATACCATATCATATGCATTATGATGATTTCATGACAGGAGCTAAGCTCAAGAACCAATTTCAGCAGAACTATTGATTGTTCAAATTAGGTAGGTTAATGAGTGATTTACCCAGAGTTTTTAAAATATATTTTCATTAGAGCTTTAAATAGTCTACAACCAATAGTTATTACTTTAAGAGCAGATATCTGGAAGACTCAGAGGCCCAATCAATTTTTATTAAAGTGCCAATTTTTATTTTCATATTGTCATTTTCTGTTTTCATTCAGTTAAAGAAACCCTAGCCACCACTTTTTAATTCTAAAATGGGGTCTCTAAATGCCCAAAAGCTACCATTTGAAAACACCATATTACAATGTGATGGGTATTAAAATTCCCATGCATGACATTTATGTTTACCTTGCCTTTATACTCAACACTGAGATTGAGTAAATCATTATCAAGGCCTAAGGAAAAATATTAAATTTGATAATGCTTCTCCTATTTTCAAGGGATTGCCATCAAAAAGCAAATCAAAATTGACACTACGTCAAAGCACTTTGAAAATATTAAGGTACAATTGTGATCTTATTGTAAAAGTGTTGACCTTTTCAAACTCTAAATTTGCTATATGAGCAATAAATACACTGTTGAATGTTGTATGACTAAAAAATATTCCACAAAATGTAACTCTCAATGATTATCAAATTTCCTTATTTTCCTTATTCTGTAAACTTATTTTTGATCATTTGCAAACCTGTAATGAACTGAATATTTATCTGCTCTCCTACAATTCTTGCACTAAGAAATAATCTTTTCATTAACCTTCAAGAGTTCCTTTTTAGAAGCAGATATTTACTAACTTTGATATTTTAAAATCAAGTTTCATTTTTCTTTTTATAATAGTATATGCACTAGACTTTTGAAGTGTAAAGGTCTTTGGTGTTTTTTAATTTAATTATATTCTAACAATCACTAATAATGAGTTTACAGGAGAAAATATTTTGAATGGAAAACGTCCACTAGTAAAATTTTAAAAATTGCTGAGATATTAATAAGATTTTAAAAATAATTGACATAGTATAATTATTGATGAATTCCCAGTTCTTCATTAGTTTATTTTATTTATATGAGAAAAATATAGCTTTTCTTGGGGGATGGGGGGAGATGTTGTACCGGAGATTTAAAATGAACAATCTGATAAACTTGTCAGCTCAGAACTTATTGTCCTAAATAAAGCCAATTAATTGTCAGCTGTTTATTTAATTTCAGGTCTTTTTAATTGCCAGTTTTTCTATTATAAACCTTTAAAGTATTATGAGTTGTAATTTTTACATTTATCCACTGAAATTTATGGACATGGGAAAATATATCAGCAAAATGTTTTCCTTGAGTGTTCATATTCTCTTGTACCTATAATTAGAATTTTAATTTTATCAAATAATAAGACAGCATTAAACTAACCACATATACTTATATAATCATTTTTTCCTACTCTTCAATTAATTTAGGGAATTGCTGCTGTTTGGTTTTAACTAATATAAGGAATTCTATTGATTATTTAATAAAAATCTGTATCCTTATGGATCTTTAGGATATGACAGAATATATAATTAATGCTTCTTTTGTGTTTGTATTACATATAGGCATTTTTCCATAGAGTCTAAGATTTTCAACTTTATGGCTTTATCTTAGGTTCATGTTCACGTATTTGGTAAAATGCATTCATAAACTTGACCAGGTTTTTGTTCAATATAGTTAACAAATTGTTTCCTCTAATTTTTAGAGGCAATTGATATTTACTGCAAACCTCTTGCCTTCTATTCATTAATTTAGGTATTAAAAAAAAATTATCTCATTCAATCCCTATATGCTGCAGAAATGGTGATCCCTATATTCCACACAGGATATTTGAATCTACAAAACGTTCAGGAACAATAGGAGTGAAACCAAGATTCAAATCTATGTATGTCTACTCCAAGGCCCATTTTTACCTTTCTATCATGCTGGTTCTTTGAAATTTACATTCTCTAGTTAATGTTATTTAGTCAAAATTTCTGGAAACATACATGACTTCATAAAAAGTCACAAAATTTTTTGATTAGGAAAATCAGCATCCTGACATTTCTTGCTTTCATTTTCAGATTATAGAAATCATATCTATAATTCTTAAATTTTTATGTTTAATTTGATATCATTATTTATTTTAGAGAATTTATTTCAATCCATTTTAGAGAGGATATAATATACTTCTTGCCCATGGCAGCCTAGACTCTATCATAGGGTAGAATAAAAAATCAGAAAATCTAATAAAATCAGATGATTTTTATCCTTTTTCATTTGGAGAGCAAGGACATACATAATAATTTTAAAATACTTGTAAAAATTGTATTTTCTTCCTAATTGGATACTATTTCCTGATAATTATTAATTTAGAGAAAAGAATAATTATAACATGGAATGATCACACTAATTCTAAATTTTATCACTCTGGAGTATAAGGCAAAACAGGATATTTTCTAAAGAAATTTTATAACTTTGTTTTTCTGAAGAACTATTTTAAAAAGAACATATTATTAGCAGCGTACTTCCCATTAAGAAAATTGTGTAATTTGATCAAAGAACTCGGGACTTTTTTCTTTTAACGCCTTTTTGGACTTAAAAAATTACTACAGGGAATGTGATAAAAATAATCCTGTTAAAACAATTGAACCACTTCTAAGATTTGCTTTTCATTGTCATAATTATTCTACAAAGGAGCAAGAATGTATGACTATGTTAAACGTGATCAGTTTGGATATGACAAAGTTCATTTGGTTGTCACAACTTTTTTGATAAATAAATAAAGACAAAGTATATATGGAGTGCACTTGACCATAAAAGATAAGGGAAAGAAAAAAGGAAAACAGCTAATGAAATATATAATTATCTGTTTATGTCAGATATGAATATTGCCCATATCCTTTTCATTTTCCTTCCTCAGAAAGGACAAAACTGATAGCCAAGGAATTAGTGAAGAATCTTTTAAAAAATCAGATCTTATTCATATTTTAAAACTGATCTCTCGTAAAATGTAATTTCTGAAAGTTTTTATAACACATAACTTTTTGATTTATAAGAAAACATTAGAATCTAATAATTATTCTTATAATCTTTATAATTTAGTAAACTTAAATATTTAATATAATTTTAAAAATTACAATAGTCTCTTATTAATGAATACTTGAAAATTTAGATTCCCAACAGAACTGTCAAGAAACAATGTATATACATTAGTACCCTAGTGTACATTGGAAGAAGTGGTCATTTAAAAAATAATCTGTAATAATAATTCCTTGGCTATCATTTGTTGTCTTTCCTCTCAGAGGCTGGAAGATGAAAAGGATGTGGGCAATCTATATCTCTGACATAAACTTATAACTTCTTTACTTTTGTTTTATATACAACTTTTGTATGAGATGGTTTATTTTTCTAAATATATTCTATTCAATCAATTCTAAATTGCTGTGGATTACTTAATTTTGTTTTGGGTTTTGAATATGCATTTCGCAAATAAATTTCAAACACCTTTTAAATTATTATTAATTACCTTTTCTTTTTCACAGGTTAGGAAGATAAACTGTCCATGTAAATATTATCACACTTTTTGTCATTTGATTCTTCTCTATCATATATTTTTTTGATAGTTTGAGACAATACATAATTTTTTTTAAAAAAAAAGATCAAGTGGACAAAGTTTCTTTACTTACTTTTAAGAGCAAAGTTGACCTATTAGCACTTAGATACAGCTTTGAAACCATGTAGTACCTTGCATATTGTGAACACTCAAAATGAAATAAAATAAATTTTCTCCAGGGCCATACAACTAATCATGCATTGGATAGATAAGGAGATACACATTTACTATTTCAAACAATTCCATAAATCACTACCCCAGTATTCCAATTGCTTATTTTGTTCTCATAAAATGTTTTAGTTCTCCCAGAGGTTATGTTTTTATTTCTCCACTTCACAAGGTAACCTTGACAGGCCTTAAAGTACAATTTAAATGGTAAAATGCTCATCAGTGTATTTTGATTTATATGATGGCTATGATGCAGAATGCCTCAGACTATTTAGATTTTTTGGTAAACAATTTAACTTGTGTTGAAGTTGTTATTTAAAAATATTTAATACACTTCATTATAATTTTAATTTATAAATTTGAAATTATTATGTGCTCAGTAAAGTGGTATAAACCCTAGCTATATTAATTTCATTTTAGTGGCTTGAGGCTCAGCAGTTGTATATTATTTTATTTTCTGTAAAACAGGAATAAAATTAATACATAAATCTTACAATATTATGAGAATTAAATAAAGAACAAGAGTGCATTCTGTATATGATAGAAGATAATATAAATATTTGTTAATATATCATCACATATTAGGGAATAATTAGTGAAAATATTTTTACTACTATTACTTGAGAGAAAATTTTTTTTCCACTTGTGTATTAAATTCCCTGCAAAATTTTAATTTTAGAAGTTCAACTTTTAAAATATATTTAATCCTTAATAGCACTTAAGTTTAGCTAATGAGAAAAAATATAATTAATGTTGTAATAACATTATAACTCTGCTTTTCCTAAACATTTGAAGTGATATAAAGAGGTGTGATGAGCTTAATTATACAAGTCTTAGTGTTTTACCATTATGACATTCTCATTGTTATTGAAAATAATTTATTCAGTTCAAAATTAGAATCAGTATATAGAACATATCTCAACTAAGAGCTAAGACCTATTATCCTGAAAAATAGGAATTTTGCATTTGCATTTTTCTTTTTATTATAAAATTTTCCCTTGGATATAATACTGTTTAAATTTTTAAAATTGGGGAGAATCCTCGCTGATTTCTTCTTGTCAAGATAATAAAGTGATACAGGTAGGAATGAAAAAGAAAAAAAAAATTAACCAAAAAGTACATGTCATTCTGTAAGTATTTTTTAACAAAGATACCAGGACAATATTACTGACATAATGTACTGAAGATTTTATAGTATCATTACATTATATATACTATTTCATTGGTAATTTAATTAGTGTATATCTTTGGTTATTTGCAGTCCTACAGGAGGCCCACCAATAATAGTATTAATTTCAAAATAATATTTAAGGTATGTCAACCCCCAAATTATGAAAGTGCAGAATAGAGATAACCTTATATTGTTATTGATCTCTGTATGCCTAAGCAAGGTCAAGGTCTCAGAATGAGGTATTGTGGTGGCTCAGGTTTCTTTGAGTTGGTTATCATGTCATTTTTTGAAGGATTTTGGTTTTCCAGTGCTTTGCTTTCCTGCTCCATCTTTCTTTCCTTTTTGTCCAAGGTAGGAATTTAGAAAATCTGACTTAGCTCACATTGAAGAAACCCACATGAAAACAAATAACTAACACATTTGAAATTTGTACATAGATATTTTTTAGCATAGTGATCATGACTGGATCCATCAGCATATTAGTATTCCTTCAAAAAAGTTAAATAAAATACATTGCTATAATCGTCTACAAAACTTTCAAATATCTTTAATATTTAAAAAAATTATTTTAAGAAAAGTTAACGCACAAAATAAACAAATTGAGACACCAACCAAAAGAAATGGCTATAATTTAGTTTCTTAAATGAAATAATAAATTCACCATCATGACTTTGAAGATGAAAAATTTTGTACTTTTGTAAGAGTTTTTAAAAATTCTCTAACCTGAATTAAGCCTTTTCAGTGTATTGAGAGAGAACAATTTCTGGAAGTCAAACTTCACAGGAAATACAAATTCAGATGTTTTCTCTCTACTGGCAAAGTAATGAAAAAATCTAATAAGTGAAACCACCTAATTGAGAATTTGATCTTGCAAAATACTTAAAAATCCCCATAGTTATTTGTCTGAATGCAAATACTAATTGCTTCTGCCTGCTTTCTATCTGCCTGTATATAAACATACCCCCTAAACCATAATTCTGATGCAAGATAGAAATGTTAAAGATCTCTAAAAGTTGAGTCTAAGTGGTGACTTTATTAGCAAACACTTTTAAGAGGGACTTGAACCTCCCCAGAATATGATTTACTAGATTCAAAAGTTTTTTAAATTGAGATGTTAATGTGTATCCTACCAATTAAAAAATACAATTCATGTCTCTGCTTTAAGATCTAAAAGTAATGGTTTATTTTATAATAAAATTTCTGCATGGATTTGTTTCACTAGTGGTCTGTGGGGTTTCTCTAATTAGAGCCATTTTCAGTATGTATCTCCTACTAAAATATACAATTTAAAATAAGGAAATCTCCTAAAATTATCAAATCTATCCAAATTGTTTTTTTTTAAAGATTTTATTTATTTATTCATTTATCCCCCCCTTGCTGCTTGTGCTCGCTGGGTCAGCTAACCACGCCGTGCGGGCGGGCTTGCCTTCACCAGGACGCCCCGGGAACTGAACCTGGGGCCTCCCATATGGTAAACGGGAGCCCTACTGATTGAGCCACAGCCGCTTCCCAAATTGTTTTTGAAAATACATTGAAATATATTTAATATATGATTTTATCTACTAAGAACTTGATGTATCTTAATATTTAGACAAATGATATTTAACATTAAAGTTTTGAAATATTGAGAAGTCATTATTTTGAAATTTAAGTCATAATAATTCCTTTAAAGAAAAATAAAGATAAAATTACCCATCATCTTAAAACTGACGAGAAACTGTATTGCGATTATTGACCAAAACCAAAAGCCATGAAATTGGATAAGCCAATGAATTCCATTTTTAGAAAATGTTTAAAGTTTTCATAAACCAGATCCCCAAAACATTTTATTAAAAATAAATAAATTTGGTTTAATCCAAATATTTCATTATAATTTGAATGCATTTTGTAGTTCAACAGGATTGGAACACTCAATTGAGTCCTTAACTGAAAGTTCATCAGATTTTCTCTGCTTAAGCAGAGTGACAGCTTAAAAATAAAAATTTAAGATATACACATCTTACACATATTCTAGTGTATCTATTCTCAACAAAGCATATTTTTATAAAATGGGAACTCTAGAGTATTTAACAACAGAAATATATGACTATATTTCATCCTAATATAATTCCAATGTGATTATAAACAGAGTCACAATTCAAGGGAAATAGATGTATTTTTGAATAATAGTCATTATGCATAAAACATATTAAAGATGATTGAGGGACTGTGGTTCAGAAAAGTCTGTGTTCCTTCATTTTTATATATAAAATGCTCATTACCTATATCAAATAATCCTTTGATTATCAACCATTTGAATATATGATTTCACTTATTTGCTATTCAATTCTGAGTTAAAACAGATGGAAACTGGTTTATTGTTTGGGTAGTGGCTCAACTGATGTAATTTTGGGGGGTAGGCTGTAGGGGAAAGTGTAGTTTTTCATAGAAACTCTTTATTTCATGGAGGTAAATAAATGCTAAATACCTGAACTTTTCCAATAAATGCAGACCTAACTTGATTTCCACAATAAGCCTCTAATAATTTCCATGAGACAATGTTATCACAAAATGTAAGGCAAAACAGATGTTAAATTACTTAATAGAACTCATAATTTAAATAATTAAAACTAATTTGTGTTTAAAGCTATTTGCAGATTTATTAGAGAAACAAATACAAATATGCATTTCTACAGAACTGTTTTTTCCAAAATGAGCTTAAAACTTGTTCCACATTTTGTACTTGTTTATTTATC
>JAKSZT010054561.1:3408007-3643007 GCA_026826555.1 Tolypeutes matacus | reverse complement strand
GAGAAGCAGCTCCAAAATATCCATTGGTTGCAGCAGTAGCAGCAGCCAGGCTACCTAATGCGAATGTCCCCGCCGTACCACCAGCTGTGCTGCCACTGGCTGAGGCTTCACTGGCATAGGTGGCCAACAAATTGGCTGCTGCTGCTGCTGGGTTGGCACTGGCAGCTGCTGCAGCCAAAGCCCCTGTTGCTGCTGCTTGACTGAGGCCTAAACCTAATGTGTTGAGATTATATCCATAGCTGGCTAATGTATTAAGTGCAGAGGTGATGGCCACCAGGTCATTGCCTGTGAAGCCAGATAAAACTGCTGGAAAGGCTGCAACGCCAGCAAGGTTAGCATGTCCTAATAGCCCTGCGGCAGCTGCAGCAGTTGGTAACACTTCAGCAGTGTTTGCATAAGGAGATCCGGTTGGATTGGAATTTGCCACTGGACCTGTAACATTGGCATAACTGATATTGAGACAGCTGCCACTCTGTGGATCCTCTTGTATCTTCTGGATGATAAGTTCAACAGCTTTTCGGTTTTGTTCAGGTTCTCCACTCACAGTGACAACCCTCTCTTGCAAGTTGATCCCATCAGGTTTCTGGGAAAGCTGCACCCAAGCCCCTGACTGCTCCATTATAGCCTTCACAGTAGCACCTCCCTTCCCTATTATCAGACCTGCTGTGCTGTTGGGAACTATAATCTTTACCTGTAATTAAAAAAAATACGTATAAATAATACTTCTGTTTTGTGCACATACATTATATTACTTTGCTATCCTAGAAAAAAAACAAAATAATAATTTGAAAATTAGTTTAAACATAATTTATGATAGACAGAAACATCACAATTTTAAAGTGACTTTTATCATATTTAATAAATTAGAATTTTCAAAGGAAAAAGCAAATTTTCAGTTTAAAATGATTAAACAAAATTTTTCCTTGAGTCTGTGCATTTTGCAGTAGAAGTGATAAAAATAAGCATGTTAAAAAAGGGAATCATAATTATACATCAATGGTAACGTATTTATATAGTTCCAAATCACAATGATGTTGATGGATCTTCACCTATTGTAGCTTTAAGAAAATTCTTTGCTCTAAAACATAAAAACAAAGAGTTCAGGATTATAAAGCAAAGTTAGCAGAAGTAGGAAAATTCTAGCATGAGTCTCTTCAAACCATTAATTCCATGTTGCTTATCACCTACTAATTTTTGTGTCACTCATTACCAGACTTGCTTCATGACTAATGTTTTCAGAGATGGAGATTAATAAAATTATTATTATTAGTAGTATTGTGTTGTTCAACTAACTTGACACACACATGTAACTTTATAAAAATAATTTCCAAATAATTAGTAATTTAAAATTTTTCAATGACATTTGGGTAGGTTAAACCTATTTGAGAATGATATTACCTGGAAGTTCTACCTGAATTTTGTAAAATGACTTGATTAGGTAGGTAACTCATTTTTTGACAGTCACAATAGTTAGGTTTTAAAAATAGGGTTTACCACCATATTACTAGAGTATACTGACAAATTACCAGAGTCACATGAATACTTAAAAAATTTAATGTGACCATATGAAGTATAGACATTTTAAGCTACATTTGTATTGAAAGTCCAGTCACAAAAATCAGCATATTTTGATTTATTTATAATCACAATCAAATACTATTTCAAGAAACATAAAATAAATATGGTATTTACCATAATCCCTAAAATTAAATATAGATATTAATATTTAAAATTATATTCTCATAGCACAAAGATACTCATGGCACTGTTTAATGACTCATTGCATAGATCAAAAACAGTAATGTTATTATTGACACAGCACAGAAGCAACTGTTTTTCTTTCTCCAGACCATTAAAATAGATAGGTTGAAATAATTTGTTGAAATTTGAGCAGGAATTTACTTCAAGTATTCTATGAAATATTCCATTAGCTAATTTTAGCAAGCTTTGACGTGCTATCCTTTAACACAGATTTGGATAAGAATTATAAAGAAATATAGCCATGCATTTTTGGCAATATTGGTCTTGAAGGTAGCAAGTAGGTTGAAGCATAAATTGCAAATTCTAGATCGGGTCACCTCATAAATATAGTTATATATATTACACACATACACACACACACACTCAGAGAACATTTTGTTTTCACACAATTACAGTCATAGTAGAATTTCGTTTCTCTTGATTTCTGTATATAATCATTTTATTTTATTGAAAAACATCTAAATTTTCTAAATATATTTCTTAGTAATGTCAAATGTATCCCTCATATTCACTGGTTAAGTGCATAGGTTTCAAGAAGTAGACTGAGAAATAATTTTTTTAACATTTATTAATTTAATTGGATTTACAGATTTTTTATAGAAAATTTGTCAAAAATGCTAGTTTGCTACAATGTTTTAATTAGAATACATCTTATACCAATTATAAAAGATGAATTAGAATGTCCTGTTTTATCCTGTGTACCTAAAGTATTGAGTTAATTCACATTTAAGGGTTTAAATATCTCAATTTTAAATATGATTGTATTTTATAAATAAGCATTTCTTTTCAAAACCAGAACTCTTTTTACAATAAAATATTGTTGAAAATGTTTATATTCTGGCAAATTGTAGTGTTTTAACATAATTTTTATGAAGAAAAATATACTAATCAACTGAGATTTTCAAGATAGTTGTTCTTAGATTAAATTCTAATATCACTGTTGTTGGTATCAATAATATCAATGTCATAATCACCTGTATGATTATAACACAAGAACAGAATAGCACATGAAAAGTTAATTTTGGGAACCAACCTTTAGACTGTCAATGAAAGACAATAAAATTATAATTTTATCATATACACTATGAAATCATCCAAAGATTGTATGATACGTGTGAAGATGATATTAATTTTTACTGTACTTCACATCAATCTCATACTATATTTACTGTGCCCCAGCTTTTTGTTTTGTTTTGTTTTTAACTAGGATAATTCTGTCCTTCCAAAAGAACTTACAAATGTATGAATATGGTACTTATATTATAAAATATTGACTTGTCTTTCTTCTTTTAATTTTTCCCCTTAATCATTTTTCTTATAATATTCAAAAATTATGAAATAATGTTTGCTTCATAAATGGCATGTGGAATTTTCATAAAATGAAACATCTTTCCCACAAATCCATCTTTGCAAATGGAAGAATTACACCATTATATTAAAGATAATTTTATGGAGGAATTACTATTCCTGGATTCTAGGTCTTCTCATGTGAAATAACCATATTTAAAAATCTGTCAGCAGAAATTGTTTTTTTTTTTTTTTACCAAAAACTAATGTGACCCCAAATTTTGTTCATATTATTCACATTTATCTACATATAACTAAAATAAAGTTGTGCTATGATTTAAGAGCAGACATTAGGGCTCTAGAGACATCCAGACACTATAAGCAGGCAGACAAGCTCAGGAATTCAGCACCCTGTCAGTGGGCCTTACTTTGGCATTTATGCTTCCCAGTGTAACAGAGTTTTAGACTCATTTATAGTTTCCCAATACATGGCTCTTTTGTCCCTTTTTTTTGAACCTATAGCACTATACTTGTTAAATATATGTCTCAGAGATATAAATCTTTGGTTCGTCCATTTGCCAGCTGAGCCGTAAATCTCCGCGGAGTTGCAATACCTACTCACTAGTTCATTGGATTCGCCCAGGACAACTAACAAGGAGATGATGATAGAAAATGCCCATCCCAAGGAACAGAGAGTGTCTGCAACCACATGAAAGATAGTTCCATCCATCTGCCCCATGGGTTCTAAGCCCCCTCTCAATTAGAAACAGAGTAAGCATCACCACCCCAAAATCCTCAAGATTAGGGAATGAACAATGGACTAAAGTAGACCTATTATTATTTTATTATAGACTCATTATTATTCTAGCATTATTATTATCATTGATATAGAGGCAGTGGCCACCAGAGGTTCAGAGGGGAGGGAGAGGGAAGAACATGGGGCATTTTTGGGAATTGGAATTGTTCTGCATGATATTGCAATGATAGATACAAGTCATTATACATTTTGTCAAAACCTAGAAAGCTGTGTTGTGCAAATCGTAAACCGTAACGTAAATTACAGAGTATGGTTAACAGCAATACTTCAATATATGTTCATCAATTTTAACAAATGTACCACACTAATGATGGATGTTGTTAATGTGGGAAAGTGTGGGAGGGGGAGGGAGTGGGATATATGGGAATCCCCTATATATTTTTATGTAACACTTACATAATCTAAAGCTTCTTTAAAAATAAAAAAATAAAATAAAATAGAGCAAACATTAATGGGTGCAACTTAGTTATAATATATAGTATTTCCTAAACTTAGATAATAATAGGCTATTCTGTATAAGATTACTGACCTTAGAATAAATTTTAGTTATCAAATTTCAAACTTAATAAAAATACTTAATATCCTAGACAAGGAACATGTCGCCCAAAATCTATTTTGACACAAAGAAATGAAAAATCTCTTAGATTTACACTTTTATTCTCTGAATGATTTTCAAAAATTCTTATCTATTTGTACACTTATGAATCTAGTATGCAAACTCACAGGAAATAGACCTTCTGAAAAATAAAAGTTGAGAAAAAAAGAAAAATTATTTCAAAAATTAATTCATTTGCATAATATCACTCAGAATTGTCTTCTCTTTCTATTTTGTCCAGTTAGAGGCAAGAAGTGGGACACCAAAGTGGACACTTGGAGATGGTGGGCAAACTTCCTTGGGGATGAAGAGGGGAGAAAAGAAGAGTGGAGAATTATGTAAGAAAGCCTATTTGCTTACTTTTTATAACAGTTAACCAGAGGAGAAGTTTGTATATTAATAGTGCTTGGATCCCCATGGAAATGATAAATAGTAAATTTTAATTATATGTGTGAATTCATTTTCATTGATGAAGACTGTTAACACACTGACTTACATTAATATATATATTCTTATTTCTAAAGAGGTTAGAGCATGAAAGAAATCAATGTTAAACTGTATAACAGTTATTTGGTATAACATGTATACAACTAAATCAGTTATGTCTTAGAAGTTATAAATTTGCTATTCCTTCAGAGCAAAAAAAAAAAAAAACGATCTATATTTGCTATCATCCATCCAGTCTCTTATGGAACGCTTACTGAGTGGGTTGTACTCTGTATTGGGAGCTGGGGATAAAGGAGATATATAACATCGTTCCTGTCTTTAAGGAACGTACAGATTAGTTGTAGAAAACAGATGTGTAAATGTATCAGTGCGGTAAAGTCTTAAAAGTGCTAGTACAGAAGTATATAAAGGGTACAAAGAATGGAGTAGTAAGTTCTAATTGGAAGGAGGAGGGGTAGGTAATAAAATCTTTGAGAGATGGTAATCATATTTCCTTAAGTGTCTAATATATTTTTGCTATCGGTGTACTATTTTTTTTAACATAAGACATTCCCATAAAATTTGGTCTCTGTTTTATCTGTATTAAAGTATTCCTGTTACAAACCTAAACTCACTTTAGTAGTGATTATCTGCTTAAATAATGTATTATTTATAAAGTAAAAAAAATTTTACTTGGATTTTCCTTATTCCTAGACTTAAACATATTAGTTATATGAAATAAACATGTTCTTCAGAACCAAAAAAGAGCAATGAAGTGATTTTTTCTCTATCTGTAACCATAAAAGAAGAACCTCTATGAGAATTCTATTAAGAGTATTAGAATAACAAATAGGTATGTTTCAGTATTGATATGCTTCAGATTAAAAATAAACATTAAGACAACCAAATTTACCCCTATGTGAAATAAGAACCCCAACTCATTATGGTCTTATAATTAAAAGGAATGAGAGTGTCTGTAGGTACCATTTTTCTTCATCACTGTATTAGGAAAATTGTTGAACTACTTCATAAAACCATACATTAAAATAAATGGCAAGACATGTTTCCATTTTAATTTGAGATATATCAATTAACAATATGGATTAGTTTACTTATGGCTACCATATTACAAATTAGACCTTAGATTTACAAACAAATTCCTATCTACAATGGGCTCTTGTCTCTCATTCCCTTCCTCCCTTCCTCCCTTCCATTCAATCAGCTGGCATCTGCTCTCCCTTCTTGCAACAGAATCCCAGTTTTCCTTTTGCAAATACCCTCTTTCATTCTTAGTGTATGTGAGTCAGGTAAGGTTGACTACAATTGCCTTGAGAAGTAGAAACACGAAATAGCCCTGGTCTATCATTATTTTTACACCCCTGATTTAGAGATAGGCATGTGACATAGGATGGCCCAATAAGAGTTAGCCTGGGAATCTGGTGAAACTGTTGGGACAGAGGTATTTGTATTCCTAATCTGGTTCAACACAAGCTTGTCATTTGCTAGTGGATATCGTGCCACCATATGGCAAGAGGAAGAAGCCAACTGAAAATAAAGTTAAACTAGATAAAAGGAGACCCAGCAATGGAGACAGAGAGATTCCTAATAGCATTTGAGTATCTGAATCTAGCCATGCCTCAAGCCAGCAGAAAGTGAACACAATTCCCTTTTGTTTTAGCCACTCTAAGTTGGATAATTATCACTGGTAATTGAGCAATACAGTATTTTTAAAAATATTTTTACATTCTTGTTACATCATGGATTATTTTCTGTCATCTTATTGTATTCAAAAGAAATACTGCCATCTTATTTTATCTCTTAACTCTCTAATAATCAAGGTGTTATAGGTCTGGTAAGGAGAGACAAGTGGATTACTTCATTTACCTTTTACCAAGATATACCCTACATTACATCTTTTTTTCCTTGATGTAGCATAGCTTAGGGTACTCAGGTACCACTTAATAGTGTTCAATTGAGAAGCACATGTCATCTTGAGGATCTAAAATGAACTGTTGTTCAAAGTAAATGTTTTCTTTTGATCATAGATTTTATATACATAAAAACTGCTTTCCTGAAATGTACTGATTTGATAAAGTAAGTGCAACTGAGTTACAAGAATGCAAGTGTCAAAATACAATTAAAAAGTGGCTCTTCCAACTCTCTTTTAGTCTGTTTAATCTACTCACTTGATATCCAAATCAAAGGTGCTACAGTTTTCATAGGAATTTCTGGTATCTATCTTAAAATATTCTGCTGCCTTCTCTCAAAAGTCCTCAGCCCCTTTACCCTACCCTTCAAGGTTTAAACCTAGGAACTATCTGTGCCTACTCTTTTGCTCCCTAGAGCTCTACCTCTTATGTGCTGTTTAGTTTTTCTCTCTAAAATACTTCTCATCCAGTTCTGTTGCTTTTTCTATCTAAGGTACAGTGTGATATAAAAGAAAGAACCTAGATTTGGCAGTTAAGAGACAGGACTCTCACCCTGGCTCTCCTGTAATGAACTTTGTCAAATTTCTTCAGTTTCAGCACGTATAAAATCAGACAACTTGATAAGAAAGTGGATTAGGATTAACTGATCCTGATTAATTTTAGTACGATGAGAAAACCGAATTGAAAACTCTTCCTTGGTTCCTATTAAACTTCTTACTATCTAGACTCCTTATGTAGGAATTCAAAAATCTCCATATCCTGTCTACAAATTGTTTTCCCAGCTTCATCTCCCATGACTAGTATCCTATGCTGAACCCAAACTTTATAAGTTAGTCCCTGATTACATTCTATATTATTGTTTTTCTATATCATTGCATTTGTTCCAAGTGAATGGAATTGTTACCTATGTCCCCACACTGTCCTTCCCCTCAAAATTCATAAATATTTACCTGCTGAAATATTGCATGCCTTGCAAGAGCAGTTCAAATGCAACATACTTTGTAAACTCAACCCTGATTACCTAAAACCAGAAATGTTAAAATACTTTTCTGTATTTCTTATTATGTTATTTATCCTATTCTGACTTATAATGTAACAGATATTTGTTTTTTTCTCCAAAAAAATTAAATGTTCCTGAAGGCCAATATCTTGGCATTTAATTTTATATATCTCCTATTTATACTTTGTTGAATAATTAGGTAACTGTTAAAAATAATAAAGCAAAAAATGGATTTGTACAAAATACAAATAATAAACCAACTGAAAGATACCCTCATGACCAAATACACAGATTGATATTTTATATATATATATATATCTGGTTTTGGGTTTGATATCATATATAAATATGGCTTTGAGTTCTTAAAATAAAAGTAACCTTCTTTGCATTATCATCTCACTAAAATCTAAGGTTCAAAAATTGTATCAAAAACATACTGAATTATATAAAAAGATAAATGTACAGATACTTTAATTTCATTTGAAAACTACTGTAATCAGTAACACAGACTTACAGTCATTAAAAATCCAAAAACATTACAAGAATTAAATGAATATTATCTGCCTTCTTCCTAAATTTTCATCCTATGTACTGTTTTTCCCGTATTATTTTGTAGTTTCGTTCTCATTAAGCTTGTTTCTAGGTTTCTTTAACTACAACAAATGTGGTCAGATTGATTCCAAAAGTCTAAAACACAAATATATATTAGTGATTACTTAAATAAGCGAGGAAATGAATCAATTAATAAGATGGTTCAAAAGAGTGTCTACTCAATCATAATCACAATTCACAAATAGTAGAATTAATCCCACTCCTTGCTTTGCTTCAATCAATTGTAAAAAACAAAAACCAAAAAACAATAACTCAAAATAATTGCTATATAAGATTAAGTGCCTTTAGAAGTTTTGTGGGGATTGTTTTTCATTTTCTGTTTTCTTCCAAAATTGCCACACTTTATTTTCCCCTCTTGTTCTAAGACATGAAAAAGAAAGATAGGCAGTTATACCTCTTTTTTTATGCTTCCTTGGAAGAAGATAGAGGATGAGGAGGCCAGTCCCCACAAAACTTCTAAAGACAAAGTTTAACTTAATTTTTTAACTTAATACCTTGCTCCCTGAAGCATTATTAAAAGTGTATGTGTTTACGACTACTACAAATTTTAAAGATATCGTACTCCATCCCAGTGAGGGATATACTTAGGAACAAGGGAAAATGAAACTATTCTTTTTAGGTAAGAAGAAGGAAGAAAGTGGAATCATTTTAAGCTATTTCTGTTCTGTTGCTATAAATATATTAAAAAGAAAGCCAGCAGAGGTCAAATAATTAGGAAAAGATCATAAAAGTTCATAAATTATAAACAACGGGGAGCCTATTATTGACATAAGAAAATTATTTGGGGTATTGTGTTCTTAATGCTTACCAAACCAGACTTTACTAAATTGTGGTTAAATTAAAAGATGAGCTATTTGTCATCATCACCCATGTGTCAAGTTATCAAAAAGTTCTTTGGAACTATTATTATTTTGAAACCCTCTCTTGTTTTGTCCAGCTCTTTCAGGGCATACGTAATAAGCAATCTAGTTCTGAATTTTGATGAGTGAAAAATGTATTTGAAAATTTGGGGGTTTTGCTATGAAAACCAAGGCTTTAGTATTCTAAAGGTTGTAAAATTTATTTTAAAAGTGAAAAATAGCTATAACATGAAGGTGTCAGTAATGAACATAGCTAAACATAGCTATGAATATAAAAGGGATTTTTCTACTAATTACATTAACAAACAACATTCTTAGTTATTTAGTAAAACAAAAAATAAAGCCAATGACTTTTTAAATTTACAGTTAACTTCTATATAATTATCTTAGTGAGTATAGCTCACAAAAGAATCATAGCTGGATATATGAATTACTTTTAAGAATTCTTATTTATAACGTTCCAATAGATAACACTTCAGCTTATATGAAAAGATTTGCTGAATGTGTATATGCTGAAATTATAATTTATCCCCGTTGTAGCCTTTTAGTAATTTTCTAGAATTAAAAATTGACTAGAACTTAAAATTCCCAGATTATTATATATTTTATATTCATTCATTAAATCATTTTGTAAACAGGTATTTGAGTGCTTATTTTAACTCTGAGATTGTTTTAGGCACTGGTGTCATACACTGAATCCAACAGAAGTCCCCATCCTTATGGAGCTTATATTCTAGTGTGGCAAAGACAATATAAGCAAGATAAGTAAGTAAAATGTATAGAATATGAGAATATGCATAAGTGCAATGAAAAAATAAATCAGGGAATCGGGATAGGTAGTGTTGCGCCAATGTAAAGACTCAAACTTTTATTTGGAAGAGATGGAAATCTATTAGGGTTTTAAGCAGAGAAGTGACATGATTTTGTGTTTTAACAGTATCAATGGCTGCTGTGTTAACAACAGAGTAGCCTGAGAGATGTTACTTGGTTACTAGAACCAAAGTGATAGCTGTGAAAGAGGTGATAAGTGGTCTGTGGATATATTTTGAAGGTACTGCTTATAGCAGTTAGGATCAATTAGGTGTTGGGTATAAGAGGAAGGAGTTAAGGCCTACTCTAAAGTTTTTGGACTGAGAAAACTGATGAATAGTATTGAGTAACTCAAATGAGACTGCAGGAAGAACAGTCTAAGAAAGAGGGATTAGGGGTACAGGCAGGAAAGGAACTCAGTTTCTGGCATGTTCTGTGGAGATGTCAAACAGGTAGGCAGTTTAATGACTATAAAATTAGTTGATTCTTGATTATTCCAAGATATTATATCTATTACCAATATTGCTTATTATATTTTTAACTTAATTAAGCAGAATAGGTGATACAGTCTGCTGTTGAAACCTTTAATATCTTTCTTCTTTTGTACTTTTATTTTCTCCAAACCTTTTGAATCAAACAATCTGATGCTATTCAGAGAACGTAAAGACCACAAAGCGAGAAAAACAATAGTTATGAGCAGGGGAAGGATAGCTGAACTCATTTTAGAATTCTCAAGTTGGGTCCTTACAACATGAAATATAGTGAACGTTAACCATTCATAGTCAAATTTGAATTCCAAACCAGTCTCTTTACAAATTTTAATGTACTCTAAGATCCATGGTAAACATGCTGAGTATTTCAGTGACTAGACTGTATTATAGACATAATTCTTTTATAATGGGCTCCTATATTTCAGTTAACCAAACTTTCTCAGTATTCATGTTAAAAGCAATTGTGATTGTTATTTTGAATCTTCTCTACCACTTCTTCCACTTATTAGTACAGATTAAAAATAAATCTTATATTAAGCTTCAATAAAAGTATTTGTTGAGAGCTTACTATATGCCAGATGGTATGTCTGCTCATATGGATTTCATCGAGATTAATAAATTCCAGTTGTGCATTACTTAACATAAGCACTATACTGAAGGCAATGCATCTCTACAAAGTTCTTGAGAGACAGTTGTTCTAGTCTCAAGTTTTATTACTCAAATTTAGCACATTGGAGTTAATATTTCTACAATGCTAATATTTACTGACATATGAAAATATCTTCTTTTCCCACACTTTCTGTTTTCTGTCACTTTCTTTGTGGGTCACTAACTATAAAAGTAACAAAACAAATAAAACTGACCTTATTTACCAAGCTGTTACTGGCTTCAAGCATTCAAGTTACATGACTATATACAATGACAGTCTACTCTATTTTTAAGTATCTCCAAAGAAAAGATTCTACAAAACTTGCCATCTGGATTTCTTTCCTAGTATGCTATATGGTCAGAAGAAGTAAGGTATAATCAAAATTTATTTTATTTTTTTTAGAGAATAGATAGTTAATCTCACAAAATAGTCCTTAATATATCCTAAAAGCCAATCATTATTAATTTCCAGATGCAACATTCTTTATTCTTCTATTTTGCTATCACTTTATTAAAGAGTCATAAAAATCTTTATTCTTTTAATCCTCTTAATTCTTTGTTAAATTAACAAGGTAAATTAAAAATTTAAATATACACCTGTGTAATATAAAAAGTTCATATTAATAGATGAAGAAAGCGTTCAATCTCAACATATAGATGGGCAATGAACATTCACTCTCTAGTGCCAGGTGCCCCACTAAATGCTAAAACAGCCATGATGCTTGCCTTCAAGGTATTACACTTATTATATTATTAGCAAATATATGACAAACAAGTAAACAAATAGACGAAAAATGAATTGTGCTTGTAATAAGTATCATGAATTAAATAAAAAAAGATTCTGTAACAGAAAATAACTGGGCAAATGTGATTATTTTACACAATGAGGTCAGGCATTTCTCTGAATAGATGACACTGAGTTGAGTCCTAAAATGAGAGTGACCAGCTGCCTAAAAAGCTAGGACTAGTGTGTTTTCAAGGCATAGAGAGTGCAAATAAGAAATTTCATGGTGAGATCTAGAACCTGTCAACAGGGATTATGTGTGCTACATAGTAGACTGAGAGATAGAAAGTCACAGGATGAGGTTATAGAGGAAGATATGAACAAAACCATACAGGGCCCTGTAGGCAGGAGAAGGTAATTTGGATTTTATTTTATAGAGTAATAGGAAAATATATGAGTTTTAAAAACAGGGAAGTAACAAGATATGAATGGACTAACCCAAATTTCTGAATATCTTGAGACTGGAATTCAGGGAGGCAAGAACAGAAGCAGGAAGAGCTCTTCTATGTAGTAACAGACCTCACAGAAAGATTTCTGCTAGGTAGTGACAGTCTTTAATAGAGGACTATTTGGACTAAGGCTGCATCATTGTAAATAGGGTGAATAGACAGATTCAGGAATTGGCTGGAGGTTGGGAAAAGGATTACTGATAGATTAAATAGATGTAGGTATAGGTGTCATACACTGTGAAGGGAAGAAAGGAGGTAGGAGCTGTGTTTACTGGCAGAAAAGGGTGAAAGATGAGGACAGAGGGAATCCAGAATTCTCTTTTGGACATGTTAGGCTTCAAATGCCTATTAGATATCCAATTGAAGATGTGAATGAAGTAGGTGGTTGGGTATGAGTCTGGAGACAGCAGCAGTAACCGTGGAAAATATGGTAGTTAACATAGAGATGATATGTTACATGTAACACAGAGATGAATTATGTGAAAACAAGATACTCAAAGTAGGGTGGTAAGGTAAACCTTTTGTTTTTATTTTTTAAAAGCAAACCAAATATAAATGGAGTGGCAAAACTACTAATCTCTCTTTTTTAAAAGTATTTGTGGCATGACATATTAATGCCTTTTCAAAATCATATTGTAGCATGCATCAAGTTATGAAATGAGCATCATCTTTAATATAGTTCTTTCCTTCTGCAATTCTTCTGGGAAATAATCCCAAACATGGAAAACACCATTTACACAAAACAGTATGCAGAAACCATAGAAAAATATATAGTAACATAGAAAACACCAATACAATTTTTTTTAAAAAGTGAATATGTATGTAAAGTTTGGATAAAATAATGCAAAATTCAGGTAAAACTGAAGAAAGTTTATAATAGAAAATGGATTTCAGAAGAGTTTTTTTTCTCTTACCCTCTAAAGCTTTTATCTTATTTTAATGTCTTAAAAACAAAAGGGGAAAATTGTCAATATTAGGTTGTTGAATAAATCCTGCAAAAACAGAATAAACATTAAAAAATAAATAAATTTAGCATATTTCAGTATTTATTGTACATTTATTGAGTGTCTACTATGTGACAGGCACTATTCCAGATAGTGGGGATTCCAAGGTAAATTAAAAGGACAAGATCTCTGTGGACAGCCTCTAGCAGTATAAAAATGATTAGCAAAAATTTAAATGTATATAAAAATGATGAATTGATAAAAAATGGAAAAACAGATTTATAAAATACATTTAAACTTGAAGTAAGGAAACTCAAAATATCAAGTCAGAATTATGTAATTAAGCCAAATCCTTGTTTAGGAAGACCACATTTTATAATAGAAAATTAAGGTATTTCGCTTTTCAAAATTTTGAGTTTGTTCATGGATTGGTTTAATACTCTCTGATCTAACTAAACTAATTAAATATTATTTGAAATAAATTATCTTAACAATATTTGAAAATTTACCTCTAAACTTATATAAGTAGGTAATTAATTATAAAGAAAATTTTCAGAATTCTGGGCTAACATTTTATTTTCACAAATTTAAAAATTTTGATTAAGTCACTTTTACCGAACTGTATTATTGGTAACAAAACAATTTTTTTCACAAATATGTATTGAAGCAGTTAACCTTCTAATATTTAATGAATCACAAATAAAAATGCATTAATTTTTACAACCTCTATAATTTAGTTAAAAGCAATTTGAACTTTAGCTAATGAAATAAATATTTCCTTTGTCAAGAAAAATTTTTAAACAGTACGTAAAAAACTGTATTATCTAATTGAACAAAATAATAACTAAACCAAGCACTGGTGAAATGAAGTATCAAGTTCAGAAGAAAAAAAAGAAAAACAGAGCTAGTTTATTACTTAGTGGAGAATACCTAAATCAAAGAGGAAAAATTAGAAAAACCAGTAAGGTCAATTATCCTTATAAATCTGTGAAATAAAAACAAGGAAAAACAAAGTATACTAATTTTACTCCTGTTCATTATTTTTTAATCCGTAGTGAGTAGGTACAGAGCCATTTAATAAAGGAAAACTACTCTTATCTACAAGAATATGTTAAAATATTCTCATTCAATTTCTAAGCTTTTTAAAAGAAAATAAAATCTTGAAAATAAACATGATTATTCAATTTTCCTCCCTTAGGTATTTTCCATTTTATATGGTTTTATTTGGAAGATGTCACAAATTCTTTTGAACTGTGTAAAACACACTGGCAGAGCAAGAAGACAAGTACATGTTCTGGGGTAAAGAGGTATTAAGTGCTTAGGTTACATAAAATAATGCTTTGTCTTGAGAACATGCTGTGTGCAAGAAATATTGCTGCTAGGATTGCAGGAAGAATTCTGATGAAACAAACAACCTTTGCCCACAAGGTAGCCCAGAAAGACAGGAGGGCAGTGCAAATCTACCTACTCATGAGTCTATATTGGAGAAGGTATTCTAGGCAGTTTACCAATGCCAGAATCATATACGTAAAATAAGGAACATTAGAGAGTGACTTATTTCATTAACTGTTTTCCCCTGAAGTATACCACTTTCCTCAATCTGAAAACTTGAAATGTCCTAGACTTTTGCATAAACATAAATATGTCATCACATGAAGTCATACCTTTAAAAGGGAATTTGGAAGGTCACATAACCTGGCATTTACTAAATGTTAGGTTATAATACTAACCTGAAAATATTACTGGTGTGCTACTTTCAGCAGTAATTCCTAATGTCCTTGGGAAAACTTTCTGAGTCCCATCACTGGGTGTGAAGAACACACTGTCCACAGCATAGTACACTAAGAAACTCAGAAGTTTATAATGTAATGAATTTAGTCAGGAAACACTGATTTAATCCATCTCCACAATTTTTGGCAACAATATCACTAAGCAATCTTAAAAAAATACTATCATAACCTTCATATAAAGATCTCCAGGGTAAGAGAATCTATAATCATCTTTGGTCATAGTCAAAAGGTCTGCTAATGCTATGTAAAAGGATAAACATACTTTGTGTGATAACCCTCCATAGATTTAAATGTTATTAATCAGTAAGCCCTTACTATTCTCAACCCTTTAACTTTTATACAAATCAAATATTTTCCTTTAATTTAGTGTTCTTCAAATAGTATTCAAAGTGTGTTATTTCATGAAAAAGGTCTTGATGAAATAAAGTTTGAGAAAAAGAGAGTATTATACTGAACACTTAGTAAAGCAATTACTATAGTTTTAAATAAACTAATAAGTATTATCATTCTCTAAGACGAGTATAGTAAACAGTGTTTCCTAAATATACCCCAGAGGGCTTCAAGAAACTTTTCTCTAATTCTTCAAATATGGATGCTTACCCTCATCTTAACCTATTAAATAAGAATCTCCATAGGTAATTATGATGTGAAGTTAGGATTGAGAAGCTCTGATATATTCATTATTAATAAAAGATGAAGAATATATGGCAAATATTACACCACCATTTAACTTGGCATAACTTTAAGATAGTAAATAATCTTTCCTGATGCTTCCTCTTGTCTTTTCCTTTGGCAATTCATAAATAGCACCTCCAGGCCTGAAGCCTCCCTCTAGTGACTCATCTTGAAACCCCTCAATAAGCATCCCATGACTAGGTAGTCAAGGAGTCAGGTAGTTCAAACATACATAAAACATCAAAGAGCCAGAATTTCCCCTCTGGGAAATTTACACTTTATCTTCCTTAAAAACACTGCATATACTACAAGTCATCATTTTTTCTATCCCGTTTTGCATTCTTTTAATTAACTTTATAAAAACAAAGTAAAGGTGGAACAAAAGAAAGAGTTAATAATTTTCATATTCTTTGTCAGCACCCTGGTGATTCATGAACATAAGAAACTTCTAGGGGCCATACATTTCTTGGCAACTTAATTTTCTTCACTTAATATATTATGAACACTGCTTTAGGCCAATTTATGTGGCTCTAACTCATTAATTTTAATAGCCTTAACACATAATATTGTGGCATACCATAATTTATTCTACCGTTGTCATGTTAGAGGTCAGATTATTTCCCAACTTTTGCCACTGTAAATAATGCTGCAATAGATATCCTTGTATTTATATTCTGATGTATTGGTGCATTCAGTTTTATAAGATAGATTCCCAAATGTCGTAATATTGTAGCATTTTTTTTATCTCAACAGTGTAGGAGAATGTGCATTTCCTTTATACACTTGTCATCACTTTTAATTTATAAACATACATATGCAAATACACATATACATTAATTCTCGCCTATCTGATATATGTGTATTATATACACACACATGAATCGGTATACTCTTAAAATGATGATTTATATCTCACTAATGGTTGGTAAAGACATGCTTTTAAATGTTTATTGGACATTTCCATTTCCTCTTTTGTAAATTGCTTTTTCTGAATCCTTATCAATTTTGTTTTCATGTCAATCTAGGAGTTCTTTGTTTATTAGAGGTATCAATTCACTGCCTGTCATATGTGTTTAACATATATTTTCCAAGGTCACTGTCATTTTTTGCTTATTAATGATGTGTCTGCCAGACAAAAAAATTAAATATTTATATACTAAAATCTGTCAAACTATTCCTTTATGTTCTGAATTAGCTTCTTAAAAGTTGCCCTCAAATGATTTCACCCAAAAAAATCCTCCCATAATGTCATCAACTTATTTTTACAGTTGAATTTGACATTTATTTTTGTATATTACATGAGATGGATATCTAAATTTATTTTCTTTTAGGAAATGTCAAAGATTTCACTTAATGTGAAGGCAGGAATTATGGCTCCAGAGCTCAATTCTCTTAATCCCTAAATTAGACTACCTTTATTTATCATACTTCAAATTCCCATATATAATTGGATCTATTTCTGAAATTTCTATTATATTCTACTGGTCAATTATATATGTTTCTCTTAATATCACATGGTTTTTATTATAACTTTATAGTAAATTTTAATACTGGGTGGAGCATATCTCCCCACACAAATATTTTCTTGATAATTCTTTTATTAATCCTCTCATAATAATTCTCAGGCATTTATTTTTTCATATGAATATTAAACTCATTTTCCCTTGCTTCTCTCTCACACAACAGGAAAAAAATTGGGGCTACAATGAGAATTGCCATAAATTTACACACACACACACACAAGATATACATTAGGTTGAGCCATAAGAAGTCACTCAAGTATCAGTAATTCCATAAGATTCATGCTAATTATAAGCAAAGTATATACAATCTAATGTATATGAAAAGGTCAATAAGTTTATTTTAAAGGAATTTTGGATTTTACTATTTTTATATTACCTTAAGTCCATTTCTAAAGAAAACTATCCTGATAATGTCATATACACACATTCACCCAACACTGGTACACACACTGAAGGAAATGAAAACTAATTCTGCTATGGTATTGGGGAACTGATAATACTTGAGAAAAGACCCTGACTGTGGTTTTCAAACTGTGCTCTGAGTACTATAAGGAGTAAAATAGAAGTGTAAGAAAGAATGCTCTGTCCCTAGAGCTTAACCTCATTATTTTCAGATCAAACTTCTGTGCAAAATTTCATGAAGAAAATATTGCCAAGAATGAAAATTAGTTTTAAAACAGACTGACTATAGGTCTATTCTCCCAGTCAATGCTAATCATTCAATAAAACTTTATTGAGATTATGTACTTCAGATACGTCACAGAGCAAAACAAAGATCCCTAATACAGCTCAATTTCTAGGAGCACAATAAACAATGAACATGACAGTCAGAAAATTATATAGTAAGTATTCTATGACACAACAAAAAAAGTTTAAAAAATCAGCAAAATAAAGGGAACAGGAGAACTGGGGACAGGGGAAGGCCAGGTTGCAATATTAAATAGGGTGATCAGGGAGGCCTTACTGAGAAAGCAAATTTTGAGCAAAGACTTGAAGGCTATGTAGGTGTTAGCCAAGTAGATGTTTGAGATAAGAGGATTTCAGGCAGAGGAAAAGCAAAAACTAATACCAAGGCAGGAGCATGCATAATGTGTGTAAGTAACAGCAGGCAAATAAATATGGCTGGGTAGAATAAGTGAGGAGGTGAGTGATAGGAAATGAAGTGAAAGAGGTAATGTGGCAAGGGTCAGATCTTACAGGTTAATGGAGGCTATTTGTGGGATGCTGGCTTTTACTCTGAGTGAGATAGGAACCTATTATAGGGTTTAGGCAAAGGAAAAAAAATATTTTGACGTATTTTAAGAGGATCATGCAGTCTGGTCAGTTGAGACCAGATTGTAGGACAGGAAGGATAGAGAGGTAGGGAAACCTAAAGGAGACTATTGCAGTAATCCAGGCTTGGATACAGGTAGCAGTAGAAGTAATAAGAAGTGGTTCAATGTGATATATATATATATATATATATATATATATATATATATATATTAAAGGTAGAGCCCACCTGATTTCTTATAGAAACTGAGTGTGTGAGTGGGGATATGAAACAAAGAAAAGAGATGAGGATGAATTTAACATTTTTGGTCTGAGCAAATGAATGTATGGAGTCTTCAACAGAGATGGCAAAGGCTACAGATGGAGCAGGTTTGGGATAGTTTTTAGATTTTTTGAATTTGAGATGTCAATTAGATATACAAGTGGAAATGCTGAGTAGGGAGTTGGATGTAGAAGCCTGGTGTTTCACTGTGAAATCTGGACTGGAGATAGGGGTGGATCCAAGTTATGTAGGGTCTGAAAATTATATAATTTTAGGAGACATCTTTGGGAAATTGAATCAGAATTATGAATATAAAAATAGGTTTAGGGCCATTGAATAAGCCTATGCAAGTAGGGATTCTAAGGCCTAAGCTTCATCAGCTTATTGTAAACTAGCCTTTCATTGGAGATTAAATTGTGCAGATATCAACACATAAAACCCAAGGGGTTGGATGAGGAGGAAGAGTAAGTATAGGCAGAGAAGATGACCCAAGAATTGAACCCTGGCTAAAGAGAGTCAGAATGCAAGGAGTGAGTAGCAAAGGATTTTGAGAAGAAGCAACAAGGCATGGGGCAGCAGAAGGAAACCAAGACTGTAAGATGTCCTAGAAGCCAAGTGTAGGAAGAGAAGTGATAAATTTTGACCAATATTGTTAATAGGTTAAGTAACATGTGGACTGAGAATCAAGAATTAGCAATGTGGTCATCACTGTTATCCTTTACAAACACAATTTTGGTGGCATAGTGGGGTCATGGACTGGAGTGGATTTAAGAAAGAATGGAAAGATAGAAACTGAAAAAGAGAGTAGAGAATAATTTTGTGAGTTTTTCTACAATGGAGTATAAGAAATAGGGCATTAGCTAGTGAAGGAAGTGAGTTTAAAAAAGTTTTGTTTTGGTTTTTAAGATGGGAAAAATAACAGATATTTTATGCTGAAGGGAATGATTCAGTAAAGAGCACAAACTTGATACATAAAGAAGAGAGAAGGTAGAATTGCTGAAGCGATGTCTTGAGTAAAGAAAAAGAGGTTTAATGTACACCTGAAATTTTGGTTTTAGATAGGAACAGGGAAAGTTTATAGTAACAGATGAGAAGGTATACTATGTGGGTTCAAATGCTAGTCAATGAGTATATTGTGTTGGTGTGACTTTGTGGAAGTTCTCTTTTAATTGCTTCAGTTTTCTCAGTGAAGTAGGACGTAAGGTCACCACCTGCAAGTGAAGATGGAACAAGAGCTACTGGTGGCTGTGGCAGGGAAAATTCTAAGAAAACCCCCAAGATCCTCACCTTCTGGTGTTATTCTCTGTATAATCCCCTCCCCTTGAGTGTGGATGGGACCTGTGACTTGCTTCTAACCAACAGACTATGGCAAAGTTGAAGGGATGCCACTCTGTGATGAAATTATATAATACGGCAAAGGGGGTGTGATGTCACTACTGTGATTAGGTTCAATGTATAAGACTGCATCTTGCTAGCAAGCACTGGAGAGATTCTCCTGCTGGCCTTGCAAAAGCAAATAGCCATGCTGTGAACTGCCCGTGGAGAAGGCCAAGTGATAGGGAAATGTGGATGGCCTCTAGAACCTGAGGGCAGCCTCTAGCCAACAGCCAGTAAGAAGTCAGGACCCTCAGTCATAGAGGTGTAAATAACTAAATACTGCTAACAACCTGAATGGACTTGGAAGCACATTCTTCCCTAAGCCTCCAGATGAAAGCATAACATGGCTGACAACTTGATTCAGACTTGCTGAAACCATCACCAGAAGCCTCAGGCTAAGCTGTGCTTAGACTTCTGACACATGGGAACTGTGACATAATACATGTTCATTGTTTTAAGCCACAAAGCTTACATAGCAATAGACAATTAATACAGGGATTTAAAAGAAGACGAGAGCATGTTAAATAGTCATGCAGAGAGTAAAAAAGTGAATTGGTTTACAATGGACAGAATTAATAGTCTATTTGGGTTTCATGATCAGGAATTTAAATCAAGGCCAGGCAATTTTAGTTACATTTTCCTGCAACGAATAGCAAGGGTGCTTTATATAAAGTATCTATTTTCACTTGTTTTACACATCTCTAAAATAGTTTATTATATAATTTCAAATCTACCAGTAAATTAATAAGTGTCTATAAAGAATACATTTCTGAAATCATTCGTTTATTTTTTCCTCTGAAATCTGGAAAGAATCCTAGGAGTGTTAACAACCAGGAAATTAAAGTTAATGCTTGGAACTCAATTTTTGGTACTATTGACTTTAGAACATTTTGCTGAATCTTAATGACATGATTAAATAACTTAGTATCAATACATTAGAACTAATTGGCCTGAATCTGTTTTTAAATATGCCTTTTTGCAAGTTTGAACATATTGGTTTAAAGAATCTAATTGTATTCACTATATCTTTATATTTGTTTCATATTTAAAATTTCTACGTGAAAAACTCAAACTTGCATCCTGCAATATACAATTTATGTAAAAAAAGTACAAGTTGTTAAACTATTAGCCTTTCTAACTTTTTCCTAAATAGGGAAATAACACCAATCAGTTTGATTTATTAATAGACAAGTAATACTATTATCACCTGAGAAGGAAATAACTGTAATTATCTTAAAGAGAATATAGACTTTGATCCTAGAAATATTTTAGAACTAAAAAAGCAGCAATACTAGTATTAGAATTTTTCTTTAGAGATAAACCCCAGTTTTAATAAACTGCTATATTACCTATCACATTAAAGAAAAAATTTTCTCTTTCATTATCACTTGAAAATTATTTCAGAAAATAAACTAAATAAAAATATCCAACATTTATGTGGTCTTACTACAGGCCAGATACAGTTCTACGAATAATTAATTTATTCCTTGCATCAGCTCTATGAGGTCTTACACTCTAAATTTTGTAGATGGGGAAAGTAAGGCTGAGGGTTACACAGCAAGTAAAAGTCAGAATAAGGATCTGACCACAGGCAATTTGGCTCCAGTGTCTTCACTTTTAAATTCAGCTTTCAGGGGGAAATTATTACAGTACCCACAACCTTGTAGTTAAAGTCTGTCAGTCTGATCTGTAGAAACAAGCAAAATGAAAGTAAAATTCAGTTTGTATCAAAACATATAATTATTTTTTAAACAGTAGAAAGCACTTTTAAATGTTGGGTCTGTAGATCAGACTTATTCTTTGGTATGTTTTTTATTTTTTTTTGTTTCCTTTATATTTATAGACTGTTAGTCTTTTTAAAATCACATTAGTTTGTAATATAGACAAACTTTTTATTCCAGAAATAGAACTAAATCATAGTTCATTTACCTAATATTGATGAAAATAATACAAATGTTAGTTGTTTGGATGTATTTCATATTTCTTTATAGTAATTCCAGTGGAAAAAGTTTACAGTTATTTCTAATAGTAGAGGGTGTCAAATTAACTATAACACATAATAGTTTTTTTTAATTTAACACAGAATTCCCTCATTTTTATATATTTTTGCCAGTCATAACACTGGAAACATAGATCTTCTAAATTGCTGAATAATAGTAAAATGAAGTTAACCCAGAAATAAAAGTTATTTTCATAAATATTGACTAGTCTATTTTGATTATGGAAAATTTAAATTATCATACTGGAACCCATTTTCCTATCATGGTTACAAGTCAATAAAGCAAAGCTGAATTAATTGGGGCTATCCACAGGAAACAATTATGAGCTGTGTAATGTAAAGTACAAATGAAAACAAAGACCAAATTATCTTCTGTCATACCACATGAATAGAATCTATTGGGAAATACTGTAGGGAATAAAATAATTACAGACTACTAAAAACATTAAGATTGATGATAGCTACAATTCCTTCAGTGAATTAAGGACTTCGTTTTGTTCTTCTCTCATACCTTGCTTTGTGTTATCCAAGAGAAATTATGCTTATTTGTACAAGAGCATAATAAACAAACAAACAAATAAACAAACATTTAACAAATATAACTGAGTACAGTGGATAGAATAAAATATCACAAATGACTTATTTCAAATTAGCAAAATATTAGATTTGGCTGAGGTGAATATAATAACATATCTAGAGGGTAAAATGATAATATTATTAACTTAAGCCTTTTTAAGAAATCATTTTATAAATTTTCACATGTTCATATAAAATAAGTCGAAGAACATAGAAATATAACTTCAAAGACAAAATAATTGATACAGTTTTCCTTACTACACTAAGGATTTTTTTACTTTGAGCAAAATAAATTAGTTTTGTTTTTAGTTGTTGTTCTTGTTTGTCTTGATTTTGTTTGGAAAGGAAAGAATGATAAAGTACAAAACATTAAATAATATAAAATCAGTTATTTTCCCAATGGTTTTCTATACCATATAATTAAAGTTCTACATTACATTAAGGTATGTAGAGTGAATATGTATAGAAGCTTGATTTTCATTCTATATTGTACCATTTACTTCAAAGAAAAGTGCTGGATTTCAACACCAGAGATGTGTGCTTTATTACTCAATTTATTGGGGGCTAAAATGTGAGCATTATAAAATACTTTTGTTTGAAGGATGTAGTACTACATAAATGAAAATCAAACTCCTCCTAAAGAATAACATCCTAAACATTAGTTTTGCTTGCAGTTATTATATTAAAGCTTTTCCTGAGGTTGTAAAAGCATTAGAATCAGTAAATGAGCAAAATGATTCTGATTGCCTTTATATTAGATCATATGCAAAAGCCTCCTTTAATATATTTTGCAAATATAGCACAATGGCAAAATTTGTCAACTTGAAAAACACATTAAATAGATACGCCTTTGTTTAATATTTAAACAATACCATAAGGTCTTATATTAGTAAAAAGGTGGAAGTATTAGCATAAGTAACATTTCTCACCTAAATGAAGTTCAACTCAGGCAAAATAAAAATGTGATGAATCATAATTTAATAAATATATTACACAACATTTGTCAAGGTACAGTATGGCCCTGAATTACATAAAATATTGTAGACTGTCTCTCTAAATATGGTAAAAAATGACTACATTGTTGAAAAATGACCTAAAAATATTCATTATCAAAACAATCGTCAACTCAAGCTAATAAAATATATTTATAATTGTCAAGTTTGTCACTCTAGAAAAAAAAGAGCTAGTATTAATTTCTAAGAAAATACCATCTCCTGGGTTGTTAAACTGTATTAAAATCATCACAAATACCAATATTGAGTTATTTTTAGATTGCTAGAAATGTTTTTCATCAATAGTTTAAAATTGTTTATATAGTAAGGCCTGTCTCAAATAAAAAACAAATAAAATTGCATTCACTTTTAAAGATATACCTTTGCTCAGTAAGCCATATTTACACTTTTTTTTTTTTTTTTTTTTTACGTTTTTGATATGTTAACTTATGTACCAAGAATCCTAGGAAGATAAAATAAGGGAGATAAAAATGCCAACTCAATAATTAAACCTCAGCATACCATAATGTAGTCATAATTTTAAGGGGAAACTATAACATTCTAGTAGTCTATCTGAATATATTTTTTGTTACCTAAAATCAAAAATGCATATAAAGTTGTAAGAATAACTGATATTTCTTTCTTAGGTAATTTGGAATCTGATCATGATGCAAATATGTGAATGAACGAATAAATCCTTAACCCACCATTATCTTTTTTCTCCAGCTTGCAGGCAATCACCCGTGAAAAGTATGGTGTAGATGATAGGATGATACTGTACCTGATTAGCTCTGGAGGTGGTCATGGGATCAGATGGAGAGGACTTGGTGGTAGTTGGGGAAGATGGCAATGTCTGGGAACAAAGCAGTTCAGGAGCAAATCAACCTTTATAAGCCTTAAACTGATTACTTAAATAAAACAAAATAAAATAAAATGTAATATAACAAGAACGAAATCCTATGAACAAATTTTCTCCTAGTCATTCAAATTTAATGGAATTTAAGATCAATTAAGTAACTAATGCATGTAAATATGCATGCATAAGCATGTAAAAATAAATTCATGACTTGAAATCATGATGGCGATTGATAAAAATTCACATGAGTATTAAAGGTATCCTGACTATATTCATGAATAGTAGTCTCTTTTTTTTCCCCCTTGTTTTCTTAGGGGAAAAGTGAGGTCAAAACAAAAATTCAAGAAGTTCAATGAGTAAAACTAAAAGAGTAATGTTCCTATCAATGAATACAGTCTGGGATTTGAAGAAGTGGTGAAATGAAGTTTACTTTGGCATAAAAGTATCCACCTACTTAATATGTTGACCATCACCAACAAGTTGATTCCATATGAATTTAGGGATCCATACTTAAAAGTAATTAAATTTGTAGTTCTGAGTTCTTAATATCACATTATCTTCTAAATTATTAATTTTTAATAAATTTAGAGCCCGTCTGAAAATGTAAACATTAACCTCATATTAATAAACATGTAACTTATAGCATCCTAACAAATTACCATAATACTTTAATCATTCATGCTACATACTAAAAAGTTAATATAGATGAATGGTATACTATATTGGAGCATCATCAGTCTGTGTTGAAAATAAACATACAAATATTAGGAATCCTATTTATAGTTTGCTTCATGTCTACATACATATACACAATATATAAAAATATGTTGTATGAGATAATATACCTGAGAACATAATATACTTGAACAATTCACTCAGATATTTTAAAAACTTCTCATGCCTATTATAGAAACCTTGAAGTGTAAGATGTTAAGATTTTTTTCTTTTTGAAAAAGTATCATAAAATTTTCACTCAGCAAAATAGTATTGCTTAAGTAACATCTTCAATAGATAATGTTTCTTAGGTGAAAGGGTAGGTTTTTATAGAATGGACACAATTATATATGGGTATTGTGTTTTCTATTACTATGTATCAATCAAAATTACTCACATATGAGCAAAAGCATAACTTTAAAGGTTCAGCAGTATCAGGAAAAGTTGATGAAATTACTTAAAGTCAATATTTTTACATTTAAGACTTCAAAAGTTCTCTAATTTTATGAAATAAAACAGTTAAGAGTAAGAGAAAGGATAAGAAATTCAGTGTCCTGTTCAACTCAGTGCCCACCAGTAAGAAAGTGAGATTGATTTTAACATCAGATCCTGTTTTCAGTAGTCTGTTCCTCAAGTGATTCCTGATTCTTCTTAACTTAAACCTTAAGATACCTTGAGGTAAATTAGACCTAATGCTGAGTCATACTAAGATTTTTGTTAAATTCTATTTTAAAAAGGGGGTAGGAAGGTGTTAGAGTCAGAAATAGAAGCTCATATAAGAAGGAGAAAAAGCTTCAAATAATTTATTTTCTATTTTTGCTCTTTGTAATAAATTTCTAGGCCATCTCTCTAGAGATGCTTTCATTTTTAGTTTTTTTTTAATTGCCTCAAGTATTTTCTTTTCTATGCAATACTATGCTGTAATATAAACTAATGCCTTCAGGCTACCATATGAAATAAGTAGTAAAAGTTTTGTTTTCTCACATCTCATTACAATTATTATTGCACAGTATTCCTGGGAGTAGTTAACATACATTTAAAAATATGACCTGTAGTAATTTCAGATTAATAATGAGATTACTATGCAAATATTCTCACTGTCCTGATTCTGTGATAATCAGGGTGGGCTAAACATTCGCTATATTAGAAACCATGCATGTGTCCCCAGACCTCGTTTTCCTCCCTAGGTCTGGTTTTTAGAATGCTGGTGATAAACTAAGCCTGATTTATTATATGACCATCCTGTATGGGAAAAGACTGTAACTCTAGGTATCTCTGGTCAACCTTAAGAGATATAGCAGGGGGCTATATCTGGTTGGCGTCCATCTCCCATATGGAGGGACCTGGGTTTGATCCCCGGGACCTCCTGGTAAAAATTTTAAAAATATATAGAAGGTGCGTGGGCCGCCAGGCCCTGTGCGCGGGTGCACCACCAGTTCCCGCGAGCCACACAGCAAGATGATGACATAATAGGAGAGTGACACAAGGGAGAGGCAAGATGAGACGCACCGAAAAACCAGCAACTAAGGTGGCGCGGGCAGGATGCCTCTCTCCTACATCAGAGATTCCAAGGATTGAATCCCAGTGAAGACAGGAGGAGAAGGATGAGAAGAGAGGGCAGAAAATGGACACAGAGTTGCCCAGCGAATGGACACAGAAACAGCAAAAATGGGGGGGGGGGGGAAGGGGTGTAAAAATGGATAAAAGTAAATAAATAAATAAATCCTTAAAAATAAATAAATTAATTAATTAAAAAAAAATAATGAGATTACTGACCAAATACATATAAAATAAAATAAATAAAATAAAATAAAATAAAATAAATCTAAAGGCCGTTTCTCACAATATAAGTTGAAATCCAGGTTCATTAACCTACCAAAGCACAAGATTCTATGTATGTTGGACCCTTCTATCTACATCAGGGAAAAGTCAACCTGAAGTATTTACAAGTTCACTATGACATCCACCTTGCCTTGGACATGAATTCTTAACAAGGCCTTTAAATGCTGCAAATAATTATGGTGCAAAAGTAATATCAAGTGGCTTAGAGTAAAGTGATAAGCACTTTCATGCTCATCACAAAGACTGCAAAAATAGCTTCTGTTTAAATTGTCAGGAGGTATGATGGATATTTGAAAATACTAATAGATTTATTATCAATAAGGGGCCAAAAATGTTTCAGTGTAGATGATCCATTCTAACTGAAAACAGAATCATTGTTTTCTAGCATTTATTATTTATACTGTCAGTAAATTAACAAATCTCAACTTTTTGACTTTGTAGTTACTTTTTCTGTGTGTGGCATACCTTAAAAATACTGGACATGTATTAATAATTGATACCATTCACATTCATCAATAATATCCCTACTAATTCTAAAGATGTTTTTCTCCCATAAGAATAAAAACAATATTTTTAAACTTCTGGGGCAAAATTAATATGTTTAAAATTATAAACTTTATAATCTGATAAGAAGTTACAGTTTAATATTTTAAATAAATAAATAATAATGAAATAAGTTTCAGCCCGAAGGGCAAAAAATGTCAAAATGTCACAGTAAATTGATTTCAAATATATTTTCTTGATGTAACTTCCTAAAATAATAAAAAATGCAGTAAAATAAATATGTGATGAGTTTTCTAGCTATTATTCATGCAGATATCATATCTTTAAACACACAAAAAATGTCTCTTCCTTTAACAAACTTAGTTTATAACAATAAAGAGACTGTAGATATTTGGCAATTCGGTAGATTCTTTAAAAATAGTTGGAGCAGAAAATTCTCATAAACAGATATATGTAAATATAGTAAAGTAATTATTTTAATTTAAAAGGTGCTATTAATTGTATTAGTGGAATAGTTGTGATAGTTGTTCTCAACTACACAGATAAATAGATCAGAAAAATCTGTAAGAATCATTTCAGTGTACAATACAAAGTTACAATATGCTTGTTTCCTTAATATTTTATAAATATTTGCATCCACTTACTATGCAGAAATAAAATTTTGTAGTTTCAAGTTAAATATCATTTAGTAAATTTTTTGTTATACATCATGAAGATGTAACTAACTAAATATCCACATATCATTAAAATGTTTGTTATAAATAACATTTTACAAAGCACATTCACCTGTAAAAACTAGCTTTTTACATTTTTCAAATAAGCACAGTTATTTTTAACACCATTTTATTTTTCAAATGGAAAAGTGTAATATATTTTTATCTACATGACTTGAATGGCTGTTTCAGAATTCTGCTTTAGACGTTGAAGGCTGAATTTTACTTAGTAAGAAAAATTTGAAATTCTTCAAAAATTTTAAAATAGTGTATCTTTTGGAACATAAAATAGTTTTAAAAAATATTTAAAATATTCACAAATTTAACAATAGGCATTCAGTTAAATGCATATCTAACTAGGCTTCTGTTAATAATGAAAAAGTGATTACACATTAGAAAATAAAATTGTGTTAAGTGAGTTTTGTAGGACCAGAGACTATAACTATAAATAAATGCTATAATAAATACAGCTTTCCTGAAAGCAAGTCTACATTAATAGACTGTCAAGAACCTGATATTTATAGGTATAGCAAAAACAGCAATGAATAAATCTTAGTTGTAAATTCGGAATCTATTACTAGCTAACCAAGTATTACTCAAGTATTGTCACCTCCTGAACCTCTGTTTCAAGTTCTGTTAAATAAGCCTGTACACTGATCCATAAAAAGTAATGGATACTAGGACTGAATAAAAGGCCTTTGCCAAAAAAAAAAAAAAAAAAAAGTAATGGATACAATATTTAAAAATGTAAGTGGCACCTCTAGTTTTCCATTCCTGACAACTATCTTCCCCCTTCTTCAAACATTTTAACTATCTGGGACAACTTGTCCCCAGTATAAATTCTTGCTGTCCAATAAACAGGTCTTTCACAACTTGTTCTTATACCATAGCTTATTTCCCCATAATTTTTGTTCCACAACTTTAGTCTTCTTATCAACCATTCAGTCTCATATATTTTATCTTCCCTTCAACTGATAGTCTTTATTACTTCAATGAAATCATAGTTTTCCAGAATGAGCTTCCTTATCTCCTACAACTGACTTCACCTTGCCTTTTCAGTCTTCCAAACCACTTCCCCCCACCTATATTCTCATTCTTCATACTAGACAAAAATGTGAGCTCCTATTCAGAGGTTAATTTCTTTATAGGCTGAGACCTCAGCACCCTAAATTTTTTGTCCACTCTTGAGTTATTTGTCCCCTCAATAATCTCATCTGTATAGCTACCTCCAATTTCTCTGCCTTCTCAAGAACCTTCTTATTCTTTAACATAAGCCATACCCTTGAGTAGCAAGTGCTTTGTGAGCCTCTCTTGGCCTTTGTTAATTAACTTACATATTTTTTGCCTTTGTATATTTCAAGTCAGCAGTTTCTACACTTTATACCATATTTTCTTTTTTATCTAACCGGCCTCTCAAATGTGATTTGAATTAGAAAATATAATTTTTTTCTCTCATATGTGAAACTAACTTTTAAAGTCTCCAATCATTTCCTATCTTAAAAAAATAGTTATTTATTCTCTTATTCTCTTCTCTGTGGCATTTGATTCTTTTTAGTATACTTCCTTCCATTATATCCCCTTATTTTCTCATGGGGAATATTACTGATTTCCCTTTTATTTTTATGATTAGTAAAAAGCACTTACTATGTACCAGGTATAGTTCTACTTAGTTAATACTCTCAATAGCCCTATGAAATAGACTGTTATTATTTCCATGTTATGGGTGAATAAAGAGAAGTAAAATAACTTGCCCAAAGGGACACAACTAGTAAGTTAAAGAGCCAGGACTGGAATCCTTGCAGGCCTGCTCCAGATCCTATGCACTTAACCATGATACTATAATGTCTCTGACTTACTGTTGCTGATAACTGCTTCTCTAACTCATTTGTTTGCTTCTTTTTTTCTATGCTACTATGAAGATGTAAGTGAAATTATCACCTCTGTTATAATCAAGGGTCTATATTTCCACTTTTAGATTCTCACCTATGTGTCTATCAAGGATTACCTCAAGAGAAAAATAATATTTACAACTTATTCAATTTGCTTGAAATGACCAACCAATCAAAATATCCTTTCCCTAAATAAATGCCTGACTAAAATTCACTGGTTACTTTTTAGGCTTCATCATTCTGTCAAGCTCAAGACCATATAGTCATTTTTGATTCTTCTCCTTTTCGGAACTAGAACAAATTAGTCTCAGACACTGACAGATTTACTTTGAAATATCTTTTAACTTCATACGCTTAACTTATTGCCACCAAAAGAGATTAGGAATTCATCATATGTTTCTTAAAATACCGCCTAGTCTCATAACTTCTCCCTAGTGCCCATCTTAGAGAAACTTATTCAAGGTTCTGAAAATCCCTGAATACAGAAGCCTACTGATTTTTTTTTTACCAGCATTCTTCAAACTTGGAAGAAATATAGCCCAGCCTTAAGATCAATTACTATTTACATTACCTTGGGGAAGTTACTCAACTTTTCTAAGTATCAGCTTACATAAGTATAACATGGAATTTGTACCTACTTCATAGGGTTTTTCTGAGGATGAAATGTGATAATACATGTAAAGCACAATGGCTAGCACAGAATAAATGATATCTGTATAATGCTTATTAACTTAAATTACACTACCTCTATTTTCACTGCAATTATCTCTACTTTTACTCTTCTACTGCTACTACATCTATAGTCACAATTAACATTAATACTGCTACCTTCATTCTTGCTCCTAAACCGTAGGCCACTACACCCTCCCCCCGCCTTTTCCCCTGACAAAGATTAACATTCCCTGGATTCGAAAGTATTACAGAAAAGCAGCTTTGGAAAATACAAGCCTACAAAAATGATTTTAAACAGATTATTACCAAACCTTAAAATCTAAAGATCTACATAGTAAACCACTCCACTAATTGCCATCCTTCTATTTCTTCTCTTTTCCTACCAATAGTTATATCTACACACACCGTAAGAGTTTGTCTGTTTTGTTAGCCCAGAAAATAAGAAAATGCAGAGGAACCTACTTTTTACTCACAACCTTCCAGAGAAATTATAACAGCTTTTTTGGGGGGGCGGGGGGGGCAAGGGGATATCATGAAGAATCCTTAGACTCTCCATTATCCAAGGCTCTCCATTATCTAGCCTCATTCTACCTACCTAACATTAATTTCCTTTAAACTCCAATAACAATGTTCTAACTTCTGCCAAGATAGTCTCTTTACTGTTCAACAATGATGTCCTTATCCCCAAACTCACAATGTTGTGCCTGCCTGAAACTAGCCTTTTTGTTTTTTCTCCTTTAGTTAGGCAATTCCCATATAACGTTTAAGGCCCAGTTCAAGTCTCTGCCTACTTTACAAGACCATTATCTATCTGTCACTCTGGCCTACATTGCTTTTACACTTCTCTGAATTCTTAGAGTACTTTGTTTATATTGTAGTTTCAGTATATAAATACAGGTTTATATTTTTATAAATTATGTGAATCACTTATGATCTCTCAAAAAATAGTTTTATAAGAGCAAAGTCTACAACATAATACATTTTGTATTTCCTCCATGCAATTCACTAAGAAGGAATTTAATAAATTTATGATTGAATGAACGAATGAACAAACAAATTAACAAGTGCAACCTTTGCCATTTTTCACGTCTAAAGTAAAATTCTTTGGAATAGATGAGATTATTTTAATTTGATTTTTTTACTACATGAGAATTTTTGAAGTCAACTCTTTCTTAATGTAGTTTTTATTAAAAATACATTTAATCACCCTATATTTTTGATGTTATATTTATGTAATCTAAAGCTTCTTTAAAAGTAAAGAAAAAAATTTAACAATTAAGAAATGAGTAGTTCAAAACTACCACCTGAAGTTGGATGTAAGACTGTCATGCTAGGTTTTAGCATCCACTATTTTGAAAAACTTGGGAGACTAGTGTGCATTAATTTATTAAGAAAGTATACTTGTTTGAAAACCCATTCAGTCATTTGGTTTCATTTGGGTAGAATTTTTTGGTTCATGCATTTTATTCAGTTACCAATTTTATCTACATAACACAATTCAGAATACAATATTTTAATAAAAGTTCATAATATAGTATATAAAATAATAACTTTAATAGCAAACCTTATTTGCTTAAATCTAAATCTGGCTTCCTATTTTAAATCCAAATTGCACATAAAAATACTAGCAAAACCTTAAAATTATTGATCATAAAAAACAATTGTCATATGTGATAAATGAAAAAATAAAACCTATAACTTCATTTTCAACATGAATCCATTTCTACGCAGAAGTTGGCTTTTACGGCTCTAGATTTTTTTAAAACTCTAATTTTATTCTTTGAACAATCTTACCTAAAAGAAAATTGCTAATAAAAGGTTTTAAAGAAATTATTTTTAAAATTAACCTTAAGTCCAAAAGCAAATGGAAAATGTTATGTCATAAGTTAAGGGAATTATCATCATTTAACAAGAAACTTTTTAGGATACTATGTATTAAATATAAAACATTACATGAATATCACATGAAACATGCTTTTATCTATTCTGTATTAAAATAAGTTCATTTAGAAAATTATTTATACTGAATAACCAACATTTTTTTCTTCAGAAACAAAATCATGGTCATTTCAATTTATTTATTTGAGTTACTATTTAGAAAATGAGCCAGCAAAAAGTACTATACTGATAAAATATGACTCTAGAAAATTAGAGAATACAAAACTCAGAGCATAATATACCCAGTTTATCAATATTACCATGGAAATATTTGCCCTCTTGTCCAGATTTTTCAAGTAATTTTTTTCTATTTCTACATTTACAAAGAAGAGTGTTCAAATGCTAAATGTATTGCCCTACTAGATTTAGCATATTCTTTTGATAAATTCTTTTGGAAGATACTCTATTTCATATACATTATTGATTACATGGAAATCAACAATATTTTTCTTTTAATCCTATGAAGATCTATAAGGCTTACAAATGTATACAAATACACAATGAATCAAGCACTATTATTTTTAACACTTATCTTGAATTTGAATAACATTATTTGACCAAGGCAAATAAAAATAAACCAAGCAAACATTTTTAATTTCTAGTCTGCATAAATCTATACCGGTATTGGACAGATGGTAGCCTGTAAATCTCATATTGCCATAGAGAAAAGTAGAATTTAAACAATAATATATATTTTATTATTTGATGGTACTAGGTATTTATATTATAATATTAAAAATTCATTCATACTACTGTCTTGGAATTATTGCCATTGATATACTACTCAAACTACATTTAATGTTTTAATTTTTAAAAAATCAAGATGTTCACCTCTATCCCGAAATGTGTGCACTTTCTCACAGAAGTTATAAAAGAAAACCGAAGAGTAATAGGCTAGATTAATGAAGAACGTCAGTAGATCACACATCTCATTGCTGATTCTTTAAGTTCTTAGTCCCCCGTGATTTTAGCCCAGAGGTCTCTCTGCCTGAACTCCAAGTTTTAGAATCTGGACGAAGTCATGGTATTGCTTTCAAGGCATTTAAACTATTCTTTGTATGGTATTTTATATCATTATTATCTCACCTAGCTTAGATAAAACAGACAATTCAAAACTATAAATGGCTGTAAAGGAAAAAATTGTCTTTAGTGTTTTAAAATATTTATATTCTACCATTTATAAATTAAGAGATACCTCCTTTAAGAATTATAGGGACATACAAATTGAAACATTCTAAAGCTGACAAAGAGGACAAAATGAACTTTTTTTTTTTTAGGAGGTACCAGGGCTTGAACCCAGGGCCTCATACATGGGAAGCAGGTGTTCAACCACTGAGCTACATCCGTTCCCCAATGAGAGTTGACTTTTTTGTTTGTTTTTGCTCGTTTTCAGAAAGTACCAGGGATTTAATCACTTGAGCTTTATTCGCTCCCAAAATGAACTGTTTTATATGGAATAACAGCCATGTAAGATAAAAACACGGAAGGACTTTTAAATAGTAATAAAAAATGAATATTAGCCAATAATTTGAAAATATATTGCCTAATTATTAATGTTTATATTTACATTTTTAGTCAACATTCACATTTATCTATATACCAGTAAAATTAGAATAGATTCATAACGCTTTAATATAAAATATTTTTGAATTCAGAAACATGAAATTAATAAGACTTTGAGCTACATTTCAAATTTATTACAATAACAAATATTATGTAAATTAAGTACTCTGGATTAATGAATACATTTCTTTTAAAGGCACAGTAAATTGACAGCAGTCACAAGTTAAGAGGCTAGTTATAAAAGGGCAAAAGCAGAAACAATATTTATGGATATAACGGATCAAATAAATTTGAGGATTTAAAAGAGGTTATGGGGAAGAATTCATCTTATTTGTCATTTAAAAATTTAATTTTTCCCCTACATCATGTTCAGCCATTATTCAACCTTTTTAAAATTCACATTGGTTTTTATAAGGAAAATTTTGTTACAGAAAATCGGACACATTAAAAATGAACTTTAGCCCTTTATGACATATATGTTAATACTACACAAGTACAAAAACGTAATATATGATTTGTAACAAAGGACTGTTTGCTAGGTACAAAAATTATACAATTTTGTTAATAAACCAAAAAATGTTGAAACTGACAAGTTAACAAAATAGGAGTGCATATGCATAATGACTATACTGACAACTACAAAGATCATTTTAAATAGAACACTGAAAATTTTGAGGAAGGAGTTTCATTTCAATTTTTGTACTTTATTTAAAAAGTGATAAAATTAAATGGATTAAATTTCTATAAATTAATCAAAATTAATGCCTATACATTTTAAAAAGGGACAATCTCAAAAGAATAGTCACATAATTGTCCCTCATTGCAACACTAATAAATGAATAATTAAATCAATCAATAAATTAACTGATCAGTCAAAGAAGGAGACTGTGACAGTCTTTAACAACATGACAACTCTGGTATGTTAAATATAGTTAGAAAAAATACTTCATATACTAAAACTTTAAGGCTTCATTTATAAAGAATTCATACTAATTTGTAGATCTCTCTCTGTTTTCCCAACTAAACACTCACTTGTTTGATGCGATCTGGATTAACGGTGGTCTGGGGTTGTAGAATGCTGACTGGTTCTGTCTTTGCCACATTTTGGGGCATTTCTCGAATTTTTTCTGCAATGAAGCCATGAACTGCATTTAGTGCTTCAACTGTTCCCTGGATCAAGCACACTCGCTCAGTAGTACCTGTGGATAAAAGATTGATTTTCAGAAAGCATGATTTTACATTGACTGCATTCAATGCTTCAATTGTTCCCTGGATTAAACACATTTGCTCAGGAGTACCTCTGGATAAAAGATTAATTTTCAAAAACATTCTTTCTTATTTGGGATTCTTTTATAAAGCTAAAAAGGAAGGATTATATAATTACACCAGTAAAATAATGCAAAAGGTGAAATATGAATTAATTAGAAATATTTGATTGAGTCAAACATGATTAATACACATTTGTCCCTTTTTTACTGTATTCTTCCTTAATTGTTTTAGTCTCAAATAGGGCCTCTGGATTCCAGCAAAGCCAGATATTCTGAGAAGTTCTGAGCATTTCACTTATTCATACATATAGCAAATATTTATTAAGCACTTATAAAAGGACTGTGGGTTAGATAGAGATGACAGTCTATGGACTCACCTCTCAAAGAGCTTACTCTTTAGGAAGATAAATAGAAACTGAGCCAGTTAATTAGAAGAATCTTATGATATGAAAAATAATGGAGATATATCTACATGGATGGTACAATGGATCCACTGTGAAAAGAGCATTTAAATCATTTGAGGAGAGAGGTATTAGAAATTTTATATAGTAGGTAAATATCTGATTTTCTAGCACCCTCTATTCACTTAACCTGCTCTTTTATTAATCGTAGCAACGATCACTCTCTAACATTTTATATTCGTTTTTTTTTTTAACTTTTCTACTAGAATGTAAGCTTTAAGAGGACAGAGAATTAGTCTTTTCTGCATCCCCAAAGCAAAATTCCCTGGCATATAGTAGGGACACAATAAGTAGGTGTTGAATAAATGAATAAATAAATCAATGCTACCTTTATTGATGATATTTTTTTAAAATAAGGCAGAATATCAGGATTAAAAAGGAAGCTTAAAAATAGTTTATGAAGTTTGAAAATCATGATTAACAAAGGTATTATTAATAGTATTTGTTTCCTATCTAGTGACTAGAATGTAAATACACGTAAAACAGGATTAAAATTAAATTGGATGTGTTTAATATGTAGGGTCTGTAGCCCATTTTATATTTTACAGCTATATATTAAAGTACTAAAAAGAGTGGTTAGTTTTTCACACTATTTTGAGCCCCAGTGCAGTAGTAGCCTTATTAAGCTTACATCTTGTCAGCATCCCAACACAACACATATACTCCTCAAAAATAGGAAATTCTTTACTAAACAGTTATCCAAAAAATCAAAATAATGGTATTTTAAACTTATAAAATATTTTGTTTTCAAATTTTTATGTGAAAACTCTCAAGGGCTTAACACTTTTCCTTTTGGCACCACAAGTTTCAAAATTCTAAGCCACTTTGTAGACTATTTTTAAATACATTTTTGAAGGCCAAAATTATTAAATCAAAAACATTAAAAAATCATAGGGCATTTATATTGCTCTAAAGAGTAATTGCCACATAAAGCATTTTTCTAGTAGAGTAAAAGATTACCATTCCCAGTTCTAGAAAAATACTTTAATCACAGAAATTAGGAGCAGAAATAAAACAGTAAAATTATATGGCTACACCTAAATTGAATTTTCATGTTTTAAACAATGAAAATCACAGTTTATGAAAAAGTAAGTTCCCCAAGTTTTACAGAAATATTTTAATATAGAGCAAGTATAGTTTTCATTTCTAAGGATGCATAGAAGCTAAAAAACATAATGTGAGTCTAAGGGTTAATTTTTACTCCTGTTTCTCTTAATCAGCTTTTGCATCCTTTTCTATCTTCATGTATCTCTATGGTTCTTGGGTAAGATGATCTGGTTCACAGGGAAGCTCCAGGGAGTCTTTACAAGTTTGTATTAATTGCCCAATAAATGACTGAAAAGGATGTGAACCAATCAATATAACTAATGCAGAGTGTTCTCTAAATCTGCAGATGATAAAACATAGATCAGATTACATTCTTGCTTTTGCAGACAACTACAGAATGCTCATTGGGGGATATCAAGACAGGAAAGGAAATCAGTCAAACTTAAATAGCCTTTTTTTTTTTTTTTCCAACATGGCTTTGAGTTATTAGAGAGTTTCTAGTATCCATGTTGTTTTAAAAATACCTAATTTAACACGGTACATATCATGTCAAATAACACAGTAACCCCAATTCATTCAGATTGTATAGACTAACACATAATAACTGGAAATCACTGAGCCATAAAGAAATATGATTGTCTAAAACTAAATTTCACACAGTATTTATGAGAAAATTTGGAGATAGTTCACAAGTTTATAGCTGCAGTATATATTCTTTAAGGATTAAATTATATCACTTCTATTAGAACCACTAGTACAAAAAAGGAAGAAAGTAAAAAGGAGATTGTATATCCAACATTGAGAACCACTGTAATCCTCAGAAGATATGCTGTCATATTCTTCTACTGAACTCTAATGGCCTTTACACTCAGGTAACACAAAAATCATAATTTTTAGGAGGAAGTCACAAAAAAGAAAGACTGTAAGGTATATGACCAAACTATGGAACAAAATGAGCCTGTAAATCATAAAGCTAGATGGTTTATGTCATTTTAAAGGCTACAGGCCCCATTAATGTCTAAGATGAAACTGCCAGTTATTTGTCATTTGTTTAACAGTAACATTTACTTCACTTTGCAGTAGAGACTAGTACAAAAGCTGAAAAATCTGTTGCATAAGAGTATCTGCTCACATTTTTTTAAATGTAAAGATACAGGTGTGTATGATATCGTTAATTTAAAATTTCACTTTTAAGGGTGAAATTACAAAATCTGTATTAAGAAGGGTTGATGTCAAATATAGGAAATGAAATTTGAAAGGACTTGAAGTTACGATTTCATGTACAACACAAAATACTGAAAATTTATATGGTTCTAAAAGAGATACAATATCAAACAGATTTCAGAGTAAAATTTTGACAAAATTTAATAAAAATATATTCTCTCGTGCTACTACTTGGAGTAACCTTGGGCAAGTCACTTAAACTGCTCCTACTTCTAAGACATTCCATCACTTTTGCACTGGATCCTATCTCTTATCTACCAAGTCCATCGTTTCTGCATTTATTAGAATTCTTTCTTACATCTTAGTTTTTCCTTTTTTATTGGATCATTACCATTAGCAGACAAACATCTTATAATTTCTCCAATTTTAAAGAGCACCCTTTTATGAGAGACTTAGAAAATTATCTGATGCATGCCTATTAAGGTGACTGATTTAGGCAGAGGTCATCAACAGATAAAACCATTAGATGACAAGTTAATGGGAAATTTTCAATTGAAGCACCAAGCTGTCATCACCAGGCTTCACTGATCAATATCACCATCACTAAGAGTGGGGAAGACAAAATTATGCACCTCTTGATGTAATGCAATATGAAACACACAGCATGACTTCTGAAGCATTTGTCCAAAAGTATCAAACCTAAATCTAATCAAGTAGTTAGTGCTATATTACAGATTAGAGATAATACTAGAAACAGAAGAATAAATAAAATGACACCATTAGGAAGCAAAAAGACAAATCCAAAATGTAAGATAGTCTATAAGACAACTGATCCAGCTTCTTCAATAAAGGAGGGACTGCTTTCTAGACTAATAGATGTAAGAAACATAATTTTCAAATGTAAATTGGACTTTGAATCCAGATTCAAACAAACCACTTTTTAAAAATTAAAGCATAGTTGAGACAATTTGATAAGGCCTAGATATTATATGATATCAAATAATTACTTTAAATTTTAACAAGTGTGATAATGGCACAAAGGTTATTTAAGAAAGTGTCATTTTTTAAAAGATACACGCCAAAGTATGTATGGATAAAATGACTAGGACTTGCTTCAAAATATTCTAACACAACAACAAAAAAGGAGTAAATGAAATAGGCATTTAATATTGTTGATTTAGATGGTGGGTATAAGGGAATCCACTGTATTATTCAACTTTTATGTATTAGATTTTCAAAAAAAAAAAAAACATTTCAAAGCCTTCCTTGAGCTTATACCCTCCTCTAATTACAGCTCAATTTCCTTGTTTTTCCTTATATCAAATTTCCCTGAGTGACTTATACATACTCTCTTTCTACTTCCTTACCATCTATTCCTTTTTTCTTTAATTTACTACATTATGGCTTTTGGTCCTCTCCTTCCTCTGAAACCACTCATCACTGCTGAATTGGACAAATTCAATAATTTATTTTCAGTCTTGTTTGACTTAGAAGCAGCACTTGACATACTTGCCACTCTTCTTAAAACACTTCACTTGGCTTCCAGGATATCACACACTCCTGGTTATATCCAATTCAATTAAATTCATTTATGCATTCAATCATTCAATAAATATATACCAAGCTATTATTAAATGTTAAATACTGTAATAGAAGCTGGAGGTATACCAATGACCAAAACAAACCCTCCTGTTCTCATGGAGCTCATATTCTAGTTCGTGTAGACAGATACTATACATAAAACTAATAAAATATGATACGTAGAGAGAATACTAAAAGGAAATAAGCACAATGGAGAAAAATAGGGAACAATAATGGTTTGAGCAAAGACAAAATGGAAGGAAGATTAAAGTATAAACGAGACTTTGGCTCTTGCTTACTGCTGTATCTCCAGTGACTAGAATAGTGCCAGCTCACTGTATATGCTCAACAAGTATTTTTTGAGTAAATGAATAATTCTGTGTCTAAATTTTCCTATCTGTAAATTGAAAACATCTAAGTAACAGATTTATAAAACAAATATTTTATCTATAAAAATGTCTATAAAACCAGTAAGCCTCTTTGAGTTTATAAGATCGGTCAATATATGTGAAAATGAGAAATATTTTGGTAAATGATTTCAAAAATAGAAGTTAAAATTATCATTGTGTCCATAAAAATGATTCTCCCTCAAAAGGGCTTTGAGAAAGGTAATAGAAGAAATAATAATTCAAAACTGTCTGTTTTCCTTCCCATGGCAGAAAAAAAAAATAGGTCAACAATGAAAATATAATTTACCTAAGGGAATAAATCTATGGAAAAAAGGAATTTTTTTGCTGTAGACTTAAAATACAGTCTACAACTTTGTAGATACCTGAAACCTATCTTAGTAATCAAAGCAGAACAAATCTATTCTAGAATGGCTGTATACTAATGATTTGATCCTCACATTTCCAATTGCCAACTATAATGAAAATTAGTGAACATTTTGTCTGTACTTAAGAAAATGCTGGGTATAGCAATATAGTACTATACTCTTTCAGGACAAAAATACACTTTAAACCAAATTTGAGAAATTGGTTCTCCACTGAAGTCCATAACCCCAAATCTTTTCTTTATGACATAGTTTCTTTTCTATGTCCCTGTACTCATAGGGAGTTGGTAACATAAAATTTTAAAAGCAATTCTACAAGATGCAGCTCAGAATATCATTCTAGGAAAAGAGCTTTACGGTGATTATAATAAATCATGTTTAAAAATCATGTTATGCTTTACAATGTGTGTGTGTGTGTGTGTGTATGGATGAAGAGATACATAGATCAACATTTAATGCTCACAATAACCCAGATCAGAAAATATTATCTCCAATTTACAATTAAGATACTGTAAGCAAAGGGTCCAAGGACACATACTAACAACAAATGCAGGGAGAAGTATTGTCTTCTCAAACAAGATATTCTTTCCATTACACCACAGACCTTCTGAAAATGTAATGTTAGGACAGTTTCCAGATTAAACCCATTTAAAAATTACATTTGTTTCAGTCTGACAACAGAAAAATAATTTTTCACCCAGTCTTATATATATATATAAACTGAGTCATACCATTAGTATCTCTTCACAGATTTATTCCAGATCTGGCATAAAATCAAATAAATGATTGGCCCTTCTTGCAGAGAACAGACACCAAAGAAGATGGTTAATAATTGTGTGGGCTATTAGCAAGTTCTTTTTGAACAAGTTTTCAGATCAACAAAAGCATTTAGGAAAACTGCCATAAAAAGTAAGTTCAATTTGTAATTGCAGCTTTTATACCATTGTAAAGTTATGCACATTTGATAATACTTCTTCCTACCCTACAATTACTAAGAGGAAAAGACACTATTTTAAGAAGAGATTTTTATTAAAGAAATAATACGAATTGACATCTTATGATGCAAAGTAATAATTGCTTTTCTTCTACAGGTGCCTAATATTCTTCACAATCATGTTTCTACTACTAAAATGTAAAAATCTGTAAACGGCTACATAAAATGCCTGAGCCAATACATAAAGGCCCCATTATTTATATAGCATGTGCCTTAGCATTAAAATATGAAATATAATTTTAAGAAAAATATAAAAGATCCTCATAGTCTTCAGAGAACTTAAGAGAGAATAAATGTCAGAGTAGATATAACCCAGCTAGCTTCTCACTCACTCATTCTGTCTTGTGCATACAAATGGAAAATGGCATATTAATTTTCTTTTAAATAGCTATTCCCATAAAGAGTATCTGTAGCAAAGGATTCTAACTTCTGAAGAATGCTGAAGTTTGAAAGTAGTCATATCTGAAAATTCTAAGTAACAAGTACAGTATTTATAATATATACTATAATTTATTTCTAGTTTCTAAATTCAGAGGCCATGCTAAAAGTCCTTCCAAGTTATGATGATGACTTGTTCATTCAACCATAGCATAGGTTTATATTTATGCTCAATTCAGGATGATCCAAGCAATCCTGGTTTGGTCAATATTATTACCTTTAAACTTTCATTATGGATTACAGGAATAGAAAACTGCCACAACCAAATTTCATTCAAAATTTACTCAAGTTTGTATATGTATATATAAAAATAGACCTCCTAACTTTGTTTTCAGAACCAGTCACTTTCAACATTTTTGAAATTGATTTGTACTCTTAAATTTCTGCTGTGTATGAGAAAAATGGCGCTTGAAATTCTATTAGCTATTCCTTAGGTATAAACAGGAATTCACTTGCAAAAGTTTTCCAGACCGTGGTTGGAAGCTGAGAAAAGAGCTTACAACAAATATGTGATACCAAATCAAGCTCAGAAATTCAGAAGTGTGACCATCTGGGGCATGTATAGCTAATCAAAGTCACGCAAAGTTAAGGAAAGAAACATACCACAGAACATGCATCATGGTAACAAATCCAAAGAGTGCTACTTATAAGCTCACAGTAAGAACAGACAGACACATGCAGTAATACCATTCCTAACAAAACAAAAAACAAAAATAAACCTAAGTTATTACCTTTAAGATCCTATATAGAATAACAGTTTAGCCAAGATGGAGCGTTGACTTTATTCCCTATTTTCTTAAAGAATGAAGCGTTACTAAGAGAAAACTCCATCTTTACCATAAGCCTATAAATCCAATATGAAGACAGGACCCACATTTGTCTGGCTACAAAAGGGAGTGAATTATTCAAACAACTTAGTTATGACAAATGCCATACTTTTAATAACATGCACTACATCAAATGATGAAGGGGAAACATAAAGGATTGGTACCACTTAACTTGGTGGGGGAAGGAACATGGATGAGTAAATTTCTAAAAATTGAAAAAATGATAGAAATTTCAAGAATATCTGCAATCAGATATTAATTTTGGACAGTTTCATGTGTTCTGAGATAATATCAAATGGTAATATTTTATCAAGAAAGAAAATGCAAACCTATCACTAATACAGCCTCAGAATTATAATTTCCCTGTAACATTATAGGTATGCTATGACCAAGGTATTGAAAACAAATAGAAAAATATCATATTATTTAAATAAAAAGCTTCAGCATACAAAAATATATTTAGAGAAAACGTGACTCTAGGGCTGAAGGTGAGGCTTGGAATTTCTTCAAATTTCAACTAAAAATTATTTTTGTATTCCTTAAGTGAAAAAATAATGGAATATCTTACCACTTTAATTCTCTCCACATTAAAGAAATATAAATCAGAACATCATAGAGTTATAGGAGCTGAAGGTGAGATGGAAAAATAGGTAATATTATCAGATATTTGTTCAACTGCAGCTCAAAGCAGGTTGCTACTCTTCAGTAGAGCTTCTGCGATACCATGAACTAAATTTAATTGACATACTCATTACCATGTTAGTTAAAAAAATATATGACTCAGAAAATGGCAAAACTTGTGTTTCTATAATACTTTTTTGTCAATCCAATTCTTCATTTCATGTAATTCCTTCTCCTACGTTTGTCACTTTTATTTCTGAATTATTAAAATGTTATAGATATGGCCTGAAAGTATCCCAGGCTAGATGTTACCTTAATATAACATAGCATTCTCCCTGTTGGATGCATTCATGCCCTATCATAGGAATACACCTTCTCCACTGGCTCTAACTTTCTGACCCTCTGGAGAGTCCTCCTGACTCCTAATCCATTTGACAGATTCTTGAACTCCTGGTCACACAGCAGCCTCTGATCTATGTGAGGACAGATGACTGGCTCTCTGTCACCCTCTGGCCTCTTTACTTTGGAAGGAATCTCAGAGTTTTTGGTTTCCTGTTCACCCTCCATGCAGTTTCTGGCCTCCTGCCCTTAGTTAGTAACCTGCCACCTGTGAATAAGTTCTTGCATATCCTTCAGTTACTTCATTTGAGACAGCTTTCCTCCTAATCAGTGGCTACCACAACACCTCACTCAGTATCTTACTTCCCCCTGTTCGTCCCCCATCAAAGACCACTACACCGTTTCAAGGAACAGAAAAGAAAGGTCATTCAGTAGTGCCATTCCTTTAAAATAATAAGTTGGACTAACACTCTAACTGCCCATCTTCCTTATATGACATTACCATTCTAAATACTCATATATATGTCACCAGAAGAAGTCTAAGTCTCTCCAGTCATCATTAGACTCTTATCTTCATAGTTTTCTCTGTATCTATGAATGTGACCCAGTTCCTTATCCTTCCCTGTCCTTCTAAACTCCTTAATAGTGCTTCCTGTTACCCTGGTTGTAGCATATGTATTATATCCAAAAAGTCATCTTTGAATCTTCTTTTTAGCTCCACCCCTTAGATACAAATCATGACTGTTACCTTAGCTCTTTATTTCCCATGGTGCCTTCTTAAATGGGACTGTTTTTTCCTCTCAAATCCCAGGTTACTTGGGGCTAAAAAATGGTTACGTATATTCCTTGTTTCACCTTTTGACTTCCTTGTTCTCTTTGCCATTAGTTCCTCTTTCTCCTTCAAAATTTTTGGAAACATAGGGCCAGGCATATAGGTATAGAATCAGAGAGTAAATGAGATCCTAAAGTCTTCAGTCAACAAGGCAAAATGAATGGGATGCTGGTAATTACAGCAATGAGGAATCACAGCCAGTGGTAGAGCATTAGGGAATTTTACCTTTCCCTCAATTTTGTAGTGGCTTCAGTTAATCACTTCTTCTCTATGGAAACATTTTTGTCTTTTGGCTTCCTTCTTGTTACTCTTTTCCTAAGACATCTCACTTAGTCTCGTGTTTGTAAATACCATAAACATATATTCTGAATTAATTTACTTCTCTTTCTCTGACACCTCCCTCATACAAGCCACCACTGGTCTCTCAGAAAGACCAATACAATAGCCTCCTAATTAATTTCCTGCTTCATATCTTGGCTTTTCATCTCACATTAGAGTTAAACCTAAACTCTTTACTATGACTTACAATGCCTATCATGATCTGTTCTCTGCTTAGCTTTCAGTCCTATCTCATATTACTCTTCCTCTCACTTTCCACACTCCAGGAACTTGGGTCTTTTTTAGATCCTGGAACATGACAAGTTTGGTCTCACATAGGCCTTGTTTCCCCCTACTAATCTCTCTCTCAGTGCTCTTCCTCTGGCTTTTCCCATGGCAGCCGCTTGCAATAATTAAGGTCTTAAGCTCAAAGATACTTCATCAGAGATGTCATTTCTAATAACATTAAAACCATCTACTCCCAATCACTATCTATCACATATGCTTCTTTACTTTCCCCATGATCTGTATCACTTTCTAAAATTCTTGATTGTTATAATGTTTACTTCATTGTTTGTCTCTCCCTGCTGAAATGAAAGGTCCAACTAGACAGGAACCTTAACTGTTTTCTTCAGAACTATACCCAATTAATAAATATTCATTTAATGAATTAAAATGATGGTCTTGGATGAGCCACATTATAAGAAGACTTTATTAATTCAGATTGATTGCATTAAAATCTAATGTAAATGTCAAAAGAAGAGGGAAAATATACACAGTGAAAAGTACTGAACTAATGAACTATCAATGATATCAACTAAAGCAAAGACCCTAATTAGACTCCTTTCTATTTACTAAAGATCATTACTGCATAAGGTTTCCTACAGAAATATACTAATGAATATATCTACCATACATTTATATTCTAGAAAAGTCTGTTCTTTTCACCTTCCTTTTATAAACATCCAAGGGAGAGGTGTTAGCTCAAGGCCCCCTTGTCCAATTATCTTCTATTCCCTCTAAGCTACATTCAAATTCAGAGAATAATTTTACAAAGGATATTCACAGGGAAAAGGTTACAATAAACCATTTCCCTAAATTGGTCAAGTAAGGAGTACAGTTCAAACTTTTGTATTTAAACTTAGTCATTGTAGTTTAATGATAAAACATCAAATTCTGACTCCAAATTAAGTAATGTATACAATATTGCGGCATATATAGAAGCATAACATTTTAGATTTGGCATTTACTAGAATGTCAGTTAACTACACACAATTGAGAAAACAAAGTTTTATTCTATTTAATAGATGAAAAAGAAAGGGCTAATATGGGATATTTTTAAAGGACCATGAAAATTATTATTAATTTACTCAGTGAATCTCTAATAGGCCAGGAGGAACCATTATTATATAAACATCTATAATCAGCAGACCAAAACATTTCTGAAAATAAAATGTCAGTTATTATTATAATAGTAAAATTATTTTATCTACAGTAAAACTGCTCCTAGTATTTTGCTACTGTTAAGTCAAGATTATAGACATTTGCTTATGTTATAAGCAGGTATAGTATATTAGCAAACTAAAATATCACAGAAACATAAATGAACCCAGCACATATTTGATATTAAGAATGAATTTGTCTGAGACTTTACAAGAGTCTTATCTCTGAATACTACCTATAAAACTTCCCTGAAGAGTTGATCCTGAGAACATTATAAGAAAATTTCCATGAATTAATTTGAAAGAAATTAATATTTTGAAAATGAATCTATAGGCTCCTTATAAATACTTTAAGTATATTTAAAATTAGAGACAAATAACCTACAACTATACACAAAACAATGTGAATTTTTAAGATAGAGCAAGTTGGTTTTCTTCTGTGCCTAATTCCTAATACTGAATGGCAGATAGTACCTACTAATCAGAACTTTTAAGCTACAGGCTCAGAAAAGGAAAATGAAAGAGTTATAGAAATCCATGTGTAACATTAGTGTGTAACCTGTAAAAAGTTCACAAGGACTTTGACTATATCAAGTCTGGAGAAAATATGCAGGACTTTATGCATGCCTGTTAGTAAACACTGTTAGCATAAGAGGTCTAACCAAGTAATCCACTCCAAGCTTGTTGGAAATGTATTATTTTATGGAATCCATGCAAGGCTTCTTTTGTGTTGTATAGTTATATGGTTATGGATGGAGAAATAAACTGAGTGTGTACGACTTACAAAGTATTATGGTATCACAGCAGAAAGCTACATTATTAGGCACAATCAATTCAAACAGATTCAGAATCCAGACCTAAATGTACTCAAGGCCGTATTTAATAATACCAATATTACAATATTTGGTAAAAGTATATAACTTCATCTACCAAATAAGTATCAAAGTTTTCTTGACTGTTTCCCCAGTAATTCTACCTTTTGTCAGGTATGTCATGCTCTGTTTTTTAACTATTTTCTTAATGCTCAACTTGCATTCATTCTTTTGCCTTAGTAACTCCTATCTATCTTTCAGATCTCTGCCCAGTTATCAGTTTCCTAGAGAAGTGTTACCTGATTTCCATGTTCTAGGTTAAGTGTCCTTCCAATATCTTCCAAAGTACTCTGTACTTCCCCATAGTAGCAATTATAATGAAGTATTATAGTTGCTTATTCACTAGCCTATCTAGTTCATAACATGAGCTCTTTTCTTACATGTTTATATTGTTTATCATTACATCCCAGAGTCCTGTCAAGTGTGTGTGAGTGTCAAATACTTAACAAATATTTATTACTGAATAACTGATTAAGTTAATGCATGAATAAATGGCAGGGATAAGGAAGAGCTTTATTGAGTAGATCAAACTTAATCTGAGTTCTAAGTCATAAAAAGAGTTCACTAGCTATAATTGAGGTAAGAAAGGGCCATTCCATGTGCAAAGGTCATAGAAGTTTGAAAAAGAAAGGTATGTTATAACCATGGTGTTATAAGTAATATAAGTAATTTTATATGGTTGAAAAAGCCCAAGGAGAATATGGAAGGAGATGAAAATAAAAAGATAGGAAGGACTTGGGTCATATAAAGTATGTATAAGGAAAACTATTTTTATTATGAGTCAGAAAAGTATGGCTATATTTGTAAAATTTGTGATGTAGCCACTTCAAGAAAATGTAGGAATTGAGGGAAGTATTGTTTAAAAGAGAAAGCACAATTATGTTATATAATCATCCTATTTTAAGTTAAAATGAAGAAAAATACATAAGATTTTTAAAAAAGTTTTAAAATCCAAAATGCTAGTCTAGCACTTCTCTAAGTATGTTCTGTACAACACTTATCCTACAATATGCTCCATGAAAGAAAGGAATTTCTGGCCAGATACTTTTGAGAGGAAAGGTGAATATCATGTTCTCTCCTCGTAAGGTTCATAATGTATATTAGCATATTAAAAGATATAAAGTCCTATGACAAAAATCCATTTAACTTTTTTATTAACAAATTCATTTATCCATTGCATTCTTTACCTGTTAACACCAATTAACATTTTGCCAAAGTAGAATTTTACAGAATATCCTCTCCGAAACTATAAACATTACAATTCAAATTCACTTGAAACACATGCCCCATGATTTTTAAAAGGTAGCAATTCAGTGATAATTTTAGAACATATCACCAAGATGTTAAAGAAGGAAGATATAATCTCACCTTAAGGTTGGACAGGACCACATTATATTGTCTTGAGGCTAATAAGATATCATCCTTATTTTGCCAGTATATCTTGGGCCAGAGGAGAAGGGGACATGTAGTATCATAGAGTTGTACAGGTACTAGGGAAGAGGGGTTAGACCTGGATTCAAGTTCATATGAATATTAATATACAAATCCCTTTTGCAAATGCATGTATGTCTGCAACAAGCAATATTAATTCCTGATGTACACTATTATGATTGTCTCTTTAATGAAAATGTTCACAGGACTGATGCTTAGTTGAAACAATCAACTGATTTGTTTTGAATTTGACGTTACATTTCATGTACAGGTAAAGTGTTTTCGATTTTATTAATGAAGCTAGCATTTTTAAATTATTATTTTATTAATATAAAGTCATACATATTATTGCTAAGTAATCAAAACTCTGCCCTTTTATTTTTTATAGTTCTTCATTCTCAGCTTTAGCAAACTTCTAACAAAATTGGAATTATATTTTGTACAACAGATTTTAAATGTAATTATTATTTTGGACAGAAGAAAATATTCACTATTCTGTTCTAAAAACTTTCAGCTATTAAAATAACTAAATATTAAGTGCTTATTTTATGAATTCAAAGTGTTCTACCTTTTTTCTCATGTTTCTCATTTATGAAAATGAAGATAAGGAAAAAAATCCTCACACAGCTTTGAATTCTATATCATTAGTTCTGCTGGAGAAATAGTCTCAGCAAGGGCTATCTGAAAATATTTTGAATAAAAGCAAAATGAGAATTTAAAATAATCACATTAGTACCTTAGAGAAATAGAATAAACTAAAACAACATCTTAAATAATGCTAATATGCTAAAAATGGTTTGCTTTTACTGTTACTTAACCTTACCAGGAATGAACTAGTTCCTTCTTCCATTTTTTTCTCTTTCATTATTTTATATTTCTCTTACAGTGCCTGCTGCCGTAGCGAATTCTATTTACTTTATTAATAATGGATATTATTTGGATTGTGCTCTATCATAGAATCTGAGCCTTTCTATATAAGTTTCTTGCTAACATGTCATAGAATGAGAAACCTATGGGACTTTGGACCTTAATTTAAATCTGTGGTCCTAAAGATACAGACTTTCATGTTCAAGTAATCATTCCAGCTACTATAGCTATTGTAAGTAAAAAATTAAATCTTTTTTGTACCGTTTTTCATCATATTTAGGTATATGCAACAGTTAGAATTATATAGTATTGGATTTTTTTTTTTTTTTTTTGGAATATGCTAAGACCATATTTTAAAGAGAAGAGAGTTATTTAGAAAATAACTCATGAAAAACATAAATTATATTAAAGGTTATGCACATAACTGAGTTTTTAAAGGCAATATAATACTTCCAGGAAAAAAGAAAAAAATACTACGTACAGTTACTACATTGCAGAAACTGGAGAGTTAAGGATCTTCCATCTCATTTAAAAATTCACTGGGCAACAAGGTACAAACACAAACTATTTCATTTTCTAAATTAAACAATTTTTTCAACTCTAAGTTTTCTAGTAAGCTCTAAAATCTAAAAATGTGCCATTGTTATCTCTCCTTATTTGAAATATATGTACAATATAACACTGCTTTTAAATTTTAGGCTATATTCCACAAAATTTAGTTAAATCAAACAAAATGATTTATTTTGTGATGTTTTGGAATCACAAAATAAACCATTTAGTTTGATATAAAGTGTTATGCTAAACAATGTTCTTCATAATTATCTTTCCCAATTAAAGATCATTCAAGGATCATAAATTACACTTCTTGCCTTGTCGGTTTAGTTTTCTTTAGTCTCCCATCAGCAATATATGAGTTCCTGTTTCCTTACAGTCTGTCCAAATCAGTGTTTAACTAAATATAATTTATCAACTTCTGTAGATCCAAAACAAAGTTAGAAGGCTAAGGCCAAACTCAGAGATATATGATGAAATATCAGGTTAATATCTAATACTCATTCTTTAATATGTGAAGTACTTTAAAAATCACTAAGAAAAAAATAAACATCAACCAGAAAAAAGAGCTAGGTATATAAACAGCCAATTTCTTCATAAACATACCCATATGCTCACATGTGCACATCTGCTCTGGCATGATCACGCCAAAGTAAGAAAGAAAAGGGAGAAGAAGGGTAGGGAGAAAGTGAGTGAGGAAAGACTCAACAATCAAATGCAAAAATATTATGTATGCTTCTATTAAAAGAAACAAGCAGCAACCAAATATCACTTTGTTCTTTGCTTTGTCAAATCAAACCATTATTCTAAATGAAAATCATACAGCAGAATCAGCAAGAGTATAAGCTTCCTGCTATCTTTCCATTATACTATAGCCACAGGCAGCTAGCTATTCACTCCTCATGTTAACCTCTACAATGTAAGATCCAGAAACAAAACTGGAACATAAATGTATACTACCTTATACTGAATACAATTTCATACCATAAAAGTACCACACAAAACATCTGTGATGAAGATCCATTCCTTTGGCCGAGAGAGAGAGAGAGAGAGAGAGAGAGAGAGAGAGAGAGAGAGAGAGAGAGAGAGAGAGAGACACTATTGTGTGCTTTCAATAGACAGCTATTGAAAGGATAACACATACTTAATATATGTAAAGCAAAGTCCTGATAAGAGGAATAAAGTTGAGGTCTATGTATCACTAGGGAAGTCACCTGTTTAGACTGTATTTTCCATTGCTATAAGAAGATTGGGCTAGATCATTCCTGAAGTATCTTATAGCTTGCAAATTTTGTACTAAACAAGATCAGGTCTTTAGCATAACAATGGTTCTATCAAATAGAAGAAGAGAGAAACAAAAGCTTCTACAAATGCAGGTTATAATTTTTTAATTTAAAATGTTTTATTATTTAAAAGGAACTATGTATTATATTTGGGAGTTCACCTGACTTTTAAAAATTTATTTAAAATGTTCTATCATTTAAAAGGAACTATGGGGGAAGTGGCTGTGGCTCAATTGGTGGGGCTCCCATTTACCATATGGGAGGCCCGGGGTTCAATTCCTGGGACCTCCTGGTGAAGGCAAGTCAGCCTGCGTGGCGCAGTGAGCAAGCTGGCACAACAAGATGATGCAACAAAGGGAGACGAGCAGACACAGAAAAATGCACAGCAAACGGACACAAAGAGCACAAGCAGCAAGGGGGGGTTAATAAATAAATAAAAATAAATCTTAAAAGAAAAAAAAGGAACTATGTATTATATTTGGGAGTTCACCTGGTTTTGATAAATATAGTAATAGCTGTTCAGATTAATTTAAAATAAATTATTCCTATTTTTTGGAAAACTCAAGTATGTATTCCCAAGCAGACTAATATGACATCAACTGTAAAAGATAAGGTCATCATTTGGTTTCTCTCACAAAGATGAGTATACCTTTCTTAAGTTAACATCTATATAAAAGTAACATTACTTTTAGATTTTCGTTAGTGGGTATAAAGTGAAATGTTCTTATGGACTTTGTATATTATTTAAGTATTTTAAAAATAAGTTTGTTCTTCCTTGAAAGTCAGAGTGAATGTGATTTTCATTTCAGTAGCTTTATGAAGAAACATAAGAAAGAACTTAGGTTGAAGTCACAAATATCCATAAATATTCATGATGAAATGAAAATGTTTGCAAATTAGGAAGGCTCTCATTGATGATTTAAGACTAGAACAATGCTAATCCTACATGGGTTTGGTCAACACCAAGATTTAACCAAGAGAAATTTTTATCTCACACACAAAATCCATACTATTTCAATGTGATAGAAAGAATTGTCATTCAGATAATGAAAATTATAAAGCAGCAAATGCTTAGTGGGGTATTTAGTGCCTAGAAGTCATTTATATCTATGTATAATGGAGAAGAAAACTAAGGAAATAATTGAATTAACAAATGACTGGGATGACTTGGACAACACCATTCTAAAATGAAATACATGAAAGTTGTGTAACTTAGTGAAGTAAGCTATCTAGAATAGGAAAAACCTGAAGTTAATATTAAAGAGGAGGGAAAAAGTGGACAGAATTATATATTAAATTGAACGCAGGGCCAGAAATGATGAAAAAATTTAAAGATGGTTCTCTAAGTTCTAAGAAAATATGTCAAATAGTTATGTCTCTAACAATGCCATACAGAAAACCATTCATTCATTCAAGAATGCATTCATTCTTTCAGTCATTCAAAAAAAAATTCATTGACTATCTTCTTTATCTAAGGCATTGACTTGGGCACTATTATAAAATAAACACAGTAGTGTCTCTGCCTTGAAAGAATGTGAGGAAGCAAAAGACATCCCAAGAAAGGATTAATGAAGAATATGGCATTAAATTAGACTGGGCCTTAAAAAATGAGTAAGTTTAGGATATTTGTAATGGTATTTTTATTTTTAGATACTAGGCAGAAAGCCTCAAATACTACATTATAGAGCCTAAGTTTAGTGTTAGACAATGATAAACCACTGAATATTTTGAACAGGGGAATGAAGTAATTGCAGTTATATTTGTGTCATTTACTGAGACTGGTAATAGCGTGATCAATTAAGAAAATATTCAATAATGCACGTAAGACTCAATGAAAATTAGAATAGTTGCAGTGAGACTGAACAGATGCTAAATATATTTTAGTGGAAAACTGTCAAAACTAAGCAACTGCTGAATATAGTAATCAATGGAAAAGGAAGATTAAAAGATAACCTCAAAGTTCTAAACCTCCATGACTGGGATCATAGTAATGTTCTTGGCATAATAATGCAAAGGAAAAGAAGTTGTTGGATGGAAATAATGAGCTTAGTGGGGCATTTGATATATTCTCTAGGTGTGACTATATCTAAATGTTTAGACATAGTTTTAGCTCTGGCAGCTAAAGGTCTTTATTCATGCATACAGGTCTTTAATAAAAGCACACAATATAGACAGGAAAAAATAGGAGTTAGATCATTAAGGTAGATTGTTAGGGAACAAAATAAAAGGCTGGAAAGAAAATAAAGCAAGAAAGAAAAGTGATCAGATAATTCCAGGAATTTTCACTGAAAGAGGGAGAATACAGTAAAAAGAGATCTTAACCTTCTCTCCCCAGGCTACTTTTTTGTGCTAATTTTGATGTACATAAAAGATACTATTTATTGTCTAATATTAAATGTATATGTCTACTGGCTTCAAAATCTAGAAAAGTTACACATACTTTGCCAAAGGCTAAACATTTCAGATTGATCTAAACTTTCCATGCATAAAACCATTAAAGGACACTAAGTCCAATGATGCTTTGTTGTGTTTTGCCTTCTATATTGTAGCAATTAACACAAAATATTCCTACAATACTCTTACAGTGGCTATGTAGCATTAGGTAGGAAGGACATTTTTGTTATTATATTTTAAAACATAATAGGCTCAAGTTGCTTCTGGCAACGTATAATGGAAGATATTTAAAGATTTTATTTAATGAGCTTGTTAGAAAAGTTAAACAAAAGTGAGCAATTTTCTAGAAATACGATAGTATTTGATAATGTCTTAAATACATTATGCATTAAATTTAATGCTTTGAAACAAGGAAAGGGGAAAACTTGATAAAACAATTGGGAATATTATTTTTAAATTATTAAATATAATTACAATAAGGAATCTGATTATAAAAATCATCTGGAAGTATGCATCAGAAAACCTGTTGTCATGGAAACAGCTGGTGTAAACGCATTAAGTCCAGAAGAAAATGTGTTTCTGAACGAAAAATACAAAATGCTGTCTGTGCAAGAAAACAATACAATGTACAAAGTATTCAATTCTGCCTAAAATGTTTTAAAGATTTAAATTCCCTTTTACAAATTTTATGTAATAATAAATAAGGTAAAATTAATAAGTACTAGTACTAATACAAATGAAAAGTGTTCTCAATCAAACATTAATTAGGAAACTGGAAATTACACTATTATTAAAAGGAATTACTAATTCACCAGTTATTATGCTTAATAACTTCAAATCCAAAATAATTATATCATGCACAATATAATATTACATAAATAGTACATACTAAATACACAATAGATAGCATTTGCAAGTAATCAATTTTTTGGAATAACTAATGTCCATGGCTAAAATAGTATAATATGATATTGTTGCATTGTTTTAGGCAAATTATTCGGATAAATTATGAATGTAATATTCAATAGAGAATTCAAACATTGAAAAGACTTTAATATCAATGTCAAACATTTATTTTTAAAATCTATTGCTTTAAATTAGAAAATGAACATAATTGGAATCAATTTAAACATTAAATACTTAAATTATACTAAAATCATATATATATATATATATATATATAAATGTCATCAGTTTAGTTATAGGCAACAATATATAGCTATGACCTTCACAATACCTTGAATTTTGTCAATATATTTTTTAAAGGCTTTCAGACCTGTAAGAATCAATTCTATTTATTAAACACACTTTTTTCAGGTATACCTAATATCCATGAGGAAAAACTGACCCACATGCTTACATTTATGCTAAACCTGTATTCTCACTGAATTTTAATATTTTATTAACCTAAGCATTTATAACAAATTGTTTAGATTAAATAAAGGAATGTGATTCTCCAGCATATAAACATTAGCTGGTTAATAGAATACTAAGGAGTTAAAATGTTATAATTAGAACATTAAATATTTTAAAATACCTAATGTTTAAGAATCATTCTTTTATACTGAGTGAAGGAATGTGTACAGTGTTTGTGACAGTTGACAGAAGTAGTACCTTATCTTTTTCTCCCAAAATAATACTGAATCAAAATCAAGGCTACCACAGAAATAAATAAATAGGCTATATCCATGTATGGTCTTGCTACCTAAATATAGCCTTTATTTATTTTATTTTTTCCTTACAAGTTTAAGTCAAGTATTTTAATTGGGTTTTTGCTAAAGAAAAATCATTCTAATTTTAAAAATATGAATTGGAACAAGCAAATATAAACTATACCCATTTGTCTTAATTACCATTCCCCTATTACACTTGTTTTTATCTTCAATACAAACCCACATTATGACACTCTAGTTCTTTCACTTTCTAAAACCAGCTGGTAATATTCAGGAATTTTCCTGAAACACTGATTATGGAGAGTATTTGTTTATTATATGTCCATTATTCAAAGTTGACATAAACTACACAATGTAAACTTTATTTTCTCACTTTTATTCATTAGAAGTAATCAATATGCCAAGCGCATAAGACACACTTGTGCAAACTTTCATGTTACTGATGTCTATCAAACTCAGTTATCAGACTATATATGATATGTCTGTCCATCATTGTCACTTTACAATTTTACAAAAAGACATGATCCTGAGCATGCATAGTTTTCCTTCTAAAAAGAATGACAAGAATAAGAGATGAAAAAAGTATTGGCTAAATTGCTCATTTACTTTTGAACGACAATTATTGCATTACTTTATTTGTAAAGAAAAATAGAACATGGTTGTGTCTGGAAACAGTTTAAAAGTCTATAGATTCCTTTTTTTAGACAAATCCATAGATTCAAAAAATATATAGTTTTTGCTACTTTAAAATTTATTGATATATGCATACACATATTAAATTCATAACTGTATACATTAAAATTTGTTCAAGAATACACACACGTAACCAGAACCCAGATCAAGAAATAGTGCCTTGGAAGAGGACTGTGGGAAGATGGTAGAGTAGAGAGCTCCAGAACGACTTAGACCTTCCAACAGAAGGCAGGCAGGAAGTGTCTGAAACAACAATTTTTAAACTTAACAAGCCGGAAGAACAATATACATCATCCATGGAAGAGTGGGAAGCAGAGACTGATAAATTACAGTAAAGAACAGTAAATTGCTTTCTCTCAGCAGTGGCTACAAATGCTCATCTCCCACTCTTGCAGCAAGTCATCACAGGGGCCTCGTCTCTGGCTAGCTCACTGGTGACAGAAAGGGCTATAAAAATCCTCTTCCCCAGAACAGGGGTGGGCACGTCTGATCACTGATCAGAGCTTTTGATTAGCGACATCGGATCACTAGGGACCTGGCTCTGAGGGCAGCCACTATTTCAATCCCTGGCCTAGGGGATGAGGAAACTTAAAGATGTTACATTTAATCTGGACTGCAGGAGATTGTTAGTTAAAGGACTGCATTTGTTGGGCAGGCAAAGAAGTCTCAGCTTTGGGAAGCCACAGAAGAAGCACTTGGCACCTGTCCTGAACCCCTCCACAGGGCATTTTGGAGCCAGTTTGCACCCCCTTTCCCTTTAATGGGTCTCTGGCCCTATCCTGGGTGGGAAAGACTGACTTGGAAAAGTCCTCTCTGGTGTGTCCATCTCCCAAAATTTGCCCTCCAGGTAAAAGCAGCTTGAGACAATGAAAGGAGTACAAGAAACTACAGAGGCAGACATTCTGGAGCAAAGGCTTGCCAGCTTCAAACACCCTTGAAAGGGAGGTCTGTCTCCTGGGAAACAGAGATTAAAACCAAATACCTATAAACTGAGGAACTCCAAAACAACAAACAAACAAAAGCCCAGAACAAGACCCAGACCCAGAAAGACAGGGAAAACCCTGCAAACTGCATTTGACTTGGGCAGACCTTCCTGATAGGAGGGTTGAAGCTCACCAGCTGGTTATAATATCAAGAAACAGACATCTCAGGGAATAATATCTGAAAATATTAAAATGTACACTGTACAACAAAAGAGTACGAGACAAACAGAAACAGGAAATGATAGCCCATCTAAAGGAAGAAGATAAAATGCAGAAAATACCAATTAAGGAAAATGTGGACATATCAAACAAAGCCCTTTAAAAAAAAGATTTTAAACATATTCAAGATGAAGGAAAATACAGAAAAAGAACTAAAGGATATCAGGAAAACAGTGAATGAGCAATATAAGATCCTAGTTAAAAGATAAAAACTTTAAAAAGGAACCAAACAGAACCACTGGAGTTGAAGACCACAATAACTGAAAAGAAAAATTCCCAGCTGGAAGAAGAAAGAATCAGTGAACTCAAAGAAATGACGCTTGGAATAAGTCAGGTTGAGGAACAGAAAGAAAAAATAATTATAAAAAGCAAAATAGCCTAAGAAACCTTGAAACATCCTGAAAGGTACCAATATATCCATTATGGGAGTCCCAGAAGGAAAAAAAAAAAAAAAAAAACAGAGAAATGGGTAGAAGTAATAGTTAAAGAAATAATGACAGAGAACTTCCCAAACTTAGCAAAAGAAAGGAATATGCACATTCAAAGCCAGAGAACACCAAACAGGATAATCAGGAAAAAACAACAAGAAGTTAACTTGATTTTGTATTATTTTATAAATGGAATCATATAGCATGTACCTTTTTATGCATGGATTCCTTGTCTCAACTATATTAAGATTCATTCATATTGCATTCATAGTTCACTCATTCATATTGTGATTTAGCATTCCCTTGTTTAAGTAGACATATAATAGTATCATATGGTTTGAATATGCATTTCCTGAAGACAAATGCAGTTGCCACATTATACTGTGTTCATTGGCTATTAGGAGCATATTCTCTTCTGTGAAATGCTGTTCAATTGTTTCAACCCATTTTTAATTTGGTTATGCTTAGTTATGCCTTTTTCTTACTGATTTGCAGGATCTCTATGCATATTTTGAATATAAGCCCTTTGAGAGATAAAGTATTCTATGCCCTCCCTATGTGGCTTGTCTATTCACTCTCTTGTGTTTTTTGACTAACAGAATTTTTAAATTTTAATATGGTTCAATTTATCATTTTTTCCTTATGGTTAGGGCTTCTTGTGTTCCATTTTAGTAATGTTTGTCTACTGAAGGTTATGAAGATGTTCTATGCTTTCTTTCCCCATCAGCTTTATTTTCTTACCACTGACACTGAGATCTGCAATCCATCTGTGATTGAATTTTTAAAGTAATTTTATTGAAATATATTCATAAACAACACAATCCATCTAAATGTACATTCAAAGGCTTTTGGTATAAGCACAGCATTGTATATTCATCACTGCTATCACTATTGAGCATTTTCATTACTGCAGAAAGAAAAACCTCCTACCCCTTAGCAGCATCTGTGATTGGTTTTGGAGAATGGTATGAGAAAGGAGCCCAGGTGCACATTTTTTTCCCTTTTGGGTACCCAATGACCCTAGACTATCCTTTCACAATTTCTCTTCTAGGTTATCTTTTCCATAAATGAAGTAACTTTGTATATTTGGGTTTGTATTTGGACCCTTTATTAAATAGTTTTTTCTATCCCATTGGTCTATTTATCTGTCCTTGCAACAATACCACATTGTCCTGTCTCAGTGGGTCTTGGTATGTGATCATGTAAAACCCCCAGATTTGTCTTCTTTAATTCTGTTTTGAAAAAAGAAAGACCCATCATTTTCCTGCTTGAAGTCCTCTCACTCTAAGAATAAAATCCAAAATCTTTATTATGACCTACAATCCTTTTATGTTCTGGCCACTATCTACTTAATCCTCCCTCATGTCTTAACATCCTCTCCTTGCTCTCCTTGCTCACTTTGCTGCAGCTACAATTCCTTCTGGAAATGTCCTAGCTCTTCTTGTCTAGAATGTTCTCCCCTCCATCTTTGTATGGCTTATTTCTTAACAAATATCACTCCTCAGATAGGATGTTACTGCCCAGTTCATTTTAAAACTTTTCATCTCCTCCTGAAAATATGTTAAGTAATTTAGTTATTATTTGTCTTGGCCACTAGAATGTAAGTTTCATAGAAGCAGGAATTTCTACAAGTGCTGTTTTTCCTGATTTAGTTCAAATACCTGAATATGATAAATACTCTCTAAAAATCTGTTGAATAAATTATCAATTAATTAACAGAGACTGTATAACATAGTAGAAAGAACACAAAACTAAAAGTTGGGAAGACTGAAACAGAATATGTACTTTAGGAAAGCTTTTTAAAATATGTTAAAAATTGCATTAATTAATTTTATTATAAATATCAATTTTATTGCTTATTTTCCAGCTAAAATTGAAACAATAATTTCACCACAAAGAATATATGCATCAAGAAAGTAGCAAAAAATGTTATATATATCATGTCAAAGCATATATTACCACCAGTCCATTTCAAATAGGAGTATCCTTTGAATTCTAAGAAGTTTGCAAACTATTATCCATTTCCTCTTCTTCGATTTCAGAATGAAAACAATATAAAATTTTCTTCAATTATCAGGAAATATTTTTTCAAAACAAGTGTACAAAATCTTGGCTGGATGCAGGATTGGAAAAACCACCACCTATCTTGATGAAATGCCAAATATAAATGAGACTATACTCAATTGTACTCCCATGTAGTAGTCTCTATCATAAACATGATATCAGTTCAAAACTGTGAGATTTATAAAGAATAGTTTATTTTAAAGGGATAATAAATCAAAGTGTTATTTTATAATAAAATATCCCTAAACATGTCTGTCCCAAAAATGAAGAAAAATAACTTGGCAATGCACATTAAGAACACTAAAGTGTTCATAAATTTGGCTCACTAATCTCTCTTCTAGGACTCTATCCAAAGAAATAATAGTAAATGTAAACACTTATGCATAAAAAATTTTATTAACACCTTGCTTTAACAAATTAAGTTTCAACAGATAAAGAGTTGAAAAATTATGTTTGATAGGATATCTAATTTATGATATAAATTAGAATGAAGAAATAGGTAATTTTCTGTGAGAGTTACTATTGTTTATGAGAAAAAGGGTTTAAAAAAAGATAGAGAAAGTTAATTTCTGGTCAAGAAGAAAACACAGTTAAAACTTTATCAGTAATTGTGTTGAAATATGAGTGATTTTTAAAAATTTTCTATAATCTTTTATATGTCAAAAGTTTCCATTAACTAAGTATATTTATAAGTAAGCATAAGAATTAGGGCAAAAAGCATTTTAAAAGAAAGAAATTACCATTATTTTTATAAATTAAGACCATAGGTGTCAAGTATTTTAAACAAACCTCTTTTATTAACAATCATCTATTTTACCACATTTATGCCTAACAAATCATTCAAAATTTCATTGTATTTCTTTCCTTAGAAGAAATACATTGGTTTTTTAAAAAAGCTTTTTTAAATTGTATCTGGAAATAAGGAACTATTGCTAAAATTTCTCATTATAAAATGAGAATACTAGATTACATACTTTTTCATGTTTGTTCCAAATCTAGCATTTTATGGTATTATCATTGCAAGATATACATTGCTTTAAAACGGAAATGTTCTATAAAAATTTTGCAATGCCTAAATTAACATATAGGAAAACAGTTTTCCCTTTAGATATTATTTTACTCAAGTTTTTCCATGTAAAATTAATATTTTAAAAATATGTTTAGAACATATTTCCTCCAAAATAAATATATAATGTGGAATTTAAGAAAGTAAAAGATATCTCTGCCCTTAAAAAGCAATTGGATAGGGAGCGGAGGCGGGTCAAGCCATTGGGTGCCTCACTCCCAACATGGGAAGTCCCAGGTTCCGTTCCTGGTACCTCCTAAAAGGACGAACACACAATGAACAGACACAGAGAGGAGCAGACAGTGAGTGCAAACAACGAGGAGGGGAAGAAATAAATAAACAAATAAAATATTTTTTTTAAAAAAGCAATTGGATAACAATTACTGCTTTGTAATTACAAATGAAGAAATCGTATTACAATTTGTGAGCTAAAGTCTTTTAGTTAGACTCTAAAGGATATTAGGAGACAGTACAAGCAAAGTTAGATGTGAATATGAACAGAAGTGAGGATAAACAGTGAGATCATTCTGGTAGTAGCAAATAATATGCACTAGAGAATATTCAGAACTAAGGATAGGTGGAGTAGGGTCAGACTGTAAAAGGCTTTGAAATTCATATATAGGGTTTTAAATTTAATGTATTGGTTCTTAGGTGAGTGATGTCATAAAAGTTTATTTGAATAAAATTAGACTGTTAACAGATATGCAGAAAGATTAGGAAAAACAAGATAAAATAAGAAGCATGAGTAATCATTACTAACTCACGAGATGATGAACTGAAATAAAAAGTACCTTTCCAAAATGCACTTTGAGTTGTTTTTCTAGTAATGGTAAACTTTGCATGACTCTATTTCTTTCCTCCTGGATTCCTTCTGAATGATGACATATATTGGGGGAAATATAGCCAGGATTAAAGAATCAGTCTATGACTACGAAAAACAAAAATTAGTTAACAGGAATAAAAACAACAACAGGAAAATATATTTTCTAAAACAAGTAACAGAAGAGGAATTTTTTTTTCCAAAACATTATATTGTCAGTGTGGTCTTAGAAGAAAATTATAGTAATTAATACATGAATTAATGAAGAATGGGTAATATTTCTCTTGATATTCATATATTTAATAAAATGAGTTATATGGTCTGCTTTTTAACTCCCAGTCTTCCAATAATTAGCTACATAACCAGGAGCAAAACACAAATTTTCTTATCTGAAAAATTAGAAGGGTCTACAAGTTTAAACTTATTGACTCTTCCAGCTCAAACACTATTTAATTCCAAGATGTATTCCTTACAAATTTCTTTACTGAGATTTTAAAATGTGTTCTGACATTGTTAACATGAGAGCTTTCAGGTACAGAACCCAAAAGTCTAATATTAGATTTGGTAAATTCTTTTCATAACTAGAAATATGCAAACTCAAAATGCAGACCCATAGGAGTTTAGACGACATCTGACAAGAATACTAATCTTTCCAAAGAATATAGTCTGAAAACCAATGCCCATTTGAGGTGGTTCAGCATGTGTGGTTTAAGCCACAAACTGAAAAAATGACTTGACTTCTAAATTTCCTAGAAAAAGAATTACGTTCAGAACTGCCACATTTGTGTATTTTTTGGCTTACAATCAGTTTTCCAGCCATATTATTCTAATATATATGAAAATTATAAATTATCCATCAACTCAAAGGGTTTTCAACAAAGATGATATATACTTCTAAGAATTTTTATGAACATTTAACCAATTGTTCTTACAAAACAGAAAGAAACAGAACAGACTAATGAAGTACATCTCAAAAAAAATGTTTTCCTTTTGTTTTGGCTGGGCATTAGGCTTTGTTTGCATTAAATAGTATGAAAGAATTAATAAACTGGTGCTTCTCCTTATATATCAGCTTTGTTTAATCATCGTTTGTATAAATACTTCATTTTTTGTAATTCAAGAATTTTCTTTAAATTTTCTGTTCTTTTTTATTCTCTTAAAATATAAGAAATCAAAGATATAGCATGGGAATACAAATGACTAATAAAGGAGAGTGGGGATGTTAGAACAAGGGTTGGCAAAATTTTTCTGTAAAGGGTCAGATAGCAAATATTTTATGCATTGCGGGCCAAGAGGTAAAATTTAAGTATATTATGTAGGTATTTATATAACAAGAGAGAAAACAAGTTTGTATGTTTTTTTTTTTACTAAAAAATAACAGCGATAGAGAATAAATATAGATCTACTAATGAGAAGAATGGAATTCTTTTTTGATGAGGAGGATATATCATTTTGCTTAATTAGGGTTCAAAGTTAATGTTCCTTATCATCAAATAGATTGGAAATGTTTATCTGTTTATCCGTTAATCCTGATCTAGAATAAGATTTTATGAATTTCATTTTCGAAAATGTCTTTTCACACAGACAAGTACTGCCAAATACTGATATAAATTCATGAGCATGTGATATTTACTCAGCATATCCATCACTTGGGAGGAATTTATAGAATTTTAATAGATTTTTCTTTTTTCTTTTAACATGTCATTACATTACAGATTAGTTAGACAACTAAAGATTAGGTGGAAATACCTCATCTGCACAGTTGAATAGATTTTGAAATCTGAAATTTCCTTTCACTTATAACAAGGTCTGAAAAATGTTGCTGGAACTGTAGTTAGAGCTCAGAAAAAAATATCTGCAGCAAATTTGGGTGGGCATGGAGACCTTGTTTTAACTTTGGACACATGGAGTACATACCTGAGATTGAAAAGACTCAGCTGTTATGGATATGAACTTACTACAGTTTAAGTTTCACAGATACGTGCAGTTTTGCCTTGTAATTTTAGGTTGAATTCATTAATAAACATTATCAAGTCTACAGTAAAAGCTAATTTTCAAAGCCTTTTAGAGTTTGATAACAGTAGTCAAGAGTCATTTGTCCTTCTTCAGAAAAATTTCAGTGTCAGCCTGAGCTCAATAAATTGCCACTGATAAATTATCAAACTGCTATATGGTGGGGCAACTCAGGATATTTACTCATCCTCCATGTCTGCCAAAAGTTCATGAAACTGGTAATAGTTAAGTTTATGAGAAAAAAGAAGATTTCTATTGACACTACTGGTTCAATAACACATGATATATGCAAATATATTCTACAAGTTACTTGCTGATGAAAAATACAATGGTTAGCCCCAGGTTTTACACACCTTACATTTTCACAAGCTCTACAAATTTATACAATTAAGTCTTTTTCTGCTTCACACATTTTTACCACCATCAGCTGTATCTCAGCAGATTCTACTTCAAAGTGCTCTGAAATAGTGTTTTCTCAACTTCTTAGAAAATATTCTCACCTGTATTATTCCATGCAAACTATTCACAGAGGTTTATTCCTCATTTACATTAATTCCTTAAATAAACAACTTAGGGTTAACTCTTTGAATAAAGTTTATTTTCTCTGGACATATTTTAATTTACTCAGCATCAGTTAATAGCTTTCTTTGCTTGGCTAAGAAATTAGCTACTCAGAATGATACTTTAGTTGCAGTCCCATTTCAGCTTTTATTTTTGTGAATGAGACAATTCATTTTAATTTTAAATATTTTTCTTACCATTGTGTTGGGAATACTATGATGAGTGTGCAATACCGTAAGGTTAGGATTTTTACTTTTAGTACATTTATAAAATTACTGCATACTAAACATAGTGCTGTGTCACCTAATTCATAACAAAATAATCCACACTCCATGACACCTTAAAAGCACAACAGTAGAAGTTCACATTTCTCTTCATTTCTGGTACTGACAAGACAGATATGCACTGGTAAAAATAAATGAAATGGCAAAGTGTGGCTAAAGCATGGCACTAGAAACACTTACGTTTCACTGTCACTGCAATTTGTAATTAGTACACTGCAAAACAGTATGAAGTAATGAGAGCAATATTGATCTCTATTGTAACTACTCAACTACTGTTGTAGTATGAAAGCAGCCACAGACAATGGAGCATAGCTGTGTTCTAACAATATTTTACTTATGAACACTAAAATTAAAATTTCATATAATTTTCATATTCTTCTTTTCACTTTTTAAAACCACTTAAAAATGTAAATAAAAGTATCCTTAGCTCTTGGGCTGCACAAAATCAGGCAGTGGACCAGATTTAGTGTTTGAGTATGGATACAGTAGAGCACACAAAAAAATTTTTAAGCATCAAGGAGGCATTCTAAAACCTAGTGATCACAGTTTAATTAGCAAGAACATGGTGGAAAGCAACCTGTTTGTAAATCTGAAGCCTAAAAGATCAAATGACTTTGGATAGAAAGACCAATTGTTTCCTGAATGATAACTGTAAGAAACGATGCAGGGAGACCTTCAACTGCATTTGCTGGTGGTGTCAAAGTGTTTTTCAGATGGGTCAACATAAATTCGTCATAAAAATGACTCAAAGTACTAAGAGGCCACAGAATATATGTATTAATAATAATAATTCACTCAATATCAAAATGATGTGACATTTTAGATATGTCAGATCATAGGAAGATAGGATTTTCTTCAATCAACTTACCAAAATAGCCAACATGACCTAGCAGTTATAGGTCATCTTCTGAAATAATGGTAAAGAATGTCAAAGAATATCCAATAAGTTCTTCAAATTGTGTTCAGAACACTTTTTTCCCATGGAAAATGTGGAGGAATTAATAAAGAGATGTTATCTTTAATGTGGGGTTTTACATATATGGTAGAGCCAAGAAGACACCCAAAGGTAAAACTCAAGTAATCACTGCATAAAAGGCAAAAATTTGTATTTGGAGCAAGTATTATAAAATGGCATTAAAATAAAGAAATGTATCAATATTTTATAGTGAAGGGATAATAATTTTTAGCAGAGATATCAGCACCCAAAATGTAATTTACTGCAATTAGTTCCATATATATTTGAAAGTATAGTGCAGAAAGTACTATAAAATCATTTCACATATATATTTTTTTAAATAAAATATTTACATGATTTAACATACACTTGATTTCAAAGTAACACATTTAAACCAAGATCAGCTTAATTTTTTTTTTTTTTTTTAAAGATTTTTATTTATTTATTCATTTATCCCCCCCTTGCTGCTTGTGCTCGCTGGGTCAGCTAACCACGCCATTCGGGCAGGCTTGCCTTCACCAGGAGGCCCCGGGAACCGAACCCAGGGCCTCCCACATGGTAAACGGGAGCCCTACTGATTGAGCCACAGCCGCTTCCCTCAGCTTAATTTTTTTAAAACTTTCAACCCTTTTACCAGAATACATCTGTCCAGTGTTACATAATGAGAAAAACATGTCTGTTTTATATTAGCAATTATTTTACTTTTATTATTAGCCAACTTATATCAAGTTGGATGTCTCATGTGCAAACAACAAAAACAGTGTTGGCCAATTCCCACAAGAGTTTTTCTTCTATCTCCTACATAAAAATAAGTTTCTTTAGGTCATTTTAGTGCTTTTATTTTAAGACTCAATGCACTTATTGATATATTTACAATGAAGAAAAACAAACAAAAATCACAAAAGAAAGATTCAGAAAAGGACCTGTGACAATCTCTTTAAAAACACTTCTGCCTTATGTTAATACTAAATGATGACACATTTTCTAAAATAGTTAAACGTCTTAAAGTTACTAATGAACCTATCAGAAAATTAACTCACATTCTCCTATAAACTATCATTTCTGGTTACAAGTCCACATTTTCTCCTTCTTTCACATGTTATCTTAACAATTTGTACTATCAGTAAATATATACCCGATTAACAATCATCTAGCATCAAGGTAAGAAAGCTAATTCATAAAACTATTTACTTTGTAGACATCAACAAAATCTTTAACAGAATGTATATTTAAAGCACATAGGGGATTTTGTTGTTGTAGTTGTTAAAAAAAAAAAGTTCCATGGGCTGACATTTTAGTAAATTAATATTTTTATTACTGGGATTATCATGCACTAAGCAAAGTCTAATATTTGAATGGTCTAAAGCTCTCTCCTGAAAGATTATTACAGCATGCTTCTTTTTACAAGTCTTTTGGCCTCTATCATGTTAAATTTTCCCCTCTTGTAGTTTCTCCAGCATTTCACCTCTACTATTTTTCTCTTTCATAGGAAAAAAAAATCAGGTTCTTAAAACTTATATTTTTCTACTCTTTTACTGTATTTATAGAAAATACTAGTTAAAACTACTCTTCAGAGGCTATTTCACATATTTCATATTTAAACGGCTGTTTTGCATGGACTCAGTTCATTTAGAATATCGTGGTATTATGGATAATAACATATATCCTTTAACTTGAGATTCTAAAGTCAAAAGTGTTATTAAAGAAGTTATAATTACAAAACAAAATTCTTTCTACCTGGTAGCTTTAGTTTACATAATATTTTATATTTGAAATGTCATATGATTCTTACTTTTTCCTATTATTGATTTTTTAAGTTAAAGTTCAATTCTAAAGGGATGCTTACTAGCTAATTTATTATGTGCTCAATGGAAATTTTCTCAATATGTTACTAAAAGAGATTAAACTCTTTGGGCAATATTAATTGAGTAAATCAACCCAAATATGTCAAGTAAAAATAACGAAAATTTGAGAAATGTTAAATATGAGAATATATTTTTATTTATTTTTTATGTAGAATGCACTGTTTATTCATCCATGTCTTAAGATATTAAATATCATAAATTTAACATTTTCATAAAAATGATTACAAAAGTCTTTTTAGTAAGTCAAAGCAATTCTCAATTACATACAAAAAGGCAACAGGGCTTTGTTGCTATCAGAACAATCTGCAAGTTAACAAAAACTTAGGATCCTGATGAAATTACCATCCTCAGAACTCTTCAACCCATAGTGCTCTGGCAGCATGGATAAAAGTCGGGCTATCTTAAGTTTTTGTTAACTTGAGAATACACTTTTAAATCTGCAAATTAGGTGGGGCTTATTGATGACTAACATGGTTCTGTTTTTCATCAATTGCTAAATTCCAAAAGTATAACAAATTTGGATCAGCTGCTTTCCTAAGTATTCAGTCATTCTTCTTACAATATCAAAGCTAATGTTGCTTAGAAACCTGCATAAACATGTCGTTTCAAAGAAGGAAATAAAATACTCCTTGGTGTAATTTTTTTAAAGCTGAGATAACTATAAAACTAGACTAAATGTACCAATATTTATTAAAGGCTCAAGCATTATCTGAAAAATCCTTGAAGAAATGAAAAATATATTTAGGATTTTGTTACATTTTTAATAGTAGATAATATGAACTTGTTTATTCACTTTAGGAGATACTGTTATATTCCTTTGTAATTAGTTACAGTGTACCTGAAACTGTTAATATTGAACTATTAAAATTACATGTTTAAATTTTGTCCTAAATTTAAAGTCAAAGAGAATAACAGAACTAAAAGTAGCATGTTATTATTCTTCAACAATACCTGCCTTTAAGTGATATAAAATAATTTAGGACAAATCTACTTTTTAGACAAAGTGCTCATGCAAATGAACAACAGACCTAGGCTTTATGTAGTTAAAGAAATTGAGAGAGAGAACAGCTAAATTAAAATTTGGCTAGTCACCCTCAAGATGTAGTCATCCCAGTTTGTACCAGAACCTCAAGCTTCTTGGGAGCTTCAGTACACTGAAGTTCCTGAGGAAGCCTGTGTCTAGTTCACAGATGGATCAGTGAAGTTAAAGTCAGATGGGGTGTACTGAGCCACTGCAGCTATGAAGCCCCTAAAGAAAACTGTTTAATACTGTGTATGGAAAAAGGAACTCGGTCAATAGGTGAAATTGTGAGCTATGGCGTCTGCCCTTGAAAACACACCACAAAATGCACTGTGACAGACTCATCAGTCTGTGGCAGACTCATCGGTGGTCAATGGGCTGGTAGTATGGTGTGGGGTCTGACAGTGGAATAAAGAGATGATCAAGACCTACTATCTGTAGGCATAAACATTATGGCAGCAGATTGTACAAACCACACTCCTTGTTCATGACCCATGAGGATGCCCATGTGAAAGGACCTTCTAAGGATAAACATCAATGGAATCAAAAAGCTGATCAGACCTGTGCCACCAGGTAAGGACCATAGCCATCTGGATATACCACCATTTAGGGCATGGTAATCCCTGTATAATTCAGGGCAGGGTCCAAATATAAGGCCTAGTGATTATAGTACATGAGGCCAAGGATGTCTGGCAAATATGCCCAGAGTGCATGTAGTAAAGGGAACTTTGGGGCACATTGCCAGGGTTACCAGATCTGCCCAATCCTGGCAAATAGACTATACAGGCATCATATCTCCTCTTGGGGATACTGCCGGTCATTAGCTGCAGTAGATACATTTTCAGTGTGTTTACTGCCATCTCTGTCTACACTGCAGATGCAGGCCAAATATTCAAGGACTCTTAGATTGATTATGTTACATATTTGGATGCCTCGAGCACATCCCATCAGACAATGGTGCTGCCTTTACAGCAATAGTGCCAAGCAATGGACAGAAACCTGAAACATTTACTGGACATTTTATGTCCCATATCATCCACAAAGGAGGTGTCATTGAAAGATGAAAGAGACTTTCAATGGAGAAACTTAAAAAGATAATTGGACAACCGAGTCTTAGTTCCCAGTGAAACACACATTTAAGGCAGTTGGGGTTCTAAATGTGTCATTTCCTCAAAAGGGCACCTCCTATCTAAAGAGAATTAATTCCAAGGTTTGGCTAGTGGGAGCAGGAGAGGAGTAGGCCCAGACTGGCTGTAAAAGACCCAAACCACATTATTAATCTTTTTCACTCTACTTCCTCCTTTGCCTAGCCCTGGAAAACCAGGGTACTGGAATGTGCAAGCAGAAAAGAAGAGGGGTTGTTCCTAACTTGGTGCCTCTTTTGCCACCTGACTATGCTTGCTGGATTTGGGGAGTTATGGATAATGATAATAATGGTCATTAGCATGAGGTACCAACTTTTAAGGTGGTCCTGATGTGTGGACCTACACAAGAGGGGGTAGGAGATGTTCAAAGATGGCACAATGTGTATAAGGAAGAAATCTTCTGAGCCACATAGGGTGGGTCAAGTCTAGATTTATGTTGTGGGTTAGACACAGGGAGTTTGGTAAAAAGGTAAAGTGATCACTGCAGGGGCTGGTCATACCAATCACATGGCTGTGGAAGGAAAACAAACCTGGTTGCGGTTTTGAAAAAGAACACCTTAGATACCATCAAGATGGGGTGAAGAGAAAAAACATTAGCCACTCTCAGCTCTTATTCACAGGACATCTGACAATTTAACCGAGACTGCTATCACCACTTTCACCTTGACTGCTGACCAATGAAGACTCTTAACATAAGGACTCCCAGAAACTTCTCAGAAGCTGCTGACTCCAGGAGTGACCAGCCTCTACTAAAGACTACAGAACAAAATTAACTTTGTGGACATTTATATTATCCCCTTTAGCCTAATCCTGTCATTGCTGGTACCCTGTGGTCTTCCTCTGCTCTTATGGGAAGATAAAACTTTATATTTTTCATAGATTATGTAACTGATTGTTCTAAATTCTCTAGCCCAAAAAGCGATGAAAAAAATCACATTACCCTGGACTTCCCACTGGCCAGTCAAGGTGAAGTGTATATGTCTACTAACACCTCTTTCTGTACCCAGATTAATAATATATTTAACAGGCCTGGATCTGAATGCAGAGCCCAAATGTGGGCTACTCTCTAAGTAACTCTAATCACACTGCTGGGAGTCAGTTATGGCCAATCACATCCAATGTTGCCTAAGGCAAATAATATAGATTTGGTCCAAGACCCTATAAGTACAATTAAGCAGAGTATCTGATGAGGTGCTCTTGAGAATTCTTAGTTGGATATGTGAATGGTCAGGGCTTGGAACACCTCCACTATGATACCCTGGCAATCTTGAACATATCCACATAGGCAATGCAGGCAACAGCTTTAAATTCAGCTAATCTGAGTCATGGCAGAATGTTTTCTGATCCGCTGGGAACATGAGAGAATGAGTGACTTGTGAGGAACTTCTATGAGGCTGGCTCTCACTTATCTCCCTATATGCCCTGAGAGGCTCTCAGGCTCTCATGAGACAGTTCTTAGATTCCAATGAGGTATGAAGCTTCCAGCTCACCACTTCCATGCACCACCCTCCCCAACCTCCAGAGCCAGCCCTCAGAGTATGGCAGCACATTATAAAACCATTTAGCTGCAATCTAACAATGGGGTATCCTACAACTCATGTTGCAGTCATACAGCCTCTTTTGTTTTGTTTTATTTGGTATGAGACAAGCTGGTTCCTTTGGCTTCTCTTCCTTTTGCTGCCTATGTGAGTAATAAACTGCTGAATTTGAAAGTAGTTTGTTATATCTTTACCAGGTGATTCTGTTGGTCAGGCCTTGGCCTTGCTCTTGTCTACCCGCTGCATGCTTGACAAATTATGGAATATCTATCCTATTAAATACTATGTGGTAGTAAAAAAACTGAGGTATCAATATAGAAAGATTTACAGGACATGCTGTTAAAATTAAAAAGCAAGTATAATATGTTCAATTAGGCTTATGCCAAAAAAAACTACGGACATGTATACATATGTTTGTATGTGCACATTGACCACCGATGAGTCTGCCACAGACTGATGAGTCCGTCACAAAGTGCATTTTGCGGTGTGTTTTCCAGGGCAGACGCCATAGCTCACAATTTTACCTATTGAGCCGAGTTCCTTTTTCCATACACAGTATTAAACAGTTTTCTTTAGGGGCTTCATAGCTGCAGTGGCTCAGTACACCCCATCTGACTTTAACTTCACTGATCCATCTGTGAACTAGACACAGGCTTCCTCAGCTAACATCCTACTTAATGGTAAACAAAACAAGGATGCCCACTGTCACCACTGTTATTCAACACCGTACTAGAAGTTCTTGCCAGAGCAATTAGGTAAGAAAAGGAAATCGAAGGTGTTCAAATTGGGAAGGAAGAAGAAAACTTTCCCTATTTGCAGAGGATATGATCCTTTATACAGAAAATTCTGAAAAAATCTACAATAAAGTTCCTAGAGCTAATAAAGCTAATAAATGAATTCAGCAAAGTGGTGGGGTTCAAGATCAACACCCAAAGACTAGACTACTATATGTAAGTATCTATAGAGTAAATAATGAGAGAATCTAAACCTACTTCATCTCAGTATCATCCTCTCTAAACTTCCTCAAGGCAAGAATACTGAAAATAATAATAATTACCACCACTGCTAAAACCAAAAGTAGTTTTTACTGATTATTTTTTATGTGACAAGTACTGGTTAAGTTCCTATCATGTACCAATTCATTCTGGACAGAGATTGTAAGCAATCTCTACCTAAACACCACTATCCTGCAACCACAATGGAATGAAGCTAGAAATCAGTAACAGAGAGAGAAAGGGAAAATTCAAAACTACGTGGAAATTAAAGAACATATTCTTAACAACCAATGGGTAAAAAAGGAAATCAGAAGCGAAATTAGGAAATATCTTGAGGCACATGAAAATTAAAATAACAACATACCAAAACATATGAGATGTAATGAAGGCAGTGCTGAGAGAGAATTGTATGGCTCTAAATGCTTGCATTAAGAAAAAGTGTTCTAGCCAGCGACCTAACCTCAGAACTAGAAGAACAAGAAAAAGAAGAGCAAACTAAATCCAAACCAAGCAGAAAGAAGGAAATAACAAAGATTAGAGCAGAGATAAATGAAATAGAAAACAAAACAAAACAAAAACCAATAAAATCAACAAAACCAAAAGTTGGTTCTTTGAAAAGACAACAAAATTGACAAACCTTTAGCTAAAGTGACAAAGAAAACAAGATAGAGGATACAAATACCAAAAATCAGAAATGAAAAGGGGGGCATTGCTACCAATCCTACTGAAATAAAAAACACTGTAAGTGTATGCCAATAAATTAGGTAACCTAGATGAAATGGACAAATTCTTAGAAACACAAAATACCTCTATTGACTTAAGTAGAAAGAGAAGATTTCAACAATTTACTAGAAAAGAGGTTGAATCAGTAATCAAAAACCTCCAAAGAAAAGCCCAGAACCAGATGGTTTCACAGGAAATTCTATCAAACATTCCAAGAATATTTAACTTCAATTCTGCTCAAACTCTTCCAAAAAATTAAAGAGGAGGGAACACTCTCTAACTCATTCTATGAAACTAACATCACTCATAGCAAAGCTGGATAAAGATACCACCAGAAAAGAAAACTATAGACCAATATCTCTTATGAATATAGATGGAAAACTCCTCAACAAAATACTAGTAAACCGAATCCAACAGCATATTAAAAGAATTATACACCATGATTAAGCAGGATTTATCCCTGATAAGCAAGGTTGGCTCAACATATGAAAAATAATTAATATACTACACCATATTAACAAAGTGAAGGGAAAAAAAACACATGATCATTTCAAATGATACAGAAAAGGCATCTGACGAAATACAGCATCTTTTTTTTATTAAAACAGAATGCTAGGAACAGAAGAATACTTCAGCAACATGATAAAGGTCATATATGAAAGGTCCACCACTAACATCCTACTTAATGGTAAACAAAACAAGGATGCCCACTGTCACCACTGTTATTCAACATTGTACTGGAAGTTCTTGCCAGCGCAATTAGGTAAGAAAAGGAAATCGAAGGTGTTCAAATTGGGAAGGAAGAAGAAAACTTTCCCTATTTGCAGAGGATATGATCCTTTATACAGAAAATTCTGAAAAAATCTACAATAAAGTTCCTAGAGCTAATAAAGCTAATAAATGAATACAGCAAAGTGGTGGGGTTCAAGATCAACACCCAAAGATTAGAGCAAAGAAAAATGAAATAGAAAACAATATGTATATGCAATGATCAACCAGAATAAGAAATCAAGATAGATATTCCATTCATAATAGCAACTAAAGAAATCAAATATCTAGAAATAAATATAACCTAGGATGTAAAGGACTTCAACACAGAAAACTACAAAATATTGCTAAAAGAGATTAAAGAAGACCTAAAGAAGTAGAAGGATATTCCATTTTCATGGGTAAGACGACTAAATATCATTAGGATGTCAAAGCAAAATATAGATTCAATGCAATTCTAATCAAAATTCCAACAACATTCTTTGACAAAATGGAAAAGCCAGTCATCAAATTTATATGGAAGGGTAAAGGTCAGCTAAAGCCATTTTTGACAAAGAAGAATGAAGTTGGAAGACTCACACTTCCCTATCTTAAAACTTTCTACAAAGCCACAGTAACCAAACCACCATGGTACTGGCACAAGAACAGACATAATAGACCAATGTAATAGAACTGAGAACTCAGAAAATCAACCTACACATTTATGGACAACTGATTTTTGACAAGGAGGCAAAGACTACTCAATTAGGAAAAAACAGTCTCGTCAACAAATGGTGCTGGAAAAACCAGATCCCCATTTGCACAAAAAAAGGAGGAGGAACACTACCTCACACCATATACAAAAATCAACTCCAAACGGATCACAGACCTAAATATAAGAGCTAGAACAATCAGACCATTAGAAGAAAACATACAAAAGCATCTTCAGGATCTTATGTTTGCCAATGCTTTCTTAGACTTTATACCCAAAACACAAGTAACAAAAGAAAAATAGATAAATGAGACCTCCTCAAAATGAAAAAGTTTTGGGAAGCGGATGTGGCTCAAGTGGTTGGGCTCCCGTCTATCATATGGGAGACCCTGGGTTCAGTTCCTCCGGCCTCCTGGTAAGGGCAAGCTGGCCCACACCCATAGACAGCTGATGGCCCGTGCCTGTGGAAAGCTGGTGAAGCAAGATGACACAACAAAGGGGAGACAAGTAGACACAGAGAAGATGCGCAGCAAATGGACAGAGAAAGCAGACAGCAAGCATAAGCAGCAGGGGGGCGGGGTATAAATAAATATATTTAAAAAAAAAAAAAAAGAAAGAAAAAGCTTTGTGCAAAGGACTTTATCATGAAAGTAGAAACACAACCTACTTAATGGGAGAAAATATTTGAAAACCACATATCCAATAAAGGTTTAATATCCAAGGAATAAAAAGAAATCCTTCAACATAACAACAAAAAGACAAACAAATTTTAAAAAGACTTTACAGACATCTCTCCAAAGAAGATATACAGGGAGCGGAAGTGGCTCAAGTAGTTGAGTGCCTGCTTCCCACATGGGAGGTCCCGGGTGCAGTCCCTGGTGCCTCCTAAAAACAAAAACAAACAACAAGCAAACAAACAAAAAAACCAACTCCAGAGAGACGATGTAGCTCAGTGATCTCAAATTTAAAAAAATAAAATAAAATAAAAAAGATATACAAATGGCTGGAAAGCACACGGAAAAATGCTCAACATCATTAGCCATCAGGGAAATACAAATCAAATCCACAATGAGATATCATTTCACACCCATTAGAATGGTTGTTATTAAAATAACGGAAAATAACAAATGTTGGAGAGGATGGAGAGAAATAGGAACACTCACTCATTGCTGGTGGCAATGTAAAATGGTGCAGATGATGTGGAAAACATTTTGGCTGTTCCACAGAAAGCTAAGAATATGAGCTACCATATGACCCAGCAAGCCTGCCTCTAGTATATACTCAAAAGAATTGAAAGCAGGGACTTGAACAGATATTTGCACACTGATGTTCATAGTGGCATTATTCACAATTGCCAAAAGATGGAAGTAACCCAAGTGTCCATCAAACAATGAATGGATAAATAAAATTTAGTATATACATCAGTTGTAAAAAGAATGAAGTCCTGATACATGCCACAATATGGTTAAACCTTGAAGACATCATGTTGAGTAAAATATGCCAGACACAATAGGACAATATTGTATGATCTCACTGATTTTAATAACTGGAATAAGCAACATCATAGAGTCAGAATCTAGTATATAGATTACTAGAGGATGGGATGGGGATAAGGAATGGGAATTATGGCTGCTCGGAAAAATGGAATATTTGGTAATGGATGGTGGTGGTGCTATCACAACATTGTGAAAGCAATTAATAGCACTAATATATATATCTGAATAAGATTAAAAAGGGAAATGTTAGAGATTGTATATATGATAACAGAATAAAAATTAAAATAAAAAATCCATGGAATTACAAAATACAGTGAACCCTAAGTTAAACCATGGACTTAAATAGTGTAATTATTAAAATGTGCTACCATCAAGTATAACAAATGTTCCACACCAGGGCAAGGTTTTGGTAGTGGGGTAGTATATGGGAATCCTTTATTTTATTCACGATTGTTCTGTAAACTTACAACTCCTCTAAAAAAGGAAAACAAAACAAAACAAAAACACCACTATTAACAGGGAATTAATTTTCTTGCATGGCATCATTTCATTTTTTGGATAGTTACAGAAGCTAGAAAAGTACTTCTCAAATAAATCAATACCAACTCTAATCTATCTTCAATTTTAGGAGAAAAATAATTAGTCTGTTCTTTCCTCTACATTCAAAGCCTTAAAATGCATGAAGATAACTCTTTCTGACTTCTCTTAATTAAACACACTTATTGATTTTATTAATTTCATGACATATATATAATAATCAACTGAAAATGAATCATAAACCTAACCATAAAAAAACTATAAAATTCTAGGAGAAAACACAGGAGAAAATTTTAACAGTTTTGATATGCAAGTTTCTTAAGACACACACAAAAAAAAACATAAAAGAAAAAAACTGATAAACTGGACTGACTCAAAACAAAAACTTTCAGCTCCTTGAATGATACAAATAAGTAAATGAAAATGCAACCCAAATATGGGATAAAATATTCACAACATATATATCTAACAAAGAACTAGTATCCAGAATGTGTAAATAACTATAATTTTATAATAAGAAACCAAACAACCCATCAAAAATGGGCAAAAGATTTAAAGAGACACTTGAAAAAGGAAAATATATGAAAGGCCAATAAGGACTTGGAAAGTCATTGGAGAAATGCAGATTAAAACTACAATGAGATACAACTATACATCCATTAGAATGGCTTGAGTTTAAAAAAAATAAAATAAAAGATTTACAACACCAAGTACTGGTGAGGATGTGAACCAAATGGAATGCTCAGGCATTGGTAGAAGGAATGGAAAATGGCACACCTGTGAAAACAGTCTGGTAGCTTCTTATTAAGTTTAATATTCTATATGACCAGGTATTCTATTCCTAAGTATTTACCCAAGATAAATCAAAACGTATATCCCTATCTACACAAAGATTTGTGAACAAATATTCAAAGCAGTTTTATTTCTAGTAGTCAAAAACTGGAAACGACTTCAGCATTCATTAATAAGTGAATGGATAAACAGGTTATATATCTATACAATGATTTCTTCTCAACAACACAATATAAAAAGGAATAAACTATTTGAACATACAACAGTAGGGATGAATCTCAAAAATACTGAGAAAGAGCAAAAGGAGCCATACACAAGGCTAAATAATACATGATTCCATTTAATTGAAACTCTAGAAAAGAAAAATTGCATCCATAGTGACAAAACAGAGAGATGGGGGTGGGGGAAACAACGAGAAGGGGGACAAAAGAAAATACAATACAAATCAGTCAAAGGAGTGGGAAAAAAATTGTTAACAATGAACAAAGTACTTTTTATTATTAGAAAAAAAAACAATTCAGCTAAAGTAAAAGGAAATATAATAAATAAAAGGAAAACATTATGGGCATTTGCATTAAAAATTGAAAGAGGCAATAAGTTATGAAATAGAAACAAGAGGGAAGAACTTACTATTATTAAAAAAGTAGAAAACAATAGGATTACTTACAGATTTTATGATTGGGTAGAAAATGAACTGAAAACAACCATACTTAATATAAAAGTTCCATAAAGTAAGTAAAATTAAAATAGTTTAGAAAATTAATAGTTTTCTATATGTGGTGCTAAATTGAATAATGGCCCCTTAAAAATTATTCACATCTGAGTATCATATCCAAGGGGAACCTGTGAATTACCTTATTTGGCAAAAGGTTTCTGCAAATGTGATTAAATTAAGGATCCTGACAAAGAGATATTATCCTGGATTATCCAGGTGGGCCCTAAATATAATCATAAGAATCCTTTTAAGAGGGAAGCAAGAAGTTTAAAAAAGGAAGCAGAAGATGTAACAGCAGAAGCAAGAAGTTGGAGCCATTCAAAGAACTGATCACCAGTTAAGGAAAGGAGGTAGCCTTCAGAAGCTAGAAAAAGGAAGTGAAGGGATTCTCTCCTAGCTTCTCCAGAAAGAACCAGCCCTGGCAACATGGCTTTAAAGTACAAGGAAACCGATTTTGGACTTCTGGCCTCCAAAACTATAGGAGAATAAATCTGTATTGTTTTAAGCCACAAAGTTTGTGGTAATTGTTGTAGTAATCATAGAAAACTAAATAACTCTAAAAATTAATTGAAAGTATAAATTTAAAAAAATGTAAAGAAAAACAGAAATAACCAGGAAAAACCTTAAATAAAATGTATTAGGTTTCTGTACAGAAAAAAAAAGCCATACTGATATTGAGTGAAAACAAGTAACAGTTCTAATGCAATTTCAATAAAAAAAAAAAAAAACAGGAATATTTTATTTCAAAAGGATACTTAGCAAAATGATTCTAAGTTCATATGGAAAAAGAAACCTAACAACATACCAATATAGTTTTTAAAGATAAGGGTAACAGAGTGAGAGAATCATTATCCTAGTAGATACCTCAAAATAAATATTACAAAGCAAAAATAAACCAAGATAATAAAACAATGGACCATAATGAATAACCTTCTCTCCAGAAAACCCAGTATACATAAAACATTAGCATGATAACAGTATATATGACTACTCAAAAAAAGATACTGCTGGCATAACTAGATTACTATTTGGAGGAAATAAATTGAGGACCTCTCCTCACAAATAAAATAAATGTTAGATAAATCAAACTTGCAACATAAAAAACTAGAACAAACCATTAGTATGTACATAATGAATGAAGAAAGTTATTTTAGCATAGACATATAGGGGGAAATGGAAAAAATGATAATTTTTTTATCATCTTAAAATCTAGTATGTGAAAAACACCAAAATAGTTTTTTATAACAATTTTAAGGATTGGTAGAGGGCCATGATTTTAAAAGTACATAATATCAGGAATTGGAAAGTTTGACAAGAAATAGGCACACACATAGCCTACTACTGGGGGTTTAAAATGATGTAATTTTCTAAAGTATAGTTTGGCAATGAACATTCAAATGTCTTAAAATACTGCATGTACTCCTATAATACAGTAATTTACTATTCTATGTTTAAAATTTTATCATTTTAAATTTAAATCATAAATAAACACAAAATTTAAACACAACAATATGCACTAATTTATTTATATTAGCTAAAAAGACAGAAATAATCTAAATATGCAATAGGGGATTGATTAAATATATTATAACAAATGCCTAAGATGGGATATGCTGCAGATATTAACAAGAAATCATTTCTGTAAAAAATGAAGAATATATATCATCTAAATATGCACATGGTACAATGTTAAGTGATAAAAAGGATAAAAAGTTTTACATAGAGTATAATCTCTTTCTTTATAAATAAATGTGTAAATAAAACTGGAAGAAAGCATAGAGATATATTTCCAATGATTATTCTTCAAATACTTTCCCTAATTCATGAAAATGTTAATTTTATAATTTGAAACATTTAAATTAGAATAGATAAATGGATAATCTCAAAATGTTTTTTTTTTTTTCCTTTTAAAATTAATGAAAAAAGTCACCTAAGGACAAGATTCATTTATTTAACCCCATGAAAATATAAAATTCTACATATAAAGAATGCCATAACAAAGCTGGAAGACAAAAGGGCAAAAACCAAAAGTATGAGATAAATGGTTAATATTCTTAAATTATCCACTCCACAATATATACTAATTACCTACTCTATGCCCAATAATAATAGACCCAGAAAGTATAGCAGTAAATAAATAAAAGTAGATTCCCTACTCTTTTGATTCTTTAATTTTCATTGGTAGAGGAAAAGACAGGCAAAACATAAGTAATGAGTAATTTCAGACTGATAAATCTATAAAGACCATAAAATCTAGGGACTGTATAATATAGTGATTTCGGTGGTAGAAGGGGATTTTGGTTAATAATACAAATCCAAGAATATTCCTCTATTACCAGGTGTTAAAAATATGGTGATACATGGGGAAAATACAACCAATGTAACTTATAGACAATAGTTAGTAATACTGTAATATTTTTTGTAGCAAAGGCAAAGAAGGTACTATATCATTGCTAAAGGTCAAAAAAGAATATGGGGGTAATCTAAGCACCTCTTAAAATATATATATATATAACATTTTTGTAAGCAAATGCACATGGGGGTGTGTGTGTGTGCGTGTATATATATATATATATACACACACATATATATATAAAAATAACATTTTTGTAAGCAAATGCACATATATGCATATATATTTATATATCATTTTACAAATATTGGTATGTATTGTGAAAATTTTGATTTTTACCCACAATAAAAAATAAATTAAAAAAAAAAAAAAAGAATATGGGATTTCTTTTTATGCGATGTGACTATGATTAAGCATTTTTTTTTTTTTTCATTTTCTTCATTAACAAGTAGACATTGGTCATGTCATTTAATCAGTCTGTGTTCATTTCCTCATCTTTTGGAACATTTGAGAAACAACTGTGTTTGTTTTTAGCTTAAATAAGATAAATGTGCCTAGAGAGGATTTTTTTAAAGTAATGTTTCCATAATTTGTTAAGCTGCCTTTTGTCTGTTATTTCATTTTTAGAAATTGAAATAAAAAAAAAAAAAAAAAAAAGGACCATAAAAAAATGAAAATAGAAAAAAATCAACAGAAACAGTAACATGATACAACATGAAAGAGTGAAAAGGGATGTTCTATTAGGGGGTTGGGAAGAGATTCCCTGAGGAGGTAACATTTGAACTGAAGAATGAATGATAAGAAATAGCAAACCATGTGGAGATCTGGGGGACTAGGGATGCAGGAGCTGGAGAATCATAAGTACAAAGGCCAAGACAAGAAGAAGGTTAGCTTGTTTGAGAACTGGCCAGAGTGTCTTGAACATAAAGGGTAGTGTGGGAGACTGACACAAGGTGGAATAAGAAAGTCTCTAGGTTATATTATGTTGGTCCTTTTAGATCATCATAGGGAGTTCATAAGAACTTTCAAATCAATATTGATAAATACCATGATCTTAGAATAAACATGGCTAGAAACAATTCAGAACAGGAAAAAAAAAAACAAAAAACACTCAGTCCACACTTTAAAATGGAATCTAACTAGTAATCAAAGATAAGCAAATTAAAATGGTAAGATAAATTTTCTACCTTTCAAACTGGCAAGCCATCACAAATCATTATTTACATACAATACCAGTGAAGTGAGAAATATGACTAAAGTTTAACATTATTTATACTGAAAAAAAACTAAAGAATCAACAATAGAGGTATACTTAAATTTTAAATTTATGGTAGATTTTTATGGAAAAGCATATGTTCATTAAATTATTTTTCAAAGAATACTGAATGTTAATTGTCTGATACTGTTCACTATCCCATTTCTTACATATAAGCAAATTTCTAACAGTTATTCTTCTAATTCACAAACTACTTCTCATCACTTCTACTGCTAAAAAGTCTATACCAAGAAACCATAATTTCTCACCAGGACTACTGCAATAACCTTCTAATTACCTCTTGCCCCATACCCCTTTCCTTTGATCATCTTCTATATAGCAAACAGTGATTTCCTCAATGCAAAACAGACCATAGCACTCAACACTAAATATGATTTTGTATTATAATAAGGTAAAATTCTAAATCAGACAGCCCATATGATCTGGTCCTTGCATTATCTCAAAAATCCCACCTCCTACCACACTATCTTCCTAATAATGTTCTGCCCACACAGAATTTCTTTCTGTCCTTTTAACATTCCAAACTCATTGTGATTCAAGGATCTTTGCCCTTGCTATTCCTGATACCTGGAATGTAATTTTCTTCCATCTCATCTTTTAGAGCTTAAATGTCACTCTTTAAAGATGTTTCCTCTCACCATCCAAGCTAAAATCTACCCTATTCCCCAATACTTTTTATCCCATCCTTTATTTCCTTCATAGCACTAAGACTATCTGAAAGTATGCATTTATTTAGTGTTATATGTTTATGTCTGTCTCTTCACTTATAAGAATATAAGTTCCATGAAGGTAGACTTTCTGTATCTCCATCATGTAGAACAGTGCCTGTCACATAGTATTACTAACTAAATAAACATTTAGTGAATGAGTGAATGGTTAGTAAAAGTAAAATAAAGTTAATTATATTATATTTACTAAGTGTCACATAAAGTATGGATAGATACCATACAGGACACAAAAGCAGCATACACCCAAAATTAATATTTATATAGTCAAATCCAGAAAAGAGATAAAATGAATAGTCTTTGAAGTTTGTTTTTACATAAGCCAAAATAAATTAAACCAACATGAAAATTTATCTTTTGCAAAGAAATAACTGTTACAATATATAAAAAAGAATTTATAAAATTAAGAGCTCATATATACACATTAATGTGTGTGTATATACATACACACATGCACACACACATACATACTAAAGGAAAGAAAGAGGAATGGGAAGAAAATAGGATTATACTTATCAAAATATTCAAAATTAAACAGACAAGAAAGATTTTAAGAGAACACATTTCAAAGGTCATTTTATTTCTATGTAAACAGAACACATTCATTCTAATAATTTTACTAAACACTCTAAAAGAAATAAACACATATTCGAATTCAATCTGATATGAAATGACAGTACCTTAACCACAAAAACATTTAGAAACCACTGATTATTTTTAAGGACTGAAATATGAAGAGGCAAAGGGAATAAAGTATCTATAAAGTTCCAATACAGGAAAAACTAAATTAGTCTGCAGCAGAGCTACTCTTCTTAGGAGGCCATTGTTTCCTCTTACTAGAATAAATGGGATCCATGGTGGGGCTGTTAAGTGACTGTAATTATTAGTGACATTTCAAAAGAACCTATCTGCCCATTTATATTACATATCTCTAAAAAAACTAAAAAGGGACTAACCAATGTACAAAGACACCTAACCAATTAAAAGCCATGTGCTTAAATTATTTCTCTCAAAATGACATGTGACCATCTTTTAAAAATGGGATCAAAGAGAAAAAGGCTAAACTCAGTTTATAAATTAGAGCAAGACCCTATAAACCAGTATATATAAACAAACTGCCAGAAAAAATTGTTTTCACATAATTAATATGAAGCCAAGTGTTCTTAATAGATTATTACTCAGAATTCATTTAAGGTTCTTTCCTGGTATTGTTAACCATTAATAGGAATATCATCCAGTTGGAATAATGTGTGATTAATTTTCAACTGTGGCACTCACTCATCTTTTGCCAATTCATTCAATATTCCTAAGACTTAAATACAAAAAGCAACTACCTCAAAATTAATTGAGCAAACTTTGAAAGATTTACTGAGAATATTCTCCCTGGAATGCCAGAGGTGAATAACATGTGGTTTCCACACTCTAGGAAAATGGAATCTAAATAGGAAAAGAAAACTTGCATGCAACTCTTGGCAAATGATAAGTAATAAACTAGAGTTTCATCAGTGGCGTTAGAATGAAGCATTCTGATTCAAGACACATCTTAATGACAAAAAAATTAGGATCCAACAATAAATAGGATGATAGGTAAGTCAAAGGAAAGGGAAGAGTAGAGAGTGGCAACATTAGCCATGTGCTTAAATTATTTGTGAACATGGGTCACAAAGTACAAAGTATAAGATGATGCCATAAAAAGGAAAGACTTGGGTTGGGAGGTAAAATGAAAATGGGAAACTACTGATTTTGGTTTGGTTTCAGATACACTGAATCAATTATACCCTGCAGGATAGTGGGAAAATGTGGAGTTAGAGCTTTAGAGAGAAGCTTAAAGAAAAAATATTAATTGATGACCAATATCCTTATTATTTGCACTTTTACCATAACACAAGTAAAGTACATAGACGAACCATCTAGGATTAGGTTAAAAAAAAACAACAACAACTAGGTATTGATGAATTTTAGAATTCACTGCTTATTTAATTTTTAATATTTTACTTGACCTACTGAAAGAAGGATTTCTAAATTAAAGCCTGATACAGTATTACAATTGAAAAATAGAGTGAACCACGTTGAAGGGAAAAAACAACTGGGGTAACAAAGAGAAGTACATTTCAGGTGGTATAGTTTGAGACATTCTATTTTGAAATATTAATTTTTCTGTTTGATAACTGGTTGCTATATATACTGATGTATCTAAAAATTCCCCTGCATTTTTGTTTTCCCGTTTGTTCACAAAAAATTAGAAAAATACAATTTTGCTATTCTTAATATCAAACTTCCAACCTAAAACAAGAAACACCAAAAACTCAGTAAAAAATGCAAGAATATTTCATTTTACCAATGTTGTAAGATAAGCAAAATGCTTGAATTCTTGCAGTGGTTGGGGGGTGAGTAAACTAACAGGAATAAACAGTGTTTCTTGATACCTAAAATTGAGTCTCACTTACCTATATGTTCCTTCTTATGAAAAAAAACTGATACAAAAGTCTAGTATAAGAAATATGACTGCATAAAAGTAATCATGTATTTTATAATTTCTGTTATCTATACTGCTTGACTTTCCAATGATACTGAGCTCTGCCATAATTTACTACATCACCAAAATTAAGGGTCACAATGTCCATTCATCAAGATTCCTAAACCAGTAAGTGCTAGTGGATAAAATTATCATCAATTAAATATTGAAATAACACCATTTATATTGGTGAAAATAAGTAAATAAGTTAAAAATTTCTTTTTTTAAAATATAAGACATTTTTCATATTTAACAGCAATGTGGGAACAAGGAGTAGAAAAAGTTACTGAGATATTTTATATGCTAAATTACTTTTTCTCTTTCACACTTTAATTATCTAATTTGAAATGAAAAAAATTTTTTTCTATTTTACCTTCTCAGTATACTATTATATTCATTTGAAGATTTAAACACTGGCAGAATTTTTCAATTTCTACTTATAATGTCATTTTACATCTAAATTATTTAATTCTTATATTTTTCCCACATATTAAAGAGTCCTACTTTTAGATAAATTTTAGTAATAAAGACAGCATTAAATTATTGTTAAGGAATGGCAGATTTTCAACACTGCATTCCAAATTATTTGAGGCAACTTATTTCAGATAATCACTCAAAATAACAAAACAATATAGTCTGACTGAAACATCACTGTACCGCCAACAAATATAACTTCAATTAAATTTTCTATTATAGAAATATTTTCACAACCAACCCTCTTGGTGACTAATAGTTTGCTTTTTCATCATTTCTGGCCATATCTAGCAATATAATCTGAAATGGAAAGGAAGGAAGGAAGGAAGGGAGGGAGGGAAGGAGGTGGTGGGGGGAGAGAGGGAGGCAGGGGAGGGCGGGGAAGGGAAGAAAGAAAGGAAAAGGAAAAGGAAAAAGAAATCCTGTGATGGTAAAAGAATTGTGATAGTTTTTTTTTTACTTGCAAGCAGAAGCATCTTGGAATACCTGGTTATCCTCATTTCTTATAGTTAATTCCATCAACTGGAAGAAAAAAAAAAGAAATGCAGGGGGGAAATGGAAGAAAATCAGCAGAGTCAAAAATAGAACCAAAAACTAAAAAAAAAAAAAAAAAAAAACCTTCACTAAGAAGATATAAAGAACAACAATAACAACAATACTATTGGGTACAAACAACAACAACAACAAACAGAGTCATAAAAATTCATGCCTGTTCCACAAATATTTTTTTTGGAACAAAGAAAGATGTGAAGCATAAAAGTACTCATTACTCAACAGCAATTTTATGAACTTCAACATCAGTGTTCAGAAGAGATTCACTAATTCAGCAAAAAAATATACTGGGCATTTAAAAGGGACTAGGTAGTTAGGGATTCACCAATAAATAGTCAGTGGCTGTCTCAAAAATACTCACAATCTGGTCAAGAAGACAGATGCATTTATATGTAATATAGAAAGAGTTTAAACAAAGTACTTATGAGAATAGAGAAAAGTATGTCATCTAACTACCAAGACCATGAGAACATAGTAGAGAGAAATATTTATTCTGTAAAGACCAAAGAAATCTTCACCTAACCTGGTAATAGAATACGGGGTAGGATTCCACCAAGAGGAAGAAGAGGTAGAAAAGTACATTCCAAAGTCAAAGAATAGGATAAAACAAGGCACAGAAGTATAGAAAAAGACATTATTAGAAAAACAAGCTACACATTATGTCTTTGGTACAGGAGGATCATAATGTAATAGGATTTTAAAATGGGAATTTTCCAGGTGTGTCAGTTTCAACAAAAAACGCAAAAGCTGTTTGTAATAGGTCTAAGTACTACAGGCTATCTATGTCACAATTGGAAAGACTGCAGCCAAAAATTGCTCAAGCAACCTTTAGCCAATGAGTCACATTTTAAAAAGCATATATCAGTATATTGGGGGTGAAAACTTAAAGATTAAGAAAAGCAAAAGTGAGACTTTTGTTTTAGAGTTGTTAGATGTAGCAAAGGAAGCTATAAGTGATTCACTCAGAGTTTGGCATATGTTCTCTAGAATACAGGACGCTCAAATACCAGTATATAATTAAGGACAGGTACCTGACTTAGGCCTGAAAAGAAAAGTTTAAAGGCAAGAGAGCAAGCTGCCTGATGGCAAAACAAAGTCTGTACTTACTACCTTCAAAATCAGTAAGACTTGTAGAGATAGGGGAGTAAAGAAATACATTTTCCCATAGGACAGATATGGACCCCTGTGAAAAGAACTAGCACTGAGCCATTATTAAAGGAACTGTCCAGAAGAATGCAAAAGGAACAAGATAACCACAGAAGAAAAAGACTGGAGATAGAACAGAACATCAGGGATGAAGGAGAGTATTCATAGCAGATTAAGAAAGTATCAACCTCATCAAGGGAATTACAACTGGGTTATCTATTCCCAGACACTGGGAGTCTTTGATGAACCTAAAAAAGCAAGAGAAAGAACCCATTAAGATATCCAACATACCCAGAGAAAGACCTTTATTGCTATTTAATTCTGCCCTACTTCTAAGCCCCAAACTTTGGAAGACACAGAGTTAGCACAATGAATAGGGAGAAAAAATAAGGTGAAAATAAAATTAAAGAAGATGTCTACTAATTGACACTTACTCAGGTTTTTAAGCCTGCTTCAATCAAGACTGATGTGGGATGAGAAATTTTATATTCAATGAGAATTTAGAATTTTAATTTATTAGCCTGTTTTTTCTTTATTATCTAAAGAACAAGTCAATTTTGAATGGCAGAGAGAGATTAAAGAAGGAATGAAAGAGAAAAAACGAGAGAGAAAGAGAGAACAGAGAGAAGAGAAAGAGAAGAGAGATAATGAAACTGTCTAACGTTTTATCAAAGATCAGAAAAAATTAATATTCAGAATGGGAATGCAGATACAGTGACAGGAAAACAATAAAGTAACTTTCTGCTTGAACCTTAGTGAATCTATCTCTTAATAAACCTGTTAAGAGTAATAAATAATAGGTAAAGTAGGCTGATTAAAGGTCATAAATTTCTGGGAAGCAGCTGTGGCTCAATCAGTAGGGCTCCCGTTTACCATGTGGGAGGCCCCAGGTTCGGTTCCCGGGGCCTCCTGGTGAAGGCAGGCCCGCCCGCATGGCGTGGTTGGCTGACCCAGCGAGCACAAGCAGCAAAGGGGGGATAAATGAATAAATAAATAAAATCTTTAAAAAAAAAAAGGTCATAAGTTTCATTTGATTTTGTGGAGTCTAAAATCTATAAATATAGAAAAATCAAAGTTTTTTTTTTAAAGGAATAAAAATCATGTAATTTTATATGTTGTGAATTTTATATGTTGGGAAAACTTACATCACTTAAAAAATGCTCACTCACTTACTGAGTTATGGAAACTCTGTTAAGTATTAGGAAAATAAAGTTAAACAACACAAAATCCACCCAAAATTGAGTTTACATCTAGTGGAGGAAACAAACAAGTATAAAGGCAGTTACAGTACATGGGATAACTATTAGAAGAGGCGTTAAGTAAAGCCTACAAATATATAGAAGGGTCATCTAAGAAAATATTTAAGGGAGGGAGAAGGATAGGAAACATCTTAGTGAAGGAGATATCAAAACTGAGGCCTGAGGATGAGGTTGAATCATATAAATAATAAATAATAGTAGCCTAAGGAGACAGGGCTATGTGAGTGTTTGCGACAAAGGCTCAAAGAAAGACTATAATATGTTCTGGGAACTGCAAGGAATTAAAGTATCAATGTTACATGAAGTTTGCAAGGAAAGAAATGAGGCTGAGGATGTAAGGAGGTGCCAGATCACATGCCGTGACAGGGAATTCGGATTCTATCCTGGGGGAAATGGAGGCCACTGAAAGGTTTTTGTAACACTGCTTTTTCATATACTGAACACCTAACATATGCTAAGCATGCTTTCACATGTTTTATTGCTTTTTCCTCACAACAACCCTGTGAGGTAGGTGTAGTGGTTTCCAATTAACAGAAAGAAAACAACCTTGAAGTTGTTAAGCAATTTACATTTGATTAGTAGCTACAATGTAGCAGAGTGAGGATTCCAGATCATCTTCAAAAAATACAGTAGGAAGATGATAAACACATACAGACATTTACCCACACACATAAAGAAATTTTTTAGAGTTAAAGGAAATTTTTTAAGTAATAAATTCTTCAGTACTGAAGATAATAAGGTTTATGGCACCAGTAGTTTTTTAAAGCAAATTTATACATTTAAATTTTTCAACTAATTCAATCTATATAGAAAAATAACTAAAGAATTCATAAAAACAATAGGCAAGAATTATTTGATATATAAAATAAGATTAGCAAAGATTAAAGTAATAACATGAGCATATTATCTCCTTTTGAGCTCTTGAAATTATTTGAAAAAAACTTTCCATATTTCTAAAATATTTAAATTAAAAATGTATTTCTTATGTAAAACAATTATATTTTGGGTGTTAAATTATTTCTGAGATAATAAAGCTTTACAAAATAAAGTAACTCAATTAATAACCATTTAACATGAAAATAATTTGTTCATCTTATGTTTCACTGCAAAATCATCTCCCCATTATCCACTAAAAATCATTTAAAGCATTTCATTTCCATTTACATCACAATATTTTGCTTGCACAAATTTGATAAAGTCAAACAATTTTTTTAAAAAGCTGTTCAGAACGACTATAAAAACAGGTCCTTTAAAAGGTATATTATATATTTTGTAAAACTAAGAAAAGCATCTGAGAATTTAAAAGCATGGATTGAAACTCTATTAAATATGTATATTCTCCAAAATTAGTTTAAATTAAGCAAATAATACTTCTTATACCTTATTTTCTCCTACATTTCACTATTTCTTCAGCTGGCTCTAATAATTCTTTTTAAAATCAAAGCTAGATATTACCAAAACATTATTGCTAGAGGTCTAAATACATATCACTAAGGATTTGTGAATACATACAATCTATGTATTTATTTCCTTTTCCCTTCATATTTCAAATAGATGATTATAAGCAGGGAATGTGAAAAAAATAAAAGATTCATTAAGGTTTAATCACTCAATCTACTATTTCTGAATTCCAAAATTATGAGGTGAGTATAAATTAAGTCATTAATCCAACCATAATCTGGCCCTTAAGACAAGATTATAGGGGCCCTTCCTTGGAAAACAAACAGTCAAGCAGAGCTATTAGGTGACGATATGATACTTTATTGGAATGAGATTAATCTCCAAATAAAGTAAAAAGAAATTCCAAGGATACAATTTAACTGAAACATAATTTTCCTTTATTTTTTATTATATAATTAGTACATTTTCATTAAATTCAAACAACATAGAAGTATTTTTAAGTGATATTGGAAGTTTCCATCTTGTTCCCCCTTCCAAATCCAATATCCTGGGGGTATATTAAAGTGTAAGACTCATATGGTTAAAAACTGAATCTAATAAGTTGTCAAACAAATCACCCACAGAATGCCCAATATATATATTTCAATTAAATGTCTTGTATAATTTAAAAATAAATTCTTTGACATGGTTGTACCTTTTCAGCAAAACATTAAAATAATATGTAAAACATATGGTCTATTCTGTCTAATACGATAATTTTGGTTACTAAAATGAACAGGCTTGAATATGCTTATAATTACACTGTTTTAGGAAAATACAAAAGAACCAAATAGAGCAAATCAAATATTTCATATATAGATAAAATACCCTATTGCTAGAGATAAATGACACAATTCTGAATCTAGATAACTATATCTAGAGTTTATTATATATAAACTAATTTAAAACTTCCTTAGTGCTTTGAATATTAAATGAAGTAAACTTTAGTTTACTAAAGAAAGAAAGTGGGAAAACCTACAATAAATGTGTGGGTTGGTTTGGGTTTTTTTGTGGGTTTTTTTTTTTTTTTTGTATTCAAATAAAGTTCTATTCTGAACATAAATAAAGTCATTTATTTTTTAAATTCACCTGATGTTTCCATAATGAATAAGATATAAGATTAACACTACATTTATTCTCAAAAAGTTACATTTCAAAATAGTGGAGAAAACACCACTATAAAATTTAGAGACAGATGGAAAACGTCTTTGCAGAAAACCAGACAATCAGACCTCTTCTCTTGACTCTAAAATATCATTACTCAACATTTAATTAACACAAATAATATTCTAACTAGAACAAAGTCACTTGAACCAAAATATCTTAATTGTATATAATGAGTATACAATTCTGAACACATGGAACTCTACCACTGAGTAAAAACAGAAAACAAAGAATCTCTAGAAAATAATTTCTTCCATCCTTCTCATTTTACAAGCAAGGAAACTGTAGCCCAGAGAGGTTAACCTTTATCTGCTTTCATTGGGAACTATAGTCATAGAGATGTGCACAAATATCAATTAACTTATAACCTAATTTAAAGATACCTAAAACAAATGACATTATTTTTCATATGATTAAGACTCTGTTAAGACCAAGATACTATAATTTCTTTCCACAGAAATATTTTAAAAAACCAATTAAATAGTACGTCATGCTATTTACTAAAATAACAAAACAAAGTTTAACAATCCATATTACACTGTGTTACAATAGACACAGCCATTTCTAATATTTTCCTAACCTACAAAGAGTAAACATTCTAAATTATTACTAAAGATAGCACTCCTGTGAAATTACTTTTATAAAAGAAAAATATATCATTGAATAATTAATGGGAGAGAAAGCCTAAAATATATTAAGTGGAAGTTCAAATATTTATTGTTTCTTCTCTCCCATACTTTGTTTCAATATGTTAAAAAAATTAAACAATGTTTCTGAAAGAAAGAATGAAATTAGGCTCATTATGAACTGGCTTTGTTGTAAGACTTTACTCAAAACAGTGAAAGTATTAAGACTAAGACATAAAACACTACAAGCAAAGATAATTAGGATGCTCCTGTTGAATTACAAGTTAATTTGCTATTTCAAGAGTATGGCTCTAAAAGCTTATATAATAATGGTTTAGTTATTTGAAAATATTTTAAAACACATTGATTCTTTTAATTTTCATTAAAAATGAAGTATTTATAAAAAGCATTCTAGTTTAATTTGCTTTTAGAATAAAATAATTGCCAAGTAATTTAAGGAGTGCATCCATCTGTTCATTATTTAATTTGGTACCAACTTCAAATTAGATTACCTTAAAATAAAATTCAGAGCCAGGAAAAGCAGCACTAAATTTAAGTGACTTCAGTATGACTTAAATGATGCTTCCCAGTTATTTTTTAATCTCTCTATTGGGTTTTTCAGTCTAGGGCAGGTACACAAGAAACTTACAGTCTATGTAGTACTCCTAGTCAGTTTCACTCTGCAGATGGCACAGTGGAGAAATACCTTCTGTACAGGACCATGTACAATTTCTTCTGCAGCTGTCAGCACCTAGGGGAAAGTGCGCTGTTAAACAGTTGCTGCGTTCCACCTCAGAAGTGGCTGCAATTCGGTGGTGGGTGAAGTGACTCCTGTACATATATACAGGGATGAAAAGTACTATAGAAAATGAAAATATTTAAGAACAAATGTGGCTGTCTGAAAACTGTGCCACAGCAGAACAGAATACATCATTCGGTCACAATAGCCCTACATAGATAGGCTACCATTCATTTAAAGTTCAAATATTAATAATGATTGGAGGAAAAAGTAGAAATATAGTTATTCAATTCACAACATAACTATAAAAGATAATGTGAAAACATTAAAAATAAAGCCCAAACACGTATAGGTAAATATATACAATAAGATTCTTCACCCTCCTCAGCTAATTTAATGCTTTTGTTTTAAATGACAATTCAAGGGTGAAAAAAACAAAATAGATAAGAAATCAGACTTGAGGTATAAGTAACAAGAAAATAGTTAAAATTAAATATAAGAAAAAACATTCTGAAATTAATTACTTTATATTTAACAAAAACAATTTTATGAAATAACTAGTTCCAACAACTGGCAATGGTTAAATGATTTTTCATATAATAGAGCTTTAAAAGTAAGCTCATATAAATTGACAACTTTTCTTCTCCACAGTAAAATTGAGGTAGAATCTAAATTTATTCCTTATCCTTAGTCCATAAAAACAATGGTTTAGCCAAGTGTATAATAATTTTAGTTCACTAATACAGAGAATTATCTCATCCTGCTTCTTCTACTATACCACCAACTTTTCTCTGATTTATCTTTGACAGAATCAGATCAAATTCAAAAATTATTCTCTAAGAATTATCCCCAAATCACTAGGCTTGAAGGTGCTGTTGTTTTAATCTCCTATGACTAGGCAAAATTGCCATGTTTAAACCACTCTGAACAGGTAACTATTTTCATTTTAAAACATTCACATTTAGGTTACTGAAACAGATTGAGGAAGTTTTGTGCCAAAGTTCCAACAAACTTGACCATTAAAAAGTATCCTATAAGTCAAATCTTTTGAATCTCACTTGCTGTAACAGAAAAAAAAAATTTGGCATATATGCAGTAGAGTTGGAGATAGCTAACAATTTCCTTTCAGCTTTCTTAAATTATTTCTATAATAAGATATACTATAATAAATATTATTTACTTTAAATGATAATAGGTGGTAGAGGAAAAAAGGACAGAGTTTCCCACTCTTTATTAAAAGAAGACATAAATCAGGAATTCTCAATATGTGGTCCATATATGGGATTAAAGGAATCTAGGAATATTCTTCAAAATTGCATACTAAGATGAATATATATTATATGGGCCCATACATACATTTTTTTTCTGTAAATGAGCCATAAGCTTTTGTCAGGTTCTCAAAAAGCTCTGTGACTCCACCATCACTCCAAGCAAAAAAGTTTAAGGAACTGCTGATTAAATGATGTCTAAGATACCCAACTGAACAGTAGAGGTATCATTTTAAATTAACAGTGTAAAACTCAGCAGCTGTTTCTTCTTATGTAAAAAGAGGAACAACTACTTTAAGAGAGGTTCCCTGAAACACTAAATGAAATAACTGATATAAAACACATAGTACAATATCTGGCCGATTATTATCAGTAATATTGATAATAATTGTTCAAAAGAGCTATTACAAGCAACTGAAAGTTCTTTATAGGGTCTCATCTTTGATTACTGCTACATAACATCAATATATATATACATATTTTTAAATTTAGCCATAGCTTCTAAAAAGAGATCAATATCACACACTATATATTTCTGCATTATTTTAGATACAAAAAAATGCTCAGTACAAGATTTGGAACCCTGCTACATACTTCAGGAGTCAGCATTTCTCAAAAAGCCACATTGGTCTCTACTCTATGCACTTTAAAAGAATTGGATTCAATTTAATTGTTTATATAAATTGATCCTAAATGATGGAATACAACATAATTTCATTTTATCAGTTTCTCCTGTCATTCACTCCATAACATACAAACAAAAAATCAATATATGAAGAATCCAACAAAGGATCACATTTTCTGAAAAAGTGATACAAACAAAACATTTTTTAACAAAGCATTTTCCCTTTCCTACTCCGTTCAGTTTAATTTTCTGTCGGTAAAGGATACAGTAAGCATTCATACATGCACATCCTTTAATAAGAATCCTTGACTTACAGCATATATATTAACCTCACCTTTACAATAAATTCATCATATTAAAAACAATATTATAAAATAGTGTAATACAGTGCTCCTTGGGATTGTGGTAATTTTTAAATACTCAGAAAAGTGACAAGTGAACTCTCATCATATATTAAGCATACTTAGTAAAGAAATAGAAGCTTCACTGACATATATGAAACAGTATACAATGCCACTATATAGATGGATCTCAATCATTCAAATATAAACAATCATTTCAAGAATCTTCTCATGGTAGGAGTTTTATCTTAGGTATTAATACACTAAGAAAATTTATAGCAGTAGAAACAAGGCAATAGGCTTTAAGTAAGGACATAGACGAGAAAAGCAGTCTACTATTCAGAACACTGAAATTAAAAGGAAGTGAGGGGAATGTAGGGTGCAGGTGGACCAATAAGGAGAAGAACAGGCACAGGTCCAAATATGCTAAGGAATTTTGGAACGTTTTATTCCAAAGAGTGGCATTTAGATAACATTTTACAAAAATCACTCTAGTTCATGCAGGAAACCCTAGACGTGTGAATGATTCAACCGGAATGATGACAATGGGAGTATCCAGATAGGAGTAATAAAAGAGCTATATTAAATAAAATTCGTGATGTTATGTGAAACTCTTTGTGTGAAATATTGAATCAAGCACCCCACAAATACATGTTCAATTACTAACCTCAGGTCCTGTGGGTGTGAATTCATTGCTAAAAAGATCTTTAAAGATGTTAAGGATAAATTGAATTAGGGTGGACCTTAATCCAATATAAATGAAGCCCTTAAAAGCAGAGGAAATTCTGACATAGTCATTAAGTAGAAGCCAAAGGAAAAGACAGAAGACAGACCATCATATGACAGAGGCAAAGATGACTCTAAAAGCGAAGGAATGCCAATGATTGCCAGTAAGCCACCTTGACTTCAGAAAAGGCATGATCCTGCAGACACCTTGATTTTGGACTTCGAGGCTACAATACTGTGAGACAATAAATTACTGGTCTTTAAAGCCAACCAATCTGTGGTGTTTTGACCTTGCAGCCCTGGCAAACTAAGGCACACTGGAAGAGTAAGAGTGTGGGATAAGTCAAATATATTTCTAAAGTTTGAATCTGGAAACTAAGACTCTTTTATTCACTTAACAAAAAACTGAGTGCCTCCTACAGGTCTGGTAGCATTTTAGGCAGTAGTGGGAAAAGTACTGAACAAAGGAGCCAATGACCTGCCCTCTAGAAGATTCTATGTTAACGGAAAAGACAGACAACAAATAAACTACTACATATATAATATAACGTATGGAATGATCAGTGTTTAAACCAAAAAATGAAGCAAGTTATAAGGCACAGTAGTCAGAGGAAACCTCTCTGAGGAAGCAGCATTATTTGAAAAAAGAATGAAATGAAGAAGTAAGTCCACAGGTTATCTGGGGTAAGAATACCAGAGACCTGAGAAAGTAAAATGCATCAACAAATTAGCCAGGAGAGAGATCACATAGGGCATGGTAAGCCATAATAAGGACTTTGGATTTTTTTTTTAACTACTGTAGAAAGAAACTGCAGTCTTTTGACTGGGGAATGATATAATCTGTTTAACCTTTTAAAAGAATCATTCCAGCTACTGTGGTAGAATGACTATAACCAGCAAGAAGGGAAGTACTAGCAAAACTAATAAAAATTTACATAATAGGATTTCAGGTGGGCCTTTTCCCACTGCTCAGGCATTGGCAAGTAGAACCCAAGACTAAGAAGAAAGAAGCATCAATCAAGTATTTCAATTTCAGAAGACAGCCTGATACACACTAGAACCAACTAACTCTCCAGAATTACAATACTCAATCATTATCCTGAGACTGCCCATCTTGAGGGAATCAATCATCAGAGTTTTGGATCGCTGACATAGTATAGTTGAATAGTGTTGTTGTTAAGTGACCAAATCAAGTTGAGAGTTCATCCGAAAGACTGGAAAGAAGACTTGCATCTCATCTCCCAGTTGGATTTCTGCTTGTGTATTGGACTTGATTAATCCCATTTCTGCTACCCCTCCCTGTACCTATTTGAAGAAAAGAAGAAAAGACTTGGAGTTGGAAGACAGGATAGAGAGAGTTGGACACTATATATAATAGCAAAGAGTCTCTTGCCTGTGAAAGTAGCCCAACTTGAACTTCCAGACCATGGAGACACCAGCAGCCAGAGATTGTGGATGCACTGGAAAGGTAGAAACTCTTAAGAGCTCAGAAAGGACAAATCAGAACTGGGTGATGTGACACTCCAAAAATCCACACACACACACCTCCAAAAAGATGTACAAATAAGTAACTAGATTCAACTCCTTTCATATTCCAATTCCCTAGAAAATTTCAAGCAGCATTGAGTAGAAGGGGAGCAGTTGAGTTTTAAATTGGTTACAAGGTTAAAACTTAAGTTAGTCAGAATAAACTGACTTTACTAGCCAAAATACCCACAAAGCTATGACATCTTCTTGATATGTGTAAACAAACAGGAAAAGTTGACTGGACCAATCATAAACAAAGGTAATATTAAGAAAAATAAAACATTCCATGTTTGTATTCCTACTTAATTTTGCATCTCAGTTCATACTGTATTAAAAATGGTTAGCACCAATGAATTAGTAAGTGATTCTGACTATCACACTCTCAAAAACGTTCTATGAATATCAGGCTGAATGCCTGTATTATCACACTGTTAGTCTTAGGAACAACTAGCAATTACGTAACGTCGTTTATTTTATGAGGAATTTCTCAGAATTTTCCCCTTGTATAAAAGTTATAGGAATATATTAACATTTGTAAATAATACTAGGTCTTATCACAAATATTAGGCAATGCAAATGGCATAAGTATAAATTTTGTACAATTTGTAGAGAATACTAGGTTATATAGAAACTAAGAAATAAAATTCTCTAAATACATCAAACTTAGAACCTTACAGATCAAAAAGGCTCTAGAGAAAAAAAGAACAAAAATGAAAGAGAAAAAGAGTTACTAAGATTTATTGTTTTAAAGGAACATTTTTAGTTTCATATTACAGTAATGTGAAACACAATTTTGACTCCTAACTTAGATCTTCCCCTAAGCCGAATAACGCTCTTTCCATATATTTAATATTTAAATTATTATTTAAGAGCAATCCTCTAAAATCTCAGTTATTTCTTTTTAAATAAATTATGAAGTCAGTATTTTACATGACTAAATTATGCATGGCCTTATCTCTGTTTAAATGTCACTTTTACAGGACAGAGGATCTTATTACTTTGATGTGTATAACTGTTTATGTAATGCTCCCATTCATTTTACATTCACCCAATCATCTTAAATTATGACATGTATATTCAACACATATTTTATCAGCCATTCCTTCACAGAGATACAGAGATTTAACATAATGAAAAGAAAGTCATGCAAGTCAAAATTACAAGACAATTTCTATATTTACACCTTTTTCTAGTGTAGTTTCTCATGGGATACAGTAAGAAATATCAGTTATGAGCAAATTGACAAGTGTTAGAAAAATCATACAAACTCAAGTCATCCAAAGTTACATGTTAATTTACCACTAGTTAATAATATCAACCAATATAACTTGAGAGACTCAATTTTTTTGTTACCAAATAATTCTAAGATTTTCTAGCTTAGGTAATACTTAAAGAATGGTTATCACTTACAACAACCCAGGAATCAATAACCTCACACAGTAATTTGTACTCTCAAAATTATATTATGGCCATTTCCATGACTTACTTTAACATTTCTTAATATCATGTGAAAAGTGGCTGACTCTAATAAAAAGGTCAAAAAGTAAGCTTTAGGATATAGGAAAATAAAAATAAGCCCCCAAAATCTAAATGCCAATAGAACATAGAGAAGCAGCATAATAAGTATTACAAAGCCATCAATTTTAAGAAAATATAAAATATAATGGTAGTTGTGTTAAAGAACATTAATTAAACAGATAATTTAGTTTGAATTCAACAAATGGAGAATTTACTCTCACCCCTATCATTAATTAAAAATTCTACTGGCTAGTGTAACTCTGGAAATGTTACAGAACTGCCCATTTTAAAAATATATAGGAAAATTGTAAATTTTAATATCATTTCAACATGATATATATATATCTTTTAGAGCTGACGTTCTCTTATTATCAAATGCTGCTGACATTTCCAAATCCAAATATCCATGAATGGTATTCGAGTCAGAGAATATATAAAATTTACACTTTGTTTAAGGGTACTAAAAACAAATATACCTTGATCATGACCCTAAGAACATCTCCCTATATTAAGGATCCCTGAAGTGTATATGGATGTCTCAGAACTCCTCAGAATGTGTATAAAGTAATTTCTCATATATATTTAATAACACATATCCTTAAATTATAATTTCTTCAAATGAAAAAAGAATGACTATTATAGTTTCATCTACCAAAACTTATTAGAAATAAAATATTAAAAGTATTAATTGTGATAATTAAGTAAAATGAGACTACTGAATAAGGAAATACAAATTTGTTTTCTGCTTATGTCATATGAAGGCAGAAATCAGAGATTACTAGACAAAATGGTGCTGTATAACTTGCTAAGGCTTTTTGGAGATAAAAATCAAGTAACAGCAATCTTTCCCCAGTTCATAGAAAAAAACAGATTAAGGCGGGAACTCAAAATTTGAGGTTTTATCTATTTTTAAAATATTTTATGATTCCTACAAGTTGCCTATACTAAAATCTGCTATCAGATTTTGTAGAAAATTATATTAGTATAACAGAGTAATTAAGACACACCAAAGGAGCATAGTCTGAAACCAAATCCCATCTCTTCCTCTAATTTTAAAGACATACATATACATACATACCACACTTACATACATACATACACATATGTACATAAAGTTAATCTCATGTGCCTTCTTTTCCTTATAGAATTACTATGTGACCTGACTCAGTTAATATATGGAAAGCACTTGGTTACTACTGTCTCTGGCTCATAGAAAATTCCATGTAAATATTAACTGCTATTACTATTATTATTATTACTGCTGCTATTACTAATGTTAAGTTTAATATATCAATATTCCCAGTGTCCTAAAGAATATATTGATTTCCAAATATTCTATTACCTGAATAGGCTGAATTGATTTGAGGACTATAACCACTGAAACAGAAAAAAGTATGGTATTTTGGAATATGCTTGGAATTTTTAGAGGAGGTGGAAGAAGAAATGACAGCAAGAAATATCTTTTGTCACCATATCTTTGGAACTCAATGGATTTTAAAATCTATTTGCATGTCATATGAGATTTCTGAGTAGAGATAACAGAAATACATCCTACCCCAAATCTTCTTTATACTTTAGCAGCATCAGCTGACACAGAAGAATAATTTCCTGCTTCACTGTGCTGACAGTACATCTCCTAGATTAGAATTTATTTCCTCAACAGAAAGGCAATAGGGTTTGTCTACACGCAAGGATAGAAAATTTACACTAAATAGAAATGATTATTATAAAAGAAAAATCAAACTGGTATTGAACATTATTTTTAATTGGCGATACTCTGAAGTACAATTACATTTATTTTAAATCTCAAATATTTGGCCAGAACATCTATTTCTTATAGACATATAGCGGTTTTCTTTATTTATAATCTTTAAATCTTGCAAGCAAATATGATATTTCTATTATTCCTGAAAATTTCAAACAGCAAAGGAAAAACAAATTTGAATAAAATCAACCAAAATTTACTAGACTTCTGATTGTATTTAATTATCCCTGGTCTGTTAGAATACTATGTCCTCCCTAGTTGTCACGAAATACCAGTTCCTTAAAAAATAAAATAAAATAAAATTATTTGACGAATAATGGGAAGTGATAACTAAAAGTTTATATTAAAGTTCCATGTTACCAGAAAAATTTTTCTTTATACAATAAATTATTTCTAGATGTGTGTGTGCATGTCTGTATGTAGCATATTTATAAGCCATTAGGTTTTCCTCTAATCTAGCTATTTGAAAATCTATTGATTTGCCTATTTAAAGTGATTATGAAGACATCATGCTAGTTTAAGAAAATCTAAAAGTCATGAAGAAGTATTGTAGACATCTGGTCTATATTGCTAGAGAGGAAGTATCAAGACCTCAGGTTCTAGAAGCAAGTTCTCTGAATTCAAATCCCTTTATTACTTACTAGACATGTGATATGGGGCAAATTACTTAATCTGTTTCCTTATCTGTAAAATTAGGATAATATCTTTCTAATGGTGTTGTTTTGAGGACTAAATGAAAATCTCCATTAGAGCACTTAAAACAAATCCAGCACATAGTAAAGCACTCCAAAAATCCTAGTATCATTATTTTTACGTATAACACATTAAATTCCTCTCCCTTCTGAAACTTCACTAAATGACAGAAAAGTATAAAACCACAAGGACAAAGAGGTGGACAGTGGAGACAACAGCAAATATGAAACGTAACATGGTTTTAGAAAAATATATATCCAGGCTGTGGAATGGTGACTGATTTAACAAAGCAGAGGAACTAAGTGACAAAAAAAAGAGGTTAATACGAGAATCAAGACAATTTGCCTAATGGAATCCCAGAAAAGCAGGGGTACCGGAATACTGAGGAATTCTCCAAATGTCTATATAGGGAATATTTATACACACTGGTTTCCTACCCAATTCCATATCCTCTCTTCCACCTCTAGAACTGTTGGAACACAGTGTTGGATATCTTGAATCAGAGATGTTTTTCATTCAGAACAAGCAGGCACAACATAAAGAGGAGTGGAGGGACAAGGAGAAATTGGACTTGAACTGGTTTCTAAATGCTGGCAGGCAGATATCTACAGTCTAGAAAGAAGTTTTGATAATTTTATTGGAAAAACTGTAAGACCCCAGAGAACAGACCTATAAATAATACAATCTGGAGTCTCTCCAGATTCTGGTTCATTGCTTGATCGCTCTAATGAAGCCATATAGGCAACAAGTCTTGCCCCCGTATATACAGTTTCCAACCAATTTTCCAGGAACTCATTGAGCCAAAGCTTTGAGAAAAGCCTGCAACATAAAAGACTAAACTCAAAATAAATAAATAGCAAAAGATCCTTAGAGGAAATATGACAATATGAATAGCAGAAGAAACCTTAAAAAAAGATTAACATCCTCAAAGACATAAGTACAGTAACTACAACCATTAAACAAGAACAATATGCTACGTAAAAACTGGAATAATCAAAGAGAGTAAAAACATTTAGGAAATAAAAATAATAGATAGAATAAAACATTCAATAAATGAGAAAGTCTAGAAAATCTCCCAGAAAGCAGAATGAAAAAATAAAGAAATGAAGAGGGAAAAAAAAAAAGAGTAAAGATAAGAAATTTAAGGACAAATCCAGATCAACATATGCCCTATGACCACAGAACAGAAATATTTCTGAGGGGAAATTATTTTCAACTGATAATTCTATACATAAGCTAATATTCAATCAAATGTAAAGATGGAATGAAGATATCTTCAAATATTTCATATCAGGAAACTGCTGAAAAATATACTTCTATAAACCAAAGGAGAAGATTTAAATAATAATAATAATAATAATAATAATAATAATAATAATAATGAAAACATGAGATTCAGGAAATAGGGGAGCTATCACTGGAGAATGACCAGGAAAAGTCCCAAGATGTTTGCTATTCACTACCCCTAGGGTAAGCAACCAACCAATCTAGATTGTAGAACAGACTGTTCTAGAACAGTAGCTTCAATATAAGACAAAGTTGATACAGTATTTGAAAACATGTTTGAGAATTCAAATAATAATTGATATGAATAATGAGATCTTTTGAAATATTTAGAAAAAACAATGCTTTTGAAATATTTAGAAAAAACAATGTAAATAAAAATGAAGCAATTATTAAATATAGAAAAGGAAAATGTAGGAGAAAGGAAACATTCATAATACATTGTTTGACTCAAAAAGGAACAATGTTTCCATTGATTTAATGCGAACTTATAAGTATGTTGAGAGAATGGGGTGATATATAGTAATTCCCAACTAATAAAACAGGAAGTAAATTGATAGGGAAAAAATTAATAAATCAAGAAAAAGCAGTTTAAACACATTATATAGAAATATGGAAATAAATATCATAAGAAATAGTTACAAGAGTACAAAGTAACTGCCTCTGGGGAACTGGGCTGTAGGGGGATGGGGGGAATGGTAAGCAGTTAAACAGGAGACTCCTTTATTTGGTTTTAAGTCTTTTAATAGAATTCTATTTTTTAACTCTGTACATATATTATTTAGGTTTCAAAATCAATTTAAGACAGTAAATCAAAATTTCATACTTACAGTATAAAATAATGCATGATTAATGTAAATTTCTAAATTTTTACATAGTAATATTTCATTTTTCCAGCACCAGTAATATTTCACATTAGAAAAACTGCCAGAAATAAATTGAAGTTTATACTTTCAAATGACAAACTCTCCTTTCCTCATCAATCATTAAAGAATTTTTTTTTTTTTAATTTACCATATATATGCTTGTGGGATTAAGTATCATTTCTTAACCATTTGATGATTAAGTATCATTCCTGTGGATACCAATGATTATACTGGCATCAGAACTTTTTGGATATACAGAATATTCTGTACTACATTAAATGGTCCCATGCCATTTTTTTAAAGCATATGGTTTTTTTTTTTTTTTTTCTGTCCATTTTGTTTTATTTGTTAAACTGCTAAAAAGTCATCAGGGAAAAACATTAACAAAAAAGGAAATTGACACAGATTAAATATCAGTGAAATCCACTTTTCATTCCTACACTGTTATGTGCCTAAAATGACTACCTCAGGGTAAGCCACCTGGTACCTCTGAGTCATATGGGAAAGCATATGGTTTTATTTCCATGAATGCTGCCTCTAGTACACCTACAACATATAAAGTTCTTGTTTTTATACAGTAAGTGAGGTAGAGAGTCGAGCAATCTTGTTATAAGTAAATAGAACTTGAATATAATTCCTGTCCCTGAGACCTACTATTAAGGGGAAGAGAAATAAGTTTTTACTACTCTATGTCAGAGCTGTGCTGAGCACTTTTACATATCACTTCATTTAATCCTAACACTCCTATAAGATAGGTATAATTAAGTCCACTTTACAAATTAGGAAAACAAGGCACAGAGAAATTAAATATCATAACACTAGGGTTACCCAGCTAGTTAGTGGCATCTTAGGTCCTGTCTAATATCTAAGACCTTTTCTACTAGGCTCACTTGAAAAGCCTGTTATCTCACTTTTAAGATAAGGATTCAATTGAGGATGAAAGACAGCAGCATAAATGAACTCGAAATAACAAAATAAATTATAAGTAGTAATATAAAGTTATTAATTATAATCAATAGATTCCAAGAACTTAGCTCATACAATAAATCACTGAAGTATAAATGTATGTGCTTTATGAGAGCTATTCTCAGATGTTTTCTGTTTATATCCAAAAATTAAAAGTTTTAGAGCTTAAAAAAAAAAAAAAACCTTAATCCAGTCGTTTCCAAGTTTTATCCAGAACCAATTTCTTCTAGCAGTCTTTCAGAAACAGCTAGAATATAAACAGTTAAATTAGAGTTGTAATGGTTGAAGTGAGTGGGATAAGGTCTCAGCACTCAGGCCACTTACACCACCTCCAAGGAGAAACTTTTGGAGACTCCAGAATACATTTTAAAAACTCTTGATACAATCCAATACAGAGATCAAAATACATATTCAAAGATGTGTTATTCACGATTTAGTTTACCAGCTTTCTGAATGTTTGATAAGTGATAAATATTTTACATACCTTATACCTAATTTCAGAGACTTCAAAATACCCACAAATATATTTGAATATGTGAAGACTTTTATACTGGCCAAGAAGTTCTAAATGGGAAAATAAATTAATTTAGGGCTTTGTAACCCAAGAAACTAAATACCCAAGGCAATTTTAAGGTGAAAGCAAAAGAAACTGATGATTTTTAAAGGAGGAATTAAAAAAATAGAATGATCTGGTTTAATATGGATTCTCATTAATAAAACTGATTAGAATTTTTAAAATATTATAATGTGATGACTAAACTAACATAAAATGATAGCAAGCACTTGCATTGTACTAACCATGTGTCACTGTCCTAAGCACTTTACATATAAACTTCAATTTTCCCCACTTTACACTTGAGAAAATGAAGGCACAAAGGGGTAAATGGACTTGACAAGTTTATAAGTAACTGAGTTGAGATCTGAACCCAGGAGATTTGATTCTAAGGTCTGTTATCTTTACTGCATTATAAATCTGTTGAGCATAATAATATCTTTGATTATTTGAAAAATACTTTAGGATCTTACAGGGCCCTAAAGTATATAATTATAAATTATTTTTATTACTGTATTACTGATATACGAAAGTATGTTCAAAATTAATAAGATGCCAGATACCAAGATATTTAACTTAAAAATTTAAAATAAAAGTTTTTCCTTCAAAAATTATATATTAATAAAACAATATATAAGACTCATGTAAACTAATTATTTCCATGCATGGTTTATCATATGTCTGTTTTTCCCTGGAAATAGGAATATCACCTATATAACTGATAATTTATAAAGTCAATAAAATATAAGCAATATGACACACAGAAGCAAGATAAATATTATCTTTTAAAGAAATCCAATTTGAAAAGCTATATATTTTACATATTTAAGAGCATTTTATATTTCATTGATTCTAAGACTCATTCACATTTTAAGCTCTCTGAAAGTAGGGTATGCTTTACAACCAATGTGTTAAGAAACCACTGTGGTGGAAGCATTTTTTTTTTTTCTTTCTTAGTGGTACATAAGTAATGATGCATCTTACAAAAATGATAACTCAGATTTGATGAAATATGGTAGGTAACACTTACATAGCACTTACAATGTGTCAGACACTATCTCAACCACTTTATCCATGCTATGAATTTATTCCTCACAACAACTCTGTGAGGTAGGTACTACCATTATTCCTATTTTACACATAAAAAAAGGAACAGAGAGATTAAATAAATTGCTGAAGTTCATACAACTAGTAAGTGAGAGAGTGGGGCTTCAAGTTATAAATATTAAGTATTATACATTACTGCCATTTCATTACACATAATTTGTCCTTTTCTCTGAGACTTGCCACCCCTAATGTTATTTTCTTCTCTGAAACTGCAACTGCATCTAGCTGAAGCACTTTCTGTAAACAGGGCCTACTGTTTCTTTGGTCTTATAAGATTAAAGAGTAAAATTAAAAGTAGAGCTGTCAGATTCCCAGTGAATAAGCAGCCTAAATGGGGAGTTTAGTCATCACTCATTCCTCAACTTCCTGCTCAGCTGCTTCTCACTCCCTCTCTTGTAAATCCTTTGGGTTATAAAGCCCCAATATACTATCAGTTCGGACAGATGATATTTAAGCATCGATTTGGCATACATGAGATATACAATAATTCTTCCCTAAAAACAAAAGTTACAAAGTTTTCCACCACATAGACAACTTCAAATTCATTCCTAAAGAAAAATTATGCACAATAGGGACTAATTAATAAATGGTGTTGAAAGAATAAGTGTTAATTTTTATGACAATTAACCTTACCAATAATTCCTACGTGAATACAAGTCATTCTTCTTTGGTAAATAAGGAGAGTCTCAAACTCTGGTAAATAAGGTAAAAAAAAAAAAATCAAGAACCAAGTGCTTACATAATTTTATAACCACTTCTCAGCTCTGCAGTTGAAATAATACCATTTACTGAGTGCTTGGTCTGTATTTTGATAAAGTTTTTACAAATACCATTTTAATTAATCCTCACCAAAGCTCCTTGCAATAGATACTAAGATATCCATTTCTATACTGGGAAATTATAAAAGAGATCAAGCAACTTGTCTCCAAATCACAAAGTCGGCAAGTGACAGGACAGAAACTCAAACCCCGTTCTGCCTTACTTCAAAGCTTTTGCTCTTCCATTTATGAAGGGTATTTCAGTTAAATGGGTAAATTAGAACAAAAAAGGCAATAATCAAACCTGTTATTATATAATATATGAACAAAAAATGTAATGAATATAATTTAAGCATTTCTTGATGAATCAGGGTCATCAATGAGAGAGCATCAGTAATTAAACTGTGTGGCAGAGGTAGCTGCAAGTGTAGTCAGTAAGAGATTAAATTTAATAGGTATTAAAGTCAGTAGATTCCTGTAACTTTGTTAAAGAAGTCTATGTTGAGAATCCACTTTTGTCCTTAGCCTCTCTGTTTCAAAAAAGAGAAAAATAGTTGTTAGACTTCATTCTCTACCTACACTCACCGTACCTAGACTATTGTGCTTTTGCAAGAGCAAAATGTTACCTTTATTGACAGCTAGGTAGCTATTTGCCTTCTCCTCTATCCCCAAAACAGACAATGCAGAACTATGGAACTATCCTATGACTTAAGTTTTTAATATTTTATAGTGCTACTCTTGAGATTTGTTACCAGCCCTTCCCACTCTCCAAAATTTCAGAAATATTCCATTTTCTGTCTCTTCATTGATTCCTTTTTGTTCTATTATATCTGTTTCTCTCCTAATGTATTCTTGCTTCTTCAGTACACTGCTTTCTTCCTCTTCTTTTTGTACATTTTGTCTTTCTTGTCTATTCAGTATCATAACTTCTAGGCTTCCCATGTGACATTGTATTTTTGGTCGTTTATACACCTCAATATTGAACCATAACTCTTCCTTATTTCAGACAAAAGGAGAGATCAATTCTAATAAAAATTTTTTATCTCAGCTATTTTTGATTTATTATTATTATTATTTTAGATCTCAGAGAGTTTTATTATATCAGTTCATGAATTGGGGATATTCCAATTGCCAAAGGGAGAGAATTCCTGATCACAGTGACTTTTAATAATTATTCACCACTCAATTGTTCTTTTGTCACTGTAGAAGGTAGTTTTGTTTTTGTTATCATTCTATATATGTTTGTTTATTTAGGAATTCTTTTTTTTTTTTTTTTTTTAAGATTTATTTATTTTACTTTTATTCATTTTAAACCCCCCATTTTGCTGTTTCTGTGCCCATTCGCTGGGCAATTCTCTGTGTCTGTTTCCTGCCCTCTCTTCTCTTCCTTCTCCTCCTGTCTTCACTGGGATTCAATCCTGGAAACCTCCAATGTGGGAGAGAGTCATTCTGCCACCTGTACCACCTTATTTACTGGTTTTTTGGTGCGTCTCGTCTTGGCTCTCCCTTTGCGTCACTCTCCTGTTACGACATCATCTTGCTGCGTGGCTCGGTGGGGCTTGGCTTGCCTGCACGCGGGACCTGATGGCATGCCCGCTTGCAGGGTCGGGCAGCCCATGCACCTTCTATATTTTTCTTTATTTTACCGGGAGGTCCCGGGGATCGAACCCAGGTCCCTCCATATGGGAGACAGACGCCCAACCATTTGAGCCACATCTACCCCCCTATTTAGGAATTCTTAAATTAAGTCCTAAGGAATTTAAATCTCCAGAAAACTGAAATGTAGGCATGGACATTCATTTTTGTAAACTAGCCTTGAGCATATTGCCATAGCATGGACTAAATGATATTGTGTGGAACTGAGCTGACTACATAATACAAGCAAATCATCAACAAGTGAGATTAGCAATCTTAAAACAAGAAACATAAGACAATTAAAAATAGGTAGAAACATGTTATAGAGTAGAACAATAAAATTACATGAATTATCTGAATTACATGAACGATGAAACATTCTTTCAGAGATGGAAAACATATCTTATCCTGAAGGCTATTAATGGAATTATTTATTACCACTACCTTCAGATTCCAAGTCTAATTCACTGTCATGAAAATAAGACTTACCACTAGAAGTAAACTATATGCAGAGCTCTATATACATGTGATTTCTAGCTGGCTCCAATGGTTATAACAAAGTACTTTGAGAAAGTGATTTATTTTATTATTTTTAGTGCCTCGTTTTTTATCTACAGGAAAAGAACCTACTTCATAAAGTTGTTATACAGACTAAATAATGTATATACTGCTTATAGAATATGGCACTGCAAAGAGTAAATGCTCAATAAATGTCACTTGTTATTGTTAGTATTATTTTATTATGGCTTCTCCCTTATCTTCTCTTATCTCACATCTTAGCTAATAAAGAAAATAATCCCATAATATAACCAATGTCATGAAAGTAAAAATTGTAATACTGAAAGTAAAATAACATATACTGAGAAACAGGATCCACCATAGCACATATTTTTTTCTCACTTGGCATTTGGATTTCCTATTGACACTGGTAATTTCTCTCAATAATAAAAATTGTAGGAAAAAAACAGAAGTCATCATGTTAAGAGAAATATAACTTACTAAGTTAGAAAAAGGCAAAGAGAAAACTCAATTTATAAACTTCAAAAATCAGCTACTGCTACTTTCGAAAAATATTTGCTAATAGGCCAATCCTAAGACAAACATTACATTTTTCTTTTCCCTCCCCTACAGTTAAAACTAAGGATATATCTTCAATAGTACTAAGAAGTATACCTTTCACAAAGGATGAGCTCAATAAATATCTGGAAAATGAAAAAAAAAAAAAAAAAAAAAAAGGGAATCAATTTCATTTTCTATAAAACACTTGCCTCAATTCAACTCACCTTTCCCAATAAACTTCACAAAAAGATGCTAGTTACAATTCAAAAACCAATAATTAAGAATATACTTTAGATTTAAATTTGATATAATAGTATTTAAAATAAATACGATATTCAATTTTAAGTATATTTTATGAAGAATATCTACAGAAGAGTTTAGTCTTGGCTTTTCTTATTTGTCTTATCTTTACATTTTCATGTTTTTTTTATTTAAATAGTCTAGTAGTGTTAGAGTAACTAAATCTGGGGAATTGAAGATCACTTCTATTTTGTATGTGGCTATTCTTCTATACCTGTCTGCTTTCCATTCTTCTGCTTCATTAACTTTCCATTTTAAATCTACTAAATCTAAAATAGCCATCTCAAAATGCAGAGCATCTGATAACATTTTTATAGAATTTTTTTCTTGACCAAGATGAGCCACTTATGCTTTTTTAAAATTTTAATTTCCATTTGGTAATCAATGAAGTTGTCTTCAGTAATGTATCTTACTGAGGAAAAACTAAAGAATATTATGTTCATTTCTGCGTGTACTTGAAATATCTGAAGTTTCTTGATATTTACTGTGTGATATTTCTCAAGCCAACAGTAATATCGATAGGATTGCTACAGAGAAAACCAAAGGAAAAAAATGGCAGTGAGAAGGGAGATGCTGGGATTTTGGTAAAAGTTAGGCAGATAATATCGAGATAACAGGCAAGATTTAAGAAAAACAGAAAGAAATCCATGCTTAATTAAGGAATCCTGGAGCACTTACTGCCAGTATTTGACACATATTGCTAATTACTGTTTACAATGTAATACTGCTATATCTTCTTTCTCAAAATTCCTTGCAAGCTGTAATTCAGGACTCCATTTCTTTATATCTGTCACCAGTCATCAAAAAATAAATACTACCTTGAAATTCAAGTATTTGTGGATGAAGAATCTAAACCAACATGGAGACAGTGCTACAAAATGTAAAGAACATGGACTCTGGAGTCAGACATATTTAATCTCTTTCAGTTAACAACTGCATTGCTTTGGTCAGGTTACCTCATTTCTGAAATGGATATACAATATGTATTGATCTGCAGGGTAACTGGGAAATATAAAATTTTGTAAAAAAAAAATAATAATAATAATAAAAGGAACTAGCATAATTTTATGCCTGATAAACTAGGTAACCAAAGCAACCTTCCTACCTGTAACAACTAAATATGCTGGAAAAAATATTAAAAACACATTCTTCTACGCATCTGTAGCAGTCTGGTATTGTTTATGAATTCCAAAAATAGACATTGGATTATGTTTGTAAACTGGTCTGTTCTTCTGAGCATATTAGATTGCATTAAATTCAGAGGTTTCACTTTTATTAATTAAATTATGATTAGGTTTTAGATTGGGCCACATCATTAGGATGTCGAGTCCCTTGGTGGGTGGGAACTCACAAAGGAAACACAGGGCAGAGGAGAGAGTTGGAGTTTTGATGCTGGAGCCCCAGGAAGTAAATATACAAAGGAGGAGAACACAGAAACACGTACTCAGGAAGAGACACATGTCCGCAGACATGGCAAAGGTCCCAGGAAGAGAAAGAGTCTGATAGTCTACAGCTGACCCTGTGGAGAGACCAGAGCAGCTGAGCCTGGAAAGAATTGAGCCCCAGGGAGAGAGACAAAGCCTTATGCTAGCCTAAACTAAGATGGAAAGAAGCTGGGACCATGGAGCCTTAGGAGGAAAAGGAAGGCTGAACCTTAGCAGAGACCAGCAGCCATCTTGCTCCAACACATGGCAATAGACTTTGGTGAGGGAAGTAACTTACACTTCACGGCCTTGTGACTGTAAGCTTCTATCCCAAATAAATACCCTTTATAAAGCCAATGGATTTCTGGTGCTTTGCATCAGCACCCATTTGGGTGACTAACACAGTATCTGATACTGGCAAGAAAGTAAGGAATACTGAAGTCAAGACTTAAATGAATTCAGGAACACAGAGAGGTAAGCAAAGCACTAAAAGTGGCATTTTCCTTGAAGATATTTGATGAAGCAAGGTAACCAGAGCTTCACTCTTTTTACTACCCTGACTATAAAGATCAGAATTAAAAATACAGAATGCGTCTAAGGAGGGTGACCTAGTAGGAGAGGCCTCCATAATGCTTAGAGCCCAACAAACCACAGCATCATTGTAAGAGTAAAAAAATTCCAAAATACATGCTGGGAGAGCAGAGGGGAAAAAATCCCTAGGAATTCATAACCCCAAATCTGCTGTCAAACAAGTTTTATTCCTGAATTCACACCTGAATGGTTCAAGTGACCTCAAGCAAAGAATTTAATTTCAAGTTGTTCCAAAATGGGACTGACCACAGGCACCTGACAAAAGTAAATGCAAAGGCACTCTGAAGAAACCACCTTCATCCCAAGTCACAAAAAAATTCCCGCAAATAAATTGCTAAGAAGCATGAACAACAACAAAATTCACAAAACAAGGAAAAAAGGTGGAATGAGTGAGAGCTATCAGTAATAACAGCAGAATTATTGCAGTTTAAAGTAAGTATGCTTAATATGTTTCAAGATATAAAGATGCTTGAAAATATGACATAAGTACAGAAATATCTGAAAAAGAATTAGACAACCCTTCTAAAAATGAAAAATAACTGAAATTAAAGAGCTTAGCAAAGTATCTTCATATAAGATATCATAATACATCTCAATTAATTTCTTTCCTGTTTTACTTCCCAATACACAAAGATTTTGAATAAATGGGAGCAATAAATCTGAATTATTTAAAAGCTTGAATTATAGTTTACATTAGTATGCATTTTATTAAGTTATATTTCTTTACAATATTACAATATTAACAAAGAGGAGTGGATGGTAATATATGTGAATGTTAAGAATGTTTCCAATGTATTTTTTAAACTATATTTTCCATGCAATTTTATTTGCTCTCTTTAATTTATCTAGAAGATTCTATTCATCAGAAAAAATAATTGTTTAAGTCTCAGATCTAAATATACTAATTTTCAAAAACTTCAAAATGGCATAATCAAAGATTAAAACTTAACATTACTGATGGCAAATTATCATACCCAATTTCAACCACTGTGCACCCAAAAGCAATTCTGTGCATCCTATAGCAATTTCTAAATTTTCTAGTTGAAAAGAATCAATTCCCAGATTGTGCTCCAAATTCTACCTTCTTCAACAGTAAATTATTTCTTCATGTTGATCTTCACTTTCAGTATCATAAATGAAATAAAGCCCATCAAACTTTGAAGTTAAGGGTCTAGTGCTTTCACTAATTAATGACAACTCTATACCTTCCAGTCTAGGTTCTTTACTTTAAAGAATTTATAAAATTAAATGTCAGAAGGGATTACAGGGAGAAACTTTTCTTTCTTACTCAAATAAAGACACAAATTACCTAAAATTTTAATTGAATAAAGTAGTCCTTCCTCAATCGCTGTTCTTATATCACTGAAAATCCTGTTTGTAGTGGCAAAACTGCACTTGTCAAGATGAACTTCTCATCAAAATAAAGAAAAACAAAAATGGCTATCTGTTTATTATCTATATAATACACATACATGTGTACATATATATGTGAACGTATTTTAAACCAGAAGGTACTTTGTTCCCAAAACAACAAAAGGCAAAACTACTCTTGTAGGTAAACCATCTTCCGAATCACCTCTTTCAATTGTTTAGGAACCACTGCTATGACACGATAATGTCTGAGGCAGAATATTCCAGAAGATTCATATTATTTATGCACTTATCTAGAAAAATATTCTTCCTGGCTTGATCTTATTTCTTTTTCGTTCACCAATCATTGGTCCCCACCCCATCAGTCTATGAGCAAAGTCTGGGTGAATCACAAAGTTTGTTCTCTCTCTCCCTTTCATTTTATCATCCCACACTCAGACAAGTGTGAGGCAAGAGATCTCTTTTCATACCTCCACAAAGATGGCCACAAAAGGGCAAGGGGGCTCCAGAACCAGAAGGAAACTGTCTGTCATACACCACTGACTAGAACAGAGAAGCTGAAAGGGAGTTCACTAAAGGAAGATACCTCATATCAGATAACTGTGTAGTAGGAGACTCCCACAGTGTCCTTCAAACACAGAGAATGAGAAAGAATAGATCACACCTGTTACAAATTCCAAGCCCTCATGGTCCACAGCCTGACTAGTGATGGGATAGAGGAAGAGAGAGAGTTAAATCAGATATGAGAATCAAATTTCATATTATACTAAATTGAGGATTTTTAAAAATTTTTAATTGGGGGAAAATATACATAGCATAAAAATCTTATTAACCATTTTAAGTGGACAATACATTGACATTAAATAAATTGACAATGTTGTCTAAAATTCACCACTATTTCCAGACAATCTTCATCATCCCAAACCAAAATGAATACTCACTTTAGTAATAACTCCCCATTCCCTTATCCCTTTATTCCTGGTAACCACAATTCTGCTTTCTGTCTCTATGGCTTTGCTTATTCTAAGTATTTCATATAAGAGAAATCACATTTGCCTGCTTGTGTCTGGCTTATTTCACTTAATATGATGCTTTCAAGTTTCAACTATGTTGTAGTATGCACCAGTACTTCATTTCTTTTTATGGCTAATATTCCTTTGTTTGGATATACCACTATTTGTTTATCCATTCATCTATTGATGGACATTTGAGTTGCTTCCACCTATTGGTTAATTTGAATAATGCTGAGATGATATTGGTGTACAAATATCTGTCTGAGTCTCTGCTTTCAATTCTTTGGGGGTATATACCTAGAAGTGAATTGCCAGGTCACTTGATAATTCTATGTTTAACTTTCTGAGAAACTGCCCGGTTGTTTTCTACAGCAGCTGCACCATTTTACATTCCCACCAACAATGTATGAAGGTTCCTATTTCTCCACATCCTTGTCAACACATCTATATTTTTAGAATTTTTAAATACAGGCATCCTAAGTGGGTATGAAGTGGTATCTCACTGTGGTTTTAATGTGAATTTCCCTAATGGCTAATTTTGTTTGGTGCCTTTTCATGAGCTTTTTGGCTATTTGAATATCTTCTTTGGAAAAATGTCTATTCAAATCCTTGGTCAATTCTTTAATTGGGTTGTTTATCTTTTTGTTGTTGAGTTGAAGGAATTCTTTATATACTCTGGATATTAAGCCATTACCAGATACATGGTTTCCAAATATTTTCTCCCATTCTGTAGGTTGTCTTTTCACTTTCTTGTTAATGTCTCTAATGCACAAAAGTTTTTAAATTTGAAGAAATCCAATTTGTCTATTTTTTCTTTTGTTACTTATATTTTTGGATTAAAATCTAAAAGTCCAGAGTCTACTGCAAGGTCCCAAAGACATTTCCCTAAGTTTTCTTGTAAGAGTTTTATAGTATTTATAGCTATGATATTTAAGTTTTTGGTCCTTTTCGAACTAATTTTTGCTTATGGTGAGAGGTAGAGGGGGTCCACATTCATTATTTCACATACGGATTTCCAGTGGTGCCAACACCATTTCTTGAAAAGACTATTATTTCCACCTTGAATGGACTTGACAACCTTGTCAAAATCAACTGGCCATTTATACGTGGATTTAAATTCAGACTCTCGATTCTTTTCCATTGGTCTGTATGTCTATCTTTATGGCAGCACTGCACTGTTTTACTTACTGCAGTTTGTTTTAAATTTTCAAGTCAGAAAGTGTGAGTCTTCCAACTTTGCTCTTCATCAAGATTGTTTTGACTATCCAGAGCCCCTTCCAATTCCATGTGAATTTGAAGATCAGTTTTTTCATTTCTGCAAAAAAAAAAAAAAAAAAAAAAAAAAAAAGGCTGCCAGAATTTTAATAGAGATTGCATTGAATTTGTAGTTCACATTAGGCAGTCTTGACATCTTCACAATATTAAGTTTTCCAATCCATGAACACAGAATGTCTTTCTATTTATTTAAGTCTTCTTTAATTTCCTTCAGCAATATTTTGTAGTTTTCAGTGTAGAAGTCTTTCAACTCCTTGGTTAAATTCATTCCTAAGTATTTTAATCTTTTAGATGCTATTGTAAATGGAACTGTTTTCTTGATTAACTTCTCAGAACTGGTTTATAGAAACCCAACTGACTTCTGTGTATTTACCTTATATCCTCCAACTTTGCTGAATTTATTACTTCTAGTAGCTTTCTTGTAGATTACTTAGGAATTCCTACATATGGGATCATGTCATCTGCAAATAGGTATAATTTTACTTCTTTCCAGTTAGGATGCCTTTTATTTTATCTTGCCTGAATGGTCTGGTGAGAACTTCTAGTACAATGTTGAATTACAAGTGTGACACTGGCATTTTGTCTTGCTCCTGATCTTAGGGGGAAAGCTTTCGGGCTTTCACCATTGAGTAAGATACTTGTTGCAGGTTTTTTGTAAATGTCATTTATCATGTTTAGGACAGTTTATTACTAGTTTTCTGAGGGTTTTTTTTAAATCATGAAAAGATGTTGGATTTTGTCAAATCCCTTTTCTATGTCAACTGAGATTATTTGTTTTCCCCTTCATTCTATAATTGTGTTGTATTAAAATGATTTTCTTATGTTGAACCATCCTTGCATTCCTGAATAAAACCCACTTGGTCATGATGTTTAATTTTGGATTCGGTTTGCCAGTATTTTGTTGAGGATTTCTGTTATCGATAGTCACAGAGAATATTATTCTTTAATTTTCTTTTCTTGTGTTGTCTTTATCTGGCTTTGTTATCACGGTAATGCTGGTAAATCACAGAATGATTTAAGAAGTAATCCCTCCTCTTCTATTTTTTCGGAGGAGTTTGAGAAGGCCTAGTGTTAAATTTTCCTTTAAAGGTTTGGTAGAATTCAGCAGTGAAACCATCTGGTCCTGGACTTTTCTTTGTTGGGAGGTTTTGTTTTTTGTTTTGTAATTAGAGAAATTGTGAGTTTACAAAACACTCACGCATTCCCATACAACACCCCACCACCAACACCTTGTATTATGTGGAACGTTTCTTACAAATGATGAAAGAACATTATTACTATTAACTATAGTCCATAGTTTACATTAAGTATATTTTCCCATAAACAATCCTATTATTAATAACATGTAATAGTATTGTACATTTGTTATAGTTCATGACAGAACTTTCTCATCTTTGTACTATTAACCACAATCCATTGTTGGGAGGTTTTTTGTTACTAATTAATCATTTTACTTATTATAGGCCTGTTGAGATTTTCTATTTCTTCTTGCTTCAGAGTAGATAATTTGCATAATTTTAGAATTTGCCTACTTCATTCAGGTTCTATAATTATATTCTATTCAATTTATATCAACTCTAATCTTTATTATTTCCTTCCTTCTACTAACTTTAGCTTGCTCTTGTTCTAGTTTCATTGACTGTAAAATCAGATTATTGATTAAAGATCTTTGTTTTTAATATAAGCACTTATAGCTATAAATTCCCCTCTGAGCACTGCCTTCACTGCATCCCATAAGTTGTGCTATGTTGTGCTTTTGTCTTCATTTATCCGAAGATATTTCCAAATGTCCCTTGTGATTGGTTGTTTAACAGTGTTTTGTTTAATTTCCACATTTGTTAATTTTCCTGCTATTGATTTCTAGATTTCTACCTTTGTGACCTTAAAAGATACTTCATATGATTTCAATATTTTTAAATTTACTAAGATTTGCTATGTGACCTAACATGTGGCCTATCCTGGGAAATGATCCATGTGCACTTGAGAAGGATGTATATTCTGCTGGTGTTGGTTGCAGTGTTCTATATATGTCCATTAGGTTTGACTGATTTGTAGTGCTGTTCAAGTCCTCTATTTTCCCATTGATGTTCTCCTTAGATTTTTTAAAATTTTTTTTAAAGAAATTATAAAATATGACCAGGATACAATTCTCTGATACCCTGATGGAGTACAGACAGAGGACAGTTGGAATTTAAACACCCTAACTTGGACAAAAACAGGAAGAACATAAAGAGGAAGAGTGATTCTAGGTACATTTTATGGATTAAAACAGAAAGAATTGGCAACTAAAGAGAGAAGAAAATGAGAATAAGAGAAAAGGTTGAAGATAACCAATTTTTCCAATTTTGTTAATTAAACATTGGTGCCAATAAGTGAAATAGGAAACAAAAAGAGGCAGGTTTATAGGTTAAGAAAATAAACACAGTTTTGATACTCTCAATTCTTCATCTAATCGATTATTCATATATGCAACAGAAATATATTGAGCACCTATTATGTGGGAAACCCTGTGCTAAGTATTAGGGATACACTGTGAATAAGAGTGGTAGGGTTGGCATTATTATATACTAGCAGTCTACTGTGCTAGACAATATTTGCAATTAAAACAAGCGTGGGAAGTACAGGCTGTAACATGAGCACAAAGGAAGAGTTCCTTAAAAGATTTAAATTTTCAGGAAAGACTTTCTGCAAGATGTAATATAATCAATATCTCAACGATATACAGGAATTGTGTGTGTGCATGTTCAAAAAGAGGTTAAAACAGACAGATAACCAAATATTTTTGTTAAGAGAAGCAAGAGGCCAAATCATGTGAACCATGTTAAAGAATTTATACTTTAAGAGTAAAGTAATTAACAGATATTAAATAAGGTTTAAGTGATCAGGTTTGTTTCAAAAACATAAAAAAAGAATTGAGAAAGTCAAGGGAGAAAGAAGAGAGTGTTTATCAACATGGAACATCTCAGAGAACTAAGAGGGGGAATGCCTAAATGACTGAAAAGGTTAGTTCCATGAATTTAGGAACCAAGAGGGATACCAAGGAACTCTGAGAGATCTGGATAACTTCAGTAGTAATAGAATGCAGAGAAAATAGAAACTCAGAATACAGATTATCCTCTTAAGAAATTTAATGGTAATGGAAAGGGGAGAAAGGCAGTAACCATAAGAGAATATTGGAATTTAAAAAGGATTTCATTTTCATTTGTATGTTAAGAAATAAAAACTGAATGTATTTTTAAGATGAGAAGGATTTAAAAACATTTAAAAATTCATAAGATACAAAAGAATGTAATAACTAATAAAAACAAGAGTTTGAAAATGGTAAAGGAAGACAGGATAAATGATAGCCTCAATAGACAGAGAATTCCCTCTCCAGAGATGAATGGTGAAATTACAAAGTTTGAGGTATAAAAGGAAATTGATGGAGATCCTTAAAGATGATCTAAGCAAAGTGTGAAGCAAGTTTATTTAGAAAATGAAGTTATTGGAGTGAGTTTCTAGGCTGACAGATGTGAAATTTGAAAAGTGGGAACAGGATAAGAGATAAGCAAAAAGATAACATCAAGAGAACTGGCTCAATTGAAATTATATGTTAGACTGGGTAGCAAAATTAATTGGCCCAATTTTAGCCTTTTCTTTAGGGATCTTAGCAACTCCAGAGCCTGAGAATATAAAGTGGATGGTAATAAAAGCATGAGGTTGAGATATAGAAGATCTTGTATTTGCGTGTCTTAAATATGACAGTTCAAAAAAACAAGGATTATACATCTTTAAAAGTCTTCATGGGGAGAGGATGTAGCGCCTGTTTCCCATGTACAAGGGTCCTGGGTTCAAAACCTGACACCTCTTAAAAAAAAAAAAAAAAGCTCTTCAGGAATAGAAATGGATATCATATATTATAAAAAGTAAAGCAACGATGGTATGATTAGTGGAGAGTATAAAGCATTTATTGCTAGCTTGGAAATGCATTCATACTTAATATAAAATAATTTAAAGTTTTCCACACATCCTTCTTGCTAACTAAGGCTAAAGTAAAATAACATCATAGAGCAAATAGCTTGAAAATGAAACCAAATGCATACGTATAGGTTATTGCCCCTGTAATCCAGAAAGCCACAACCACCAAAGTTAGTTTTCTTTTTTTTATAGCAGTGGTTAAGCAAATTCTTCTGTAGGATCATTTATGTATTGTCAAGCTTTCAGATTTATTTTGTCTTATTCTGACAGATTATTTCCAGAGATCAAATATCTTTTCCCACAAGACATATCAATAAAATGTATGATTAGAAAAGAAGTAAAAATTATTATTACATAATTATTCCATTAAAATATTATATTGGACCTATAAAACTCAAATATATTTTCTGCTTGTGTGGGAAATAACACAATATCTTTCAATAATCAAGTAAAAATTTAAAAAAAAACCATAAAATTAAAATATTAAGGTTAAACATAATTAATAAAAGCAAAGTTCATCAAGCAGAAAATTTTTTCAAGTACAAAAATGAGAAAATTCAAAATTGACAGACATTAAAGTATCTCAAAATATTTCATAGGAAAAATTACCATTTGCACAATTTTTCAAGTTGGGTAATTTCAGTTTAACTCTTAAAAGATAAATTTTTGATTTAGCACAATGTTTTAAGTGGTTCAGTATTTATCCATTACCTATAATGTGTGTGTGTGTGTGTGTGTGTGTATAGTTTACATTTCCAGCAAATGTGTCCTCTAACGACAATGGATTTTATTTGATATGGTCCTATGAAGTGGCATTATTTAGAATGTTCTTAATCCTACTACTTCATATTTATTTATTCAAAAATCAATTCTCTCAGGTATATAAATATTTATGCTACTATAATGGATGTATTGATACTGACATTCCTTAAAATATAGATTATTCCCTAGAGAATTCCTTATGAGATAAATTTAAACATGAATCCAACTTTCTTAATGCCTTATCTTTTGAAATTATAATTTGGGAGCTTAGTCTGATAAACTCTAATAACTAGAACAGGCAAGTTTCTGCCACTTACCAGAAACAGTTTTAACACTGCATTCATAGCCAACAACATCTTTAGGTTAATTTTATATTTGGCTCAGCATAGCAGAATGCATTTGCAACATTTACTTTTGTTTTTAATATTTGCTTTTGGTTTGATTTTTTTCTTTAAGACAAATATCTTGATCATAAGATCCTGTAGATATGGAATTTGGCCAGGAGAGAGAGGGTAAGGATGACTCTCAAGATTTTTAACCTAATAAACTTGAAAATATAAAACTGCAATTGAGGTGCAGAAGATGGTGGGAAAAACAGTTTTGGAGTTTCGAGAGAAAGATCAGAATTTTTAAAATAATATTTATTTCTAACATAAATTTTAGACATATAGGTGGTATCAAGTAAGAAGCTGAATGATTAGTTTGGAGTTCAGGTGAAAGGACCAGGATGGATATAAACATTTGGTAGTCATCACAGAACAGATGGTTACTTAAAACCATGATACTAGATAGGATCACCAAGGGAGTAAGCATGGAGAGAAAAAAGAAGAGTGGTCCAAGAATTGAGCTTAGGAAAATGAGAAGCATCCAGCAAAGGAAACTGAAAGGCTGCAATCAGTGAAGTAGAGGTGTTTGCTGAAGGCAAATGAAATGTTTCAAAGAGGAAGGAGTGATCACCCTCTCTCAAATGCTGCTGAGTGGTGTATAAAGATGAAGACTGAATGCGAATATTCTCACTGTCCTGATTCTGTGATAATCAGGGTGGGCTAAACATTCGCTATATTAGAAACCATGCATGTGTCCCCAGACCTCGTTTTCCTCCCTAGGTCTGGTTTTTAGAATGCTGGTGATAAACTAAGCCTGATTTATTATATGTCCATCCTGTATGGGAAAAGACTGTAACTCTAGGTAGCTCTGGTCAACCTTAAGAGATATAGCAGGGGGCTATATCTGGTTGGCGTCCATCTCCCATATGGAGGGACCTGGGTTCGATCCCCGGGACCTCCTGGTAAAAATTTAAAAAATATATAGAAGGTGCGTGGGCCGCCAGGCCCTGTGCGCGGGCGCACCACCAGTTCCCGCGAGCCACACAGCAAGATGATGACATAATAGGAGAGTGACACAGGGAGAGGCAAGATGAGACGTACCGAAAAAAACAGCAACTAAGGTTGCGCGGGCAGGATGCCTCTCTCCTACATCAGAGATTCCAAGGATTGAATCCCAGTGAAGACAGGAGGAGAAGGATGAGAAGAGAGGGCAGAAAATGGACACAGAGTTGCCCAGCGAATGGACACAGAAACAGCAAAAACGGGGGGGAGGGGGAAGGGGTGTAAAAATGGATAAAAGTAAATAAATAAATAAATCCTTAAAAAAGGAAAAAAAAAAAAAAAAAAAAGATGAAGACTGAGAATCAACCACTAAATTAGCATCATGGAAGTCAACAATGACCTAGGAAAGAACAGTATCTTTGGAAAGATGGGGTCAAAATCCTAATTTGAATGGGTTCAAAGGAAAAATGGGAGAAGAGGAACTGGAGAAAGCACAAGTAAATGATTTTATTATAAATGGCCCGGTAATTGGAACAGAAAGTGGGATCAAAAGAGACATGTTTTGTTTTGTTTTGTTTTGTTTTTATAACACTGAAGAAAGAACAGCATATTGCAGTTTGAAATAAAATATCCCATAGAATGGGGCAAATTGACTGTGCAGGAAAAAGAAAAATATGCTGAAAGAAAATGTCTAAAGTAGGTAAGAGGGAATGGAATCCAGAGTAGGAACAGGGACAGTTTATCCAAATAAGAGAAAATGCAGAGTTATAGGCACTGATGTAGTTAGCCAGGTAGAACTAGTGGTAGAACATTATGAAATGTCTCTTTTAATTACTTTTATTTTATATGTGAAATTAGAAACAAGATCATCAATGAGGATGACAGAGGAAGTGTTAGAATTGACACTTAAATTTATGATATATTATTCAACCTTCAACCTTAATTCAAAAGAAAAGTAAAAATACTACAAATAAGTAGAAAGTTGGAATTATTTTCAATCTTTACAGCCTGTCACTTGTTTCTCTATTTCCCAAAGCCATACCCTAATATAACTAGAGAGAACTCTTAGTAATCTCTAACCTAGACTAGTCCAGATTCCTCATCTATGAACTTCCAATATTTGATATTACTCTAGTTCCAATCAGACTTTAAACCATCTCATCATTTCTGCAGGTTCTAAGCATCAAAGAATATATCTATTGCTTTAAAGATTGGGACCACAGTATTTAATCATTCTGGAACTAAATGACCTTTAACAAAGATTCTCACTTTCTTTGTTTTTTCTCACAGCATTTAGTCTTCTTATATATTCAAAAGTTTAGCATTCTGAGTATATACTTGAATTTACTCTATATTATGGCAGATATTCACTAAGATTTTATTTTTTTCATAAAGTAATCCTAGAATCAGTATGATCTTAATTAAATGTATTGTCCTCAAGGGCAAAGTCACACAGAACAAAATCATATTTAAAGCTGTTCTTGCTATAGCATTAGATGAATCTTAAACATATAAAATGAATAATATTTAATATATAAGATATTTGAATACAGCATTATATTTATATACTCTGATATAACAAAGTATAGGGATATTAAGCAATTTAGCATAATGGCAATCAGGAACTTGTGTGGTGAATTATGGAAAATGTGAACATTTGTTTAGAAATGGAAAAGGAATAAATCATGGCTCTTGAAAGATACACTTAGTACACTTAGTAGAATTGCACCATTAAAATTTCCTTTGTCTTTCATGGAAGTTGCAGGAACATGAATTAAAAGGTTTAAGACTTTGTTAGAACAATAAAAAAGAACGGAAGAACAGGCCTTAGGAATTATCACCTATACTACTAAATATCTAACTTCATCATTTAATACTATTATGACTTTCCTTTTGAATAATAGGGAAAGGATTTTCACAAGTTTCCTAATATCTTGAAAAAGATCATGAAAGCAAGTATTAAATACTCTATTTGCTATCTTAATTATTCCTGTTAAATTCCTGTTAAAGCTCCAATCAATATTTTAATGCTTTATATTTGCATGTACAAGGATTTACGGTGGGTGGGACAGATGAATGAAGTTAACTTTCAAAAGACTACAAATAAGCCCATATGCTTCATATGAGATTATTATAATATGATTATTATAACAAATTCATTTTCCTAGTTTTGATCTCAGCTATTTAAGTAAGGAGACAAACAAAGCTCTGCATATCTTCAAGGGTATACCAGAACACATTTTTAGGTTATGCAACTAAATATACCCACATAGCTGAGATTGGGAGGACATCTTAAACTATTTAGTAGCTCTATAACCCATTAACCAAGACAGATGGCTTGCTGAAAACTCATTTCCATACATAAATACAAATACCACTTGTAATTATCCACTAAAAATAAAAACTTATATAAAAAGGCATTTAGAAAGTCTAGAAGAATGTATGCCAAATTATTTATAGTGATTATCTTCATAGGTGGGAGGAGGAGAGGTCAGCTCTAACTTTCTCTGTATTGCTTGAATTTTTAAAAAGTTATTATGAGAAAAATATTCAATTTTGAACAATAATCCTCTTTTCAGTGCCATGTCAATATAAATTATTTTGCATTAAAATCACTGCTACAGTGCAAATATTCTCGCTGTCCTGATTTTGTGATAATCAGGGTAAGCTAAACATTCGCTACAGTAGAAACCATGTATGTGTCCCCAGACCTAGTTTTTCTCCCTAGGTCTGGTTTTTAGAATGCTGGTGATAAGCCAAGACTGATTTATTATATGACCATCCTGTATGGCAAATGACATAACTGTAGGTATCTTTAGTCAACCTTAAGAGATACAGCAGAGGGGCGAATGTGGCTCAAATGGTTGGGCGTCTGTCTCCCATACGGAGAGACCTGGGTTCAATCCCTGGGACCTCCTCGTAAATATACAGGCAAGCAGGTTAAGCACCCCAGGCCCTGTCAGGCCCCACCGAGTCATGCGGCAAGATGATGACTAAACAGGAGAGAGACACAAGGGACAGCCAAGAAGAGACTAGCCGAAAAACCAGGAACTAAGGTGGCGCAGGCAGTAGGATGCCTCTCCACATCGGAGGTTCCAAGGATCAAATCCCAGTGAAGACAGGAGAAGGATGAGGAGAGAAGGCAGGAAACAGACACAGAAAATTGCCCAGTGAATGGACACAAAAACAGCAAAAACGGAGGAGGGGGGTGGATAAAAGTAAATAAATAAATAAATATTTTTAAAAAATCACAGCTACCAATTTTGTATCACTAAATGAAACAACATGGAAAGAAAAAGGAGGGAATGAAAACAGCATGATGATTACTTATATGCTAGGTATTATATGATGTGCTTTTACATTTTTCCTTTTTTTTAATACTTAGACAAACAACTTAAAACTATGAGAGAAGTATCAATATCCCCATTGGGGGATAAATGATTTCCCCAAAATCATACATCTAGTAAGTGGCAAAGCTGGATTCAATTTCAGATCTGTCTGACACCAGACAAGTGTTCTCTAGGAATTCTGTATTGCATCTCACTTCCACAGAAGACATTAAAAAGTATTTAATTGATTTGACAATTCCTTAATAAACTCCACTGTATAATAACCAAATCATACTTTCCTTATAAAATTTTGATTATAGTGAGTACTGTCAAAATGACTTGACTAGATCTTTGAAGTCCTTTTTAATCTCAACTTTATCATTCAACACATCTTCAGGGTAAAGGTTATGTATGATTTAAAAGTGAAACAAAGTCTTATAGCACCAAACAAAAAACAACTGAATCATTTCATGTAAATAAACTACTCTCAAAGATAAAGCAAATTTCAAACTATATTAGAGATCCAATATCAATATATAGATGGGAAAATACAAAGAAGATATCAAGGTTCTATGTTTACACATCTTTGTCAAGAAAGAAAGTTTGTTTTTATGTCTCCATTTTGATTTCAGTGGTAAAACTTGAATTTTAAGTAACAGATAAACTAAATACACATATAAAGAAATTCGGAGTCCGGCTTCTACTTAGTATCAGAAAATATAACTGGAAATTTTCCAAAAAAGGAAAAAGACAGAATTTCCAAAAGATACTGAATTTAAGTAACTGTTACTCTGAAACACTTCCCAAGCCCAAATTTCTTCAAAAATTTTCTTAGAGTTGTATTTGCTCTGCAGGTTCTAAGTAGTCAAAAAATGTATATAGTCCATAACTATACTATCCCTTTAAAAACAAATCTGTTGCAATGCAATTTCTACTTATTATTAATACAATTTGCTGAATGGCTTGAAGAGCTTTCAGTAAAAACCTCTGATAAAAAGAATATTTTAAAAAATCAAAAAAGCAGTATTAGATCCAAGAATGCTGTTGAGCATTTTGTTATAAAAAAACAATGTTTACTAGTTTCTTTAATGGCTTTACTGCCAAAACTATATAGAATCTTGAAGCTTTTCCCACCAACATTATATATATTTTCTCAAAATAAAAGTAAATACTATTTTCAGTTCTTAATTATTCACTTTGCTAAACCATTATTGGCCGTACTGAATATATTACCATTATTATTCCTTAACAAAAAATACAACACATACAATTACTATTTACATTCACAAATCTTCTGTCAAACTATATACTATCATTCTTTTTAAAAATTCTCATATATTATCACAAACTTCAGAAAATAATTTAGTTACTAGTGCAGATTCCACATAGGCAATTTCAATTGCAAAAAAAGATTTTTACATTGGCTGAAAACAGGGCTTTACAAAGTAGAGGGTCTGTCAGCATTATAAGCCCACCAGCAGGAGACTATATAATAAAAGTGGCAGTCTTCTGCTGTAATATTACTAATCCTAGTAATACGGTACATTAAACATGCCATTTGAAATATATGCCAACCTAAACTGCCACATATGGCATATTTAGCTCATTATCACAGTTTGTGTTTTCATATGCAGAGCCATTCTAGTTTTTAAACAAGATGTCAAATACACCAATGCAGCTAAAAAGGTGATAAAGCTCTGAGAGGCACATACCTCTCCTTAAGCGGAAAAGGCGAACACTTCCGAAGAAAACTTTTTAAATATGAGAGTAAAGAAAATGTGTTTGCAATTTTTCATTTAAGATATGTTTGAATAGAAAATAGAAAATCATTTTTAAGGTAGAATTTGTGAAAGATGTTTAAATTTAGATAACTGTGACTTTCAAACACTTCCTATACCCAAAATTTCTTCAAATATATTTGCTCTGAAAGAAAATGTATACAGTCCTGACCTATATTTATTTATCCCATTAAAAACAAATCATGAAATCATATCATGATGTGTTTATCAATTTTAAGGCAATGAGTCTTTGCTTATGTTTCTTTTTAATGTGGAATTCAACCTTGAGTTATACAACTGGCATTGTTGAATTATGAATAGCACTCAAAGATTACGCAGTGAATATTTTTATTTCAAATCTCCATCTGGTGCTTAATGTCACTTCAGCTGTTCAATTTTTAAATGTTTCTCTACACAAGTAGCCAATAATTTCACAAATCAGTGTAAAATGCTAGATAATTTTGTTCTCATTTTATAAATGGGAAAACAGTGGCATATTTTTCACAATTTTTAAAAAATTTATCTGAATTTGATAGAGTATGTATTAAAATCAATTCCTATATGAAATGATTATTTATCAAGGGTAGAAAATCCTGCTGAATCTCAATAATCAACCAAAATTCTAAAAAGAATAATTTAATAATGGAGAATCCACAAACAGTGAGCATAAGTTCCATTTTCATTTTCATTAAAATAACACATACCAATGTTTCTCTACCATATACCAAACCTTTGGGGTTTGAACTACATCAAATTTACACATAGAAAACCATACTATATAATTCACTAGTTTTCATCAAATCAAATTTAGTGGGTATATAATATGCCAAGAAAGCTAGAAAGGTCTATGTATTCAAAAAAATTAAGAAAAGGAAAATTTTTATCAGTTATATGATTCTTAACTGCTACGAATCAAAAAGCAAACTAGTTAAACCATTTAAGTCACCAACTTTAAATATATATATATATATAAAGGCACCAGCACAAACAATAGTATACATTTAAAAGTGAATAAATGTGTAATCTAAGCATCTTTTAAAGTATAAAAAAATAATAAAACAAAACAAAACAAAAGTAATAAATGTTAGAAATAGAATTCTATTTCCAGAACTTCCCTTCATATAGCAAAATGTTCTTCATTGACACATGTCTTCACTAGGTTCCTACATTTGTTTTTTCTTCTAAACTTATTACATAATTTCTTAATTAAACAATTCTTATATTTTTTAGCATTTCTTTTCTATATTCCCAGTTGCTTCATTTTCCTTTGTAAAAAAAATTATTCTCTTTTCTGATTTTACTTATATTTCCTAAGCAGAAAGCCAGGGTCCTCAATCTAAAACTCAACTCTTGTTTGAGACAACTAGGCCAATCCTTCTAGAGTAAAAGTATCCTGTTCATATTTATAGTCATACAAATAGATATAATTTAATATCAATACCACTGTCAGTCATTTTATAGACACACAACATTTTTTCTTTAAAATAATTCTTGCTAATAAGTCTCCACAATGAAGACTGTTCAATTTTTCTTTTTTCATATGCAATACACTGTCTCTTATCTGGACAAATACTTATAGTGTTTCCTCCTTCAAACACACATACACACAACAATAGCCACTTTTTATCCCATAATACCAAATTAGTTTTGAATATTCCAGAATTTTTTATATATTCATGTCTATATATTTTCTGTCTCTCTGTATCAAACGATCTTCTACCCTTTTCCACAAAGCAAATTAAAACTCAACCCTCAAAATCCTGCCAACTCTTCTTTGAAGTCATCTTTGAAGTCTAATCTCCCTTCCTAACACCCTGTCACTGACAGATATAATTCTCCCATTATACAATTATCAAACCTTATTTTAACCAGTTATTCATCTTTTTGTTTCTTCTTGTTCCTTTACTTGAGAGTAAGAACATCAGGGCATTGTATACTTAGTTCTAACACCAAAGGGAACATAAAAATGTCTATCAAACTGTTAAAATCTGGGCATGGAGGTGGCAGGGAAGGGCAAGAGAAGCAGCTAGGTAAAGAAAGACTATGACAGGCTTGTTTTAGCCCACTATTCTCTGCCAGATTTTTAAAAATAAAGTTAATAAAAATGTGGGGGACTAAGCCTGAGGCATGAAAGAATGTATATCTATTAAATTTAAGAAGTTTCATTGACTCATTGCAGTAAAAAAAAAAAAAATCAATGTAGTTAAACAAAGTACTAGTATTTCATGCATCTCTCTAAATATTAAATGCTTACAAAGTAGTTAAAAGGCCTTGAAATCATCCAAACTCAACAACTTTCCTAAAATTTTAATTTCAAAGAAAGGCATCTTAATTTTCAAGTCAGTCAAACCCTATGCAAATGCATTCTACTCTACTATATAACTGATATATGTTTTTCCTTAGTAAAATAAGAAAAGTAAATTGGTTAGCTTCTAAAAGCTACAATATATTTATATATGTAAATATATATGTTATAGAACTAATACTGAGTAATTCTCTGTGGATGGTTAAGGAGATATTAAAACACATTACGAATAAAACATTTAGTTTCCATACTTTTAATAATGTCACTTTAATTTAGTGATTAGTAATCTTTGATTTTCATGAAACAAGGAAAGTCACAAGTGGGCTCTGTTCCATACTACACATAATAAATAGCCATAAATAAACTATAATGTGATCTAGATAAAATGTTTTACAATCTTACAATGTAAATACTTTTAATTGAGTACATGGTACTTAAGTCAGAGTATTCTAAGGGGGCCTTTATTTTAAAGATGGCTTTGAACTGCCCTCCTTAATACTGGCTTTCAGTTTCCTTACACAAGACAGCATACCAAGTAGAAAGCAAAATTACCCTGTCACACTCCACTTTTCTCCCTCAATACTTTGATCCATGCCTGCCCTATCACTGAGGGCCATTTTGTTTCAATTTTAGAACTCATTATTTCACCTATCCAAAATCTAGATTATATATGCACACACACACATTTACCACAGTCATTCACCACATTAAAATAAACTAAAAATGTAGTGAAAAACTAAAGATGGATTGCTATCTATATCTACTTCATTGGTAGTAGATAAGTACTTCACAAAAGAAACCTCAATCATTTGTCATTTTAAGAATATCCAGAATATCCAGCCAAATATCTAATACTTAGGGAAGTATGTAAAAGTGTCATAAAAATATGGAAAACAAATATATCCTTGAAAAAATCCATGTCAATAATTTTGACTTAGCAAGTCTATTTTTTTTAAAATAAAGGTCAATACTCTGTTTAATTAGAAATGAAAGAATTGAGCAAAGGAACAATGAAAGTAAGCAAAATACACACACACACACAAATACACAGATACTGCAAATCAAAAAAAGCAACAAAGCTGCAGAAACCAAATCACCTTAAAAATAATGCCATTTTCAAAAAGCATAATTATAGGAAATCAGAAAATGACCAGGAATACTCAAGGCAACATAATCTATCATATCATTTTTTTTTTTTTAAGTGTGGTAATGACTAAAGGGCAACCTGTCTTTGGGCCTTCAGTATAGCAAATCAACTGATAAAATTATTGTAAAATAACTGCTGTGTGCTCACCTTAGTTTAAAAGAGAGAGAGAGCATATTCATATTAAAACTAGGGAAAAGAGGCAGTGAGTACTTATTTCCTTAGTGAATCATATCAAAAAAGGGGGATACAAAGAGTAGAGCAAAACAAGAAGAGAATGAAGTACCTACTAAAATTATAATATAAATTCAGAAAACTTATTAAAAGTTATGGGACAATTATTGACATTAGAAAACCTGTACATAAATCACTTTATTGCTTGGTACTCTGGTTTTCTCAACTGTTAAATAAATGAAGGTTCTGGATGAGATCATATCTAAGTTCTAGCCCCTTCATCTATTAAGTTCCACAATGCTATGATTTCTCTATTCCTTTAAATAGAAAGTTTATTTGTTACTCCTAAGTGTTGTCATTGTCTCTGACAGACAGGTCATATAAGAATTTTAAAATAAAATGTGAAGGGACAATAACAAAGCTCAAGTTTTCAGGGTAAAGTAAAGCATAACTATATTTCTTTAACAAAAAAAATACGCTTTGCAATAATTCTAAGTCATAATGACCAAACAGCTACCTACATTAGTGCTCATGGCAAAGGATCTGATAAATAATTATAATAACTAACAAGAGAAAAGCTTCCAAATTTCACACTAAAGGTTTTTTAAAAAAGCATTTTTATGACTTTTTAAATAAACCAAAATTCAGTATCAGAAAATTAAAAACATGAAAGTTATTCAAAAAATAATTTAAGACTAAGTATGTGAATGAACAGCCACCAAAGAACTTACTTGACTCTACCACTAGCCCCTTCAGAAACATGTGTTTCAAGAATGAATATTACCAAAATTGAAAAGTTACAGTTCTTCTAAAATATTTAGTGACATAAAACAAATAAAACAAAGACACATACTGCATTTCCCTAACATTCTCTGTCAATGAGATGCACTCCTCCATTCCTTCTATGTCGCTCTTCCCTCCCAAATTACTGGATCTTAAAATATTAAGTGATTACCCAATCTGATTCCTAGAGCAGCAAATTATTAACAATGTAAAAAAAAAAAAGATAATCTTCTTCCAATAGTTTTCAATGATTTCTTATAATTAAATAAACTGGGAGTCAGCATTCATTAAATCCTGGAGGAAATGCAGAATTTGGAAGTCTTATTTAATTAATGAATTCATTCTGTGAAAATTTATCCTACATATAGAATCATGAAGCCTTCATTGTGAAACTGTTCTCAAAAATCTTTAAAAGAGAAAGAAAAGTTATTCCTCAAAACATCAAAAAGTATGCTTAGCTTATTAAATAAAATTTTAAGAATGGTCAAAAATGTTTTATTTTCCACACCAAATAATCTTACCTGGATCATTTTGTTGTTAAAAAACTCAAGACACTGAATTCACTTTTCATCTGGTCCTGTCAACGATGCTATGACAGGCCCTGCAGGAAGCAGCAAAAGATCAATGATGGAGCGCAGATATTATGTGTTTTCATGATCAAGATTTGACATGGGAAAGGATAGCCATATACTGGCTTAAAACTTAGCAAATACTGAAAATATCTCAAAGTTTGTAAGTGTAGCCATTATTCATTTTATAAGTTTTGTAGTCTTAAAATTTTTTATTATTATAAAAATCCTTTATCAAAAATTTTTTAATTATGGAGAAGTATATATTTGAAATTTTGAAAAATCATTTTTATATTAATGAGAATTGATGATACAACGATGTTCTTGATGTCAAAATGAAAAATTTAGATTGAAAAATGGAATGATATATGTTTAAAACGGTGGGAATGGATTCTCTTAAGATGATTATTTCAATGTTATTTCCTTAATTATTATAATTACCAAAAAAATTACCAATAATTAAATTAAAATAAAATAAAAAATACTTTCATGCAGACATAATCTTTAGAATCAAATACTTATTGGCAATACTGATAAAAATTCCTTCAGAAAAAATACATAAGTTACAAAAAAATATTAGGAAAAAAAGATCTGTGCAAACTCCAAAGCTTATTAACTCTTGGGTAATTAATAAGTTATATTCAGTATACCAAAAAGTTCATATTAGCAATTATTAGAAGAGTCAAAACTACAAAACTGCTTCACAAAAATTCCAAATGATTTTTTTTAATTCCAAATTATTATAAAATAGTATATCACATTGACAAATTTAGTCTGAGGATATTTTACCTTAGGAATGTTTTCCATGCAAGAGTCAATTAATAAACAGGACTGTGATAAGAGACACCTATATTACGTGGGAATACTAATAGAACACATATGAAACTTCTATATATTTCAGGAAAGTATACTATATATAAATCAGTACATCCAGTAGATTAAGAAATTAAAACCACAGAAATAAATGATGGACTAATTTTTAAACTTTTTGATTAAATTTCAATTAACATGTACTAAAATGTGGGAAGAAATCATTTTAACAGGACTCCTATATTAGGTTGAAACATCTAAAAAATATTTTAACATGTTACACATGTCCTGTTTGTGGTACACTTCAAAAAATACATAGCAAAGTTTGCTTGCCAAACTCTCAACATGCTAAAATGATACAACTTTAGTTTAGGTGGGTTATTTCTCCTTTGAAAATAAATACATAATTGTCAATTAATCTAAGGTAATAGGGAAATACATAATATATTTCCACTTATTACCACTCACTCATGTTTTAAAAATGTACTTGCAAAAGCAAGAAATTTAAATACTTCTAATTTAAGATTATATTTAAATTTCTATCTCTAAATTCCCCATCTCTTTTTTAGGTGGAGTCTATCAGATTCATTGAAAATCATTTTAGTTGCAAATATTTCCACATTAAAAATATGGAAAAGCTGATGACATATTTTTAAAGAATAAGATGAACAAAATGGAAACTTCACTAACCCAAGCATCAGAAAGTACTGAAAAGCACTATTTCATTCACATGTTGTGTTTTATACCATGCCACTTCAGTCTCCGAGGGTCAGGTTAATTAAGCTCCATAACAGCTGCAGTGCAATGTGAGACACACACTACTGTGGTTCCCACCAATCTAGTCCAATTACCTGAAGCATTCCAGCACTGGACAAGTGACAACCAACCTCTTCTCTCTAGTCACTTGTTCCCACTGGTCTACTGATAAATGTTAGAACAAACTAACCTCTTTTTGGAAAAGACTGCAAAGCAGAATGCACCTGCTGCAGGCTGCAATGATGAGTCCCAGAGAGATGTTTGTCAGTCAGATCTCTGCAGATGTTGTTTAACTTTACACTAGAGCTGTATCCAAAGATGGAAATGAGAAGGCAATCAAGCACAAACCTCCCACCCTCATGTCCCCAATTTTATTTTGAAAAAGATCCAGTGTAGGATCAAAAAAAAGTTGTGCTTTAAAACATGGTTCAACTAAACTGGAAACAACTAAGACTAAAGTCTGTGGTTAAAAAAACAAAAAGAACTATAAAATACACATGAGTTTGTAAATAGTAGTTTGTTGTTCAGGTTTTTAGTGATACCACATAGTCCTTAGAGTTTCCAAGACACAAGTCCTTTTCTCTATTGGTATATTGTATGAAGTATCTTCAATCCATAAATACTGAACTATTTCACAAATTGTGTGTATTATTTTCAAACTATTTCAGAATTCCTTTAGGGATTATATTTCTAAGGCAGTGTTATTAGTATTTCCTCACAATGTCACAAATTTTAAATGAGCCACTTTTCCAAAATCCAGAAGGCTTCAAATAGTATATTCCAAAGTGTTATATAATTCATCAAAATACCAACAGTATAAATGATGTTCTATAAATTACTAAATCAATAAGATACAATAGCAGAATGAATAGAGAAGAATCAAATAAAATGAATAGCTAAGATTTTTAAAGCTAATTCAAACTTTCTAAAATTCTCTGTTATAAAATGTTTGCATACACAAGTTAAATACAAAAATTGTATTTTCGGAAACTGCCATTTAGAATGCTATGCCAATAATCTTCCTTTCATATGTTTAGATTGCCTACTAATTATAGTATTAAAATATATTGAAAAATAAAACTAAAGCAAATTTTCAGGGAGATACTAATGCCTAAGTATAAAATTATGGTTCCACTTACAACTGAGGAAATAGAAAAAATATACAAAAGCAACCTACAACAATAGGCAGCATATCAGATCCAAATATTATGACTTTATTTAAAGAAAAACACCTTCTAAATGTCGGCAAAGTTTCGATCCTACAAATATCAAATGTGTAAGATAATGTAATTGATACCTATCCTGTTAAAATCTCTAAACAATTTTGAAAATTACGTTTATTTCCTACTTGTTAATATTCTACTTTTCTACTAATTTTGTCTTATATACCAATAACATTGTTGAGATGTCTGTGTCTAAGACAAAAAAAAAGCGTATACTACAAATTTTAGAAGTTACAGCAAACATTTATATAATACTACCAATATCCTACTATTCTTCTGTCAACAATGAAAACAAGCATAAAAAGTTATCTATTTTAAACTCCACTAACTCCTCTGGCTTTCAAAAGTTGATGATTCTCAGGCAATCCCATTCCTAAAGGTTAAATTGTCCAATGAATTTTCCCTATTTCAAAATAAAGGCAGTTTGGGACATTTCCTTCACTAAAATAAAAATTCACTCACATTCTGCTTTTTCATGATTTTTACAAACTTAACATATAAATGGTTTATGATTTTAAAAAACACATACATCATTCCAATTTGGACAGTGATAAAATAAGAGAATGAATCTAGAAATAATAAGTTCAAATTTTAACTTAAGAATGATAAAAGCAATTAATTTATAACAAATGTGACTTAGTTTCATAACCACTAATATAAAAAATAAAATACACACACATGAAAGTCAAGATTATAGTAAAGGATTCCTATTTGCCTGATATAATTAGCATCTTCAGTGTCAAAAAATAATGAAATAAAAACAGGTATACTATGAAGTGTTCAAAGGCACACATGAAAATATGTATTTTATACATGCTTTACTATTCCCAACTAGTAATGTAAATTTTCCAAGTATATAACTGAATTATTCATTAAATTTTTAAAATATCAAATCAATCTTTATTCAAACAAAACACATCCTCAGATGCCAAATAAACTAATAAAATAACACTATCGCCATTATGAAAACGTTTAGTTACATACTCTCTAAAACGAGAAAGGTGTTTTTTACCACAAGGCAAAAACTTTATGTAACCTAATTATAAAAGGATATATAAAGAAATCAAATTAGGTTGCTTTAACCACGTAAGAAAAAAAGATATATGCCTAAAACCACCAGTAACAAATAAATATCTTTTAAGATTTGGATAAGCAAAATAGATAAATGAACTATACAGCACAGAAAAAAGTAAAACAAATCCACTTGTAGTTCATATACTGCTTGTTACAGTAATTGGAAAATGTAGTTTACAATTCCTCATCACATAATTCCCCCAAATTATTTATTTAATATATGATGAAATACACAATGCACTATCTAATTGTATGAATTCTAAATCCATACCAATGTGCAAAAAGTGTTTTCATTTCAACCATAAATATTAAAAAAATCAGAAAGGCAAGGTTGCTTAAGATATTTTAAAGATTATAATCTGAGCAAAAAAAAAAAAAAAGGGAAACAAATATCAGATCATTTCGGCTCTAATAAAAACAATGTACAAATCATTTGAGTTGAATTTTTTTTAAATGTCCCCTGCATTTGTATTCTAGGTTACACACTCTGAAGAAAGTTCTTCATAAATACACTAGCATTTTAACTAAACATTATGAACACAATTACATGATAAAGATATTAATATGTTTTTAAACAAAGGCTGCAATCATAGGAACAGATTTATTCTTCTTCAACATTTAGGTAATTTGAGAAAATCCATTAGGCTATACAATTAAAGTATACCTTATCCCAAATAAACTGCCTTACCAAATGGGAAACAGAAAAATACTTCATGAAATAAACATCAGGTATATTTATTCTTATAGAATATGAAAGTTATAAATATATATATATAGGAAACACAAAAATGCGCTTCTGAATTATTGCATTATACCTTATAATTCCTTATACCTCAACAATATGAATCACAGCTTTACATTTTAGCTTGTCTGAGATGTGCAAGGTAAGAATCTCTTATGTATATATAAGTAAGAGAAGTTGAAAGGAGCTCAGAGGTTGTTATGTTCAAAAATACCTGGACCTTAGATAATTCCACAGGCTTCTGGTCAAGTGTGACAAAAAGACTATCAGAAGAGGAGAGAAGTATCTGTCCAAAAAGGTAATAATCTTCATAAAATTGTATTTTAAATAAACTTCATAATTCTTGAAGTTTCTTATAAACTACAAGGCTTTACTTTATCCTTAAAATTGATTCCAAAGTGTGTGACTGTTTTCCACCTGTTACAGGCAAAGTGTATGTCTTCTTTGATCTGGATATTCACTCACATTTGATCAGGTTACATCACTAAATACACAAAATTTTTTTCAACTCACTCCATTTTTTCATTTTTTCCAACAGATATTCTTGCTCTGTATGAATAACATGCTTCAGAACTATAAATAAAATAAGCAATTTCAATGTAATAAGAAAAAAATGCACAACTAAGTAGACTACAAACAAAAGATCTAATTTTCAGTGCACCCTTTCCAACCCACTGAAAATAAACGATATTCAAATGAAAAGGCATTTAATTTACTATTTGGAATATGCTTGATAAACACCAATTTTCTGTAACATCCTTGCACATCTGATACCACCTCATGTATAATGCAAAAAAGCTATTTCATTTTCATCTATTGACAGTGAATTTAATTTACCATTGTAGCTCTTTTTCTGGAACTATCACATTATTAATTTTGCAATCAAGCTCTTTTGAGAGCTTTTATTTGCACTAAGGGTTTTCACAATTCCACATTGATTTTTTTTTTCATCATAATATACCTTTACACATATTAATGTGAATATGTTAGCAAACTTTCTTAATGCAAAAAGAAAGTTTCAGAGACAAGGGAAGCCACCCGTAAAACTACACTCACAGGAGAAACTTTAGATGGACATCCTATCCGACAGATTACGTTTTAGTTTATTAAATTTAATGTTCACCAAAAATATTACATCTAATTTAACTAAAAGATAGTTTCAACCATTCTAAAACCCTCTTATCCAACATAATGGCCTATTTCTACCACCAAGTAATTGGCTATGTAAAAGAAACCTTCTAAATGTACTGCTTACATTCATGCCAGATGTCCTTGCTGTATTAAAGAACTCTTACAGAATTAGATCATTGAAAGCAAATCAGCTTTTCTTTTCCACCAGGAAAAAAACAAAACAAAACAACAGTTTATTGGTCTCAGCACTGAATTTAATATATGTATATATTTGCCATAAAGATAAAATACCCCCCAAAATGACAGAATGTTAGTCCTAAGTTAAAGCAAAACATTCAATAATGTTTTATCTAGGAGATATACCATTCAATTGTGGATGTTTTCCCATTAAACTTAAAATCTATATATTGAGTAGGAAAATGGTAAAAAAAAAAAAAAAAAAGAAAAGAAAAATGAAAAGAAAAACCATGAACATGCATAACTGTATCACACTTGATATAATAAAGCATACTGAAAAGTAAAAAAAAAAAATTATACCACATAGGAAACTTGCCATATTCCAGCGATTTATCGTACCGCACAAACTATTAACGTATTTTATACAGCTCTTAAGTAACACAAATTTTGAAGCTTTATTTAACTTCTTACATAAAGATAAAAGATTTCCTTGTCACAATTACAACTAAAACACAATATTTTAAAAATCTGAAAAGGCAGAATTTGTCCTCTTTACTTCACTCCAGGGCCAACAAACAAAGCAATGAAGCAGAAAGAGGTACATAATGGATTTAGAAGTAAATGGTCCATTCTTTAAGACGCTTCCCTTCCCCCATTTTCTGAATTCACTGGACTAATTGTCATTACAATGATGTCTGAAAACTTCAGAAGAACCCTATTTCCCAATGCCAGCTGTGCAGGTTTCTCTCTTTAAATTTTAGAGTGTTTTTTTTTTTTTTTTTTCTAATAAGAAGTATCCCAAAATAACCAAAAGAATCTTCCTGTAATTGGTCTAAATAATAGACACAATATGTCAATTAGAGAAAGAAGATATAATCAACAATGAAAATATTCTGAAAAAGATTTCCACAACATACACTAATAGAATATAGAAATAAGATAAGGACTCTACTATTGTTTAAAAATGTCTTTCAATACAGCATATAACACACACTGATCTTCTTTTCTTTCCTTGGGGATTCATTAAACAATTTCTTCACCATTGCACCTACCTGGGTAAAAATCTTTGGACTTAGACAGCTTGATGGTGGCTCCAGTTTCTTTTTGCAATTGAACAATTGTCTGTCCTCCCTTCCCAATTATAGATCCAGCAGCATAACTAGGTATGAGAACCTTTAGAAAATACTGGCCGTCTTCTGAAAAATGCAAAGAAATATAGTTGGTTAACATGGTATTTTAAAACTTTTCTATCTCCTCTTCACCCTCAAGAGCAAAAACTACCAATTAAAGTAATGGGCATAAGAGCTGCAGGAAATACGGGGTTAAATTTTTACAGAACAAAAACAAGTCAATTATACTGAAAAATATTTACAAACTGTTTCCCATTTTGTGGGATTTATACTTTCAAACTTGGTATTAAAATCTAAACATGTTCTATTATTTTGCAGCACTGTAGAAACTGATGACTACATTCCAGTTGTTATTCCAAACATGGAAGTCTTCCAATTCTATCTGTGGTTACTATGGTAAAATGAAACGAACTGACCCTTTAACAAAACTTCAGAGATTTATATGAAGACAAACTTCACACAAAATATTGCAAATAAAAGAGTCCAGGACTGTAAATAGTGATTAGCTATTTGTCATTAGCAAGCACATAAGGACTACAATTAGCCATTGCCTATATCCTAATTAAAGTATGCAAAACAACCATTCTCCTCCGAAATAATCCACCCATACTGTAGGGGTGTATTCCAAGCCTTCTTAACTGCCAAAAAATAACTCAATGTGGTGTGGACTAGGCAAATCTAAGTAATCCTAGTGTATTTATTTAGCACTTCTTGGTCTACCATGATCTCCTTTAAGCTAATTAATTAAAGGAACTTAAGAAGAATGTTGCCAATATTTAAAAACCATAGCAGTCAATTACATTAAATACACTTAAAAGTGACGAGATAATGTTCCTTCTACAGAATAACCACAATTTTTAAAACGGAGAGGGGGTGGATGAACCAAGAAAAAGAGAATTGATATCTTTGAGAAAATAAAGCCAACTCCATAAACTTTAATTTCCTTCAACCTGATTATGTCTTAAATATGAAACACCCCGGTAAATCCACCTTCCTTATGTGAATGAACGTTCCAAATTTTGCGGGTGTGCCATTCACAGACCCCCATCCGTCTGTAATGTACATGCTGGAGATAAATTCACCTCTGCCTCGATGCATTGGATGCATTGTTAAGATGACTCCAGTGCAAATGAAGAAGCGATTCTGGTCCTGTTGTAACTCATCTTCCAAGGAAGAGCAGGATGTTAACTAACAAGTCACCGTACCAGACACCCCCACCCTCGTATACACACCCCTAAAGACAAATCAATGAGGTATTTGCACAGACAATTTAAGTGTGGTAACAGCATGCACTTTATCCAGATTTTGCATACTACTTGTGGCCCAAAGCAAAGGGACAGAGAGAGAAAAACTCTCGGGTGCCCAAATCATTTGCAATCCGCTACCCAAGTGCCATTTATTTATTTATTTTATCAGACTGTTAAATGCAGCGCGCATCTTCGGGCGGCCATCACCTCACTCGGGGGTCATCCACCTCCTCCTTAACGGACCCCCCGGCCCAGGTGTAGGATATTTAAATGGTCAGCTTCTCGACAGATTAAAGAGAAAGATAGGTCTATTCCGAAAAACTGGTCGCCATTTTGATGAATGATAAACACAGAAATGGAAATGTGTCGCGGGCTGCAAGGCGCGGGACAGGTGCAGGGGAGTGGGCGCGGGGCAGGGACGCGGAAGCAGTCGGGTTCGGGCAAGAGGTGTCCGGGCCGCGGGAAGGAGGGAGGACGACGGGAGGGAGGGAGGGAGGCAGGAGCCGGCGGCGGGGGATGGGGCCAGCGGGGAGGTGGAAGCGATACCCACCGCCCGTATTGGTCCTCTTGGTGCTGCCGGCTTCAGGGGGGGCTTCCAGCGGCCTTTTCCGCGAGTCCGGCGGGTCCAGGTCTATGGGAACCCCAGTGTGGGTCCCGTTCTGCTGGATGGGAGCTGCCGCCATCATGTTTGCAGTTCCTGCCGCTGCTACGGGGAGAAGATTCTCCCTTTTGTTTTGACGTTTTCTTTTCTTTTTTTTTTTTTTTTTCTTTTTTTTTTTTTTTTTTTTTTTTTTCGTTTGGGATTTCTTAAGGTATTTGTTTTAATCGGATCAATAGAAATCTCTTTTGGAAAAAAGCAATGTTGCTGGTCTGTTCTCACTGGGGAGGGGGCAGGGCTGAGGAGCAGCTGCAGTGCAGTGTCAGAAAGGAGACAGGGGAATGGAGGGGGTGTGAGAGACGGAGGGTGAAAGAAGGAGAAGAAAGGAGAAAGGGGGAGAGAGTGTAGAAGAGAGAGGGGCGAGTGAATGAGCGGGAGGAGGGGAGCGGGGAGGACGGGCAGAGTGAGTGGGAGAGCGCGAGGGCTGGCGCGGCGCGGGGAGAAGCCGTGGAGGAGGGGAGAGTGAGGGAAAGAGTGAATGAGCAGGAGGAGGGGAAGGAGGTGGATGCGGAGAGAGGAGCGAGCGGCAGAGGAGGGAAGGAACCGGGAAGGAGCGCGGCGGTCCCCGCACCGCACTAGCGCTGCGCTCGCTCCTGCTGCTGGTGCTGCCGCCGCCGCCGCTGCCAAAGCGGTTCTGCCGTTGCCTGGGCTGCTAGGCGCTGCTGCTGCTGCCGCCCGGTCTCGCTCATTATTTCTCCCGCTTGTGAGGGGGGGAGGGGGGGCTGGCCGGGAGGGAGGGGGATGGCTGCGATGGGAGGGTAAAGAGGGGTTGAGTTCGTAGACTCCCACACACTTCGCGCTCCGGTCCCTGCCTCTCAGCAGCGCCGCCGCCACCGCCTCCCTGCGCCGCTGCCTCAACCTGAGGGCTGGCGGGCGGGTGGTGGGGAAGGGGGGGTGCGGTGGGGAGGAATATGAGTTGTATGCGCGTGCGTGTGCGCGTGAGGGGTAAGCGCGTGCGCGGGGACGCGCGCTGGTAGCGGGGGCGGGGACGCGGACTGGGATGATCCTGAGGGAAAGGAGAGGTGAAAGGTCCCTGGTCCCTGGCCGCACGGCTCAGGCAAACGCAAGCGGCTGGTCACAAAAACCTAGGGTTCCAAGAAACGCGCTAGTCTGGAAGGCGGGAAGGGGAGATTACTGGCAGCCATGCCAGCCAATAAAATGGAAAGGTGAGAAAAGCCTTTCAGGCCCCTTCCCAATCGGGAAACTTGGGATCCTGGTCCAGCCCTGCGTGGAGCGGCGGCAATTTTGGCCAGTCTGAGAAGGGCATTCGAGTGACCGTTGACAGCGAATGGGACAGCATCAAGGATGGCGGGAGAACCGTGACTGTATGCATCCAGGATTTCTAGCTAGATGTCTTAGTTTTTATTTTTAAGAGTTAGGTAAATGACATCAGTTAGCATCTTGACGATTTTCTCCGGGGTGATCGCATAAAAAGAATATTTCTTAATCTCACTGTGTGGCACCGTTGGGGGATTTATAGTGCCACTCGCCGCCTTAAATCCTTTCTGGAACAAGCCAAGATATAAATAAAGCTAGTTTTCTAAGTGTGGTTCTATCCTTCACAAGGCGCTGATAGACTAAAGACGGGCAGCAGCTGAGTGTGTACACAGGTATTGGACCAAATATGGTCATCTCAGTGTGCACAACTTATTATTATACAAATCTTGGGTATAGCATGAACTTGAACCTCAACCCTGCAACACTACAGAAAAAGTCTAATCTAATGGAACTTGAATAGATTCTGAAGGGACTTTTACAGATGAGCAAAGTGACTCAGTGAAGTATTTTGCTCAAGGTCATCCTTCAAGTTAGTAGTTTAATTAACTCAGTGTGCCAGGAAGAGGGATAGTTGGAAAGCATAGGCTTTGGAGTGTGAAGTCTTGGGTTCAGGTTCTTGACGGCATGTTCTAAATGTGTGCCTTCCGCAAATCCCTTAACATGTTTTCATTTATTGAGTGCTTTCATGCCAAGCAATCTATTTTATATGCTCTCCTCTTTACATGCTGTGCATCATGTAGTTATTGCTGTCCCCTCCCCATTTTATGGGCCAGATAGATATATTTGTAATTTACTGAAAGTCATACAGTTGTAAACATTGTAGTAAAATTCAAACCCTGGTCTTTCAGACTTCAAAGCCTGTCCTCTTGATAAATGCAGTACTCTGGAGTTTCAGGTCCCTCCCCACCCCCTACAGTAGAGACTACAACTCTACTTCCCACAATTTTTATGAATTAAATGAGGTGTGTGTGAAAAGTGCATTGTAAGCTGTAAAAAGGAATAAAAATATAACAGATTTCTAGAATAAGGATGCTCCTTCCCTATCATTTCCACTGCAGCACTTCAACCTGAAAGATGGCTTTAGCACTAAACTAGCATAAGAAGGGGACTTCTCTGTAATTCTCTGGCATCATAACCAATAATAATACATGCATATCTGAGGCAATAACCAAAGAGAATAGAATAATATTCAATTCCTGATAAACTAAGAAAGAAATGGAAAAGCATACTAACACTACTCATAGCATCCTTTATAGCAGTAGCATTCAGAAGACTTTGAGATTTTTGGTGCTTTTGAAGTAATGAAAGATAGATGACAGCCTACTGAACAAAGAAGAAAATAACATTTAGTTTGGGACTAAAAGTTCATTTGGAGTATGAAAAAGACGTTTGCTACAATTCAAGGAAGAGGATGCACTGAGAATTGAAAGAAAGGGAAAGCAGGTAAGTTAGTGCATATTGGTAAATGACTATGAACCAAAATCCAGAATTGTGGTCTCATATACAGTATAATAGGAAACCACTATAACGCCATCTGACCCACATAAAAAGGATTTGTAGATGAAATTCAGTAAAAAAGCAGCTGGGGTGAGGAAAAACAAAACAGAATATGGAATAAGTATGTGGTGGGCAAGATATGAAAAGAGCTAATGTTAGACATTGTGCAAAGTGTTCTATGACATGTACAAAAATATTTAAGGATGCTTTTAAATGAAAATGAGAGAAGTGGAATTTGGCACTAGATTGTTTTGAAAGGTAAAAGATGGGGCAAAGAATTTCAAGACATGATTTCAGGCTGGGCAGAAAATTCTGTAAAATGTAGTTTTGAATTGGGGAAAGGCTGAGTTCTAGAAATGGAAAACTCGAGTTTAACATATTTCTGAAAATAAAATATTTCTAAGATAGTTCAGAAAATATTTGTTATTGCCATACGTTAGTTAAATTAAAATGGGCCTCTGAATTAAATTGACTATAGATAATAAGCTCACTGAGAGAGTCATTGCACTGTATTCTTGTGGTATTTCTTTAATCCTTATATCCTTCTTCAAACAATATTTAAATACCACCTACCACTCCATTGGGGCCCAGAAGCAGATACAATTTTTAATGTGGATTGTATGCTTACTAGGAATCAAGATATGATATGTCAGGAATTACAAAGACTATGCCAAGATCTGGTCAATCATCTAAGTATAACTTTGCTATGAGCTGATTTGTCAATGATGGTTAACATATAGTACATTCTAATAAGTCTCCCTAGTATGTTTCGTGGGGTGTTTTTCCATTATACTTCCACATTATTATTGCAGATACCGTTACCATTCTGATTATATGGACATAAAATAAATATTTTACCTGTTGTTTTTGGTGTTTTATAACAGCTAATAAAACTGAAGAAATTGTATAGCAGCTGCCATTTTATTGATATGCATTATGATATACATTTTATGCTACAAATAAACTGATTGAATAAACTATTTTGAAAAATATAATAGAAGTATTTGACTTTTTAATTCTGAGAAAAAATAAAATTCCATTTTAACTGACACTGCTAATTTAATAATATGTTTAACATTTTAAGACGATAGAACTTGTGCGATTAATTATGACTTATAAGCAATTCTGAAAGAAAATGATATTAATATGAAAAGCAAAGTTCCAGTCTTTTTTTACTTTCACTGAGGGTTCTTTTCCTTCCTAAGTTTGAGGCTGAGCATCATGGACATAAGATAATACATTTTTAGTAATAATGGTTGGTATTCAAGAGAAAGCACAGGTAGTTGATATCCACAGTTATCCCTAAACCCATTTTCTCTCTGTCCCTGCCTTTCCTTAAATCAAGCCTATACTAAGAAACATAAATATTCCTTCTTCTCAGCTATTTCCTTAGGAGAGTATTTTCTGAGTTTGTGTTCCCCACCAGAGGTAGACCGAGTTAAACTATTCAAATGCAATGCCAGTAGTTTGTTTTGGAAGTGAAGGATGGCAATAAAGGGTGAATTACCAAGCAAATTATCACCATGAGTAAGCAGAGCTTAATCTCTAGAACTTTTTCTGAGAGCTAGTTTAAAACACTAGCCTCAGAACTTTCTTGCTGGAAGGATGAAAAAGCTGAGATGTAAGTACACCAGCGAATATTTAGGAAGAAGTAAAATGAGAAATGTGTTACTGTAAGATATTATTGGGAAGATCAAATGGATAGTGATTATGAAAGAATTCAGAAACCTTAAAATACTAAAAAAGAAAGAAAAATGTAAGGCTTTAGTCATAATTCTCACAATCCAAATATTTTAACCAAACATTGATTGTTTTTTTAAAAATCCTGATTAATTTGTTTTTTCTATGCTCTTAGAAACCATATTTTTAGTTTTTTATGATATATGGCATGAAGAATCAATGTACATATTCTGATTGTTTTTTCATTCCATGCAGCGCAAAGAAATTATTGGCAAGTATATACCAAAAGAGTATATCATCTAATCCCACCTCCCATATCTGGTTATAGAAAGTTCTATAAATAAACATATTTATTAGAAATACTTTTCTAAGGCTGCAATTACTAGAAAAGTAATTTTTTGAACTTTAGTTTTTCAAAAATTCAAATGGCTATTAGGTTTATATATTTAATAATATAAATTCACTCTTGGCAGATATATTTATGAAACAGCCTAAGAAAGCTCACATTAATTGATATAGAGACATAAATGTGTTATTAGTCTTATTCTAAGAAATCCCCAAACCTCATTATTCCAGTTGCAAATATGTCAGCACAATAGATAAAGAAATATGCTAATATTAGAAATATTCTTTGGCACTAAATATATTTCCTTGTTTCCAAATGGATAATTGTGTTTCAGCAATTTTTCTAAATATTTTGAAATGTGTTCTTTCTGCACTAAACATAAAGGAAATATAAAACTAAAACTAAATGCAGCAAAAAGAATCTTGTGATAATTGCATCATGGTCATGTAAAATGTTAGCACTAGGGGAAGCTGGATGAAGGGTACAAGGAAACTTCTATCTTTGAAACTCTTCTGTAAGTCTGAAATTATTTCAAAATAGAAAGTTAAAAAAAAAAAAAAAGACCTTAACTGGTGATCTGATTCTCTTTCAATAACTTTGTGTCCTAGAGTAACTCATTTAACATCTCTGAGCTTCACTTTTCCCATCTGTAAAATAGAATAGGTAGATGCTCTGAAAGTTTGTCTCTAAACAAATTTTCTATATTAGTATTTGCCACCATTCTTAAACTCTAACATATTTTTTAACCAGTTAATAATATACATTTTGAAGATATATTCTCATTAAAATTTATATTTGAAAATATTTTGTTAGAACCACATTTTAAAACAATAATAGATACTAATCATCTTTTAAACCATTTGGATGTGAAAATTGCTGGGGTTAAAAAAAGAATGTTAAGCTATAGCAAAACAAAAATGAGATCTGAAAGAAAAAAAATGAACTACAGAAGTAGACTAAAAAAGGAATAGTTGATTAGTATCCATATGTTACATCAACCACATTTTTATCACTTATCTATTGCATCCATTGAACACACATACTTTATTCTAATAATGCCTGGAGTTACTGAGTCTCCTTTTGCCCACAATGGCAATGGCTTATGCCAAAGGTCCCAGAGTAAATAATACCCTTAAAATTTTCCCAGTTTGGACAGTAAATTATATGCTCAGTCACCTTGATAATATTATTCAAGAGCTTTGACTTTTTATTTTAGCTGAGCCAATTTTAAGCCATATGATGATTTTGATTTATCATATACCTTTATATAGCAGTTTCCTCATATGTTAAATAGTAATGTTTATCATAGTCCAGTCTTACATCATCATTGCGGGGATTAATAAATTAGTCCATCCCTATACCCTCTACCCTCCAAAAGGTCAATAATAGAGGTAGAAAGATGTAGAATTGAATTTTTTAAAGGATCTTTTCTCCTTCATTGGGAAGTACTATAGGTAGCAATATGAAGGGAATTGAAGAAAGAAATGAGATGTTACAAATATACTGAAATACAACTTTAAATGACAAACAGTAGACTCACAGATAACATCAGAGAATTACTTACATTATGGATTATTCAAATTTTCTGTTTACTTCTTATTGTTCAAAAAGGCCTTGGCCCTTTCTGAGTTCCAGGCAAGCTTTTAATGTCTCTGGCTAAGGCTTCTTTCTAATGTAGTTTGCTATTTCTATTGTTTATTATAGGTCAAGTAATATAAAGGTTCTGTTTGTCTTATAGCAATGTTATTGGTGTTTATAAGTATGAGAAGAAATTGGCAATATTGTATATTAAAAATATATATATATATATTACCATACTCATCTCTAGATTCTGCCTTGATATTTTATCTTTTGGTTTCACTATGTAAACATATTTATGGTAGGTCAGAAGAGTGTCTAATTTAAATCATGTAATTCTAAATTCATTTATCCATGAATTATTTCAAATAATTGAGAGTATATAGAGCTTATTTATAGAATTGTACATTTTACATGGGCATGTCTACATGCACATGGATATAGAAAGATGTGTGCATGTGTCTATATGTGCACATGTATCTATGATAGAATGATGGAGACAAGACGGAGCTGGGTAGAGCAGTTCTGCCTAATGTAGTCTGTTGTTGGGATAGAAAAATTAGTAAATGCATATAGCCTTTACTTAGCCTTTTTTTCTCCTGGCTATTTATGTGTTTCTTTTTTCATTTTTATTTTACCTTTTGATTAAGGAAATTTTGAAACATATTCAAAAGGAGATAAAATAGTTTCTTTTCTACATCCATGTACCCTATACCCACCTTTAAAACTATCAACTCCTGACCCATCTTTTTTCTTATATAACCCCTCCCTTAGGATAATTTTGAAGCAAATTCTATCATTTTTTCATGCCATGCATCAGAGGCTGATTTAGAAAATATTTCAAAAAACATAACCAAAATATCATTATTACATTAAAAATAATCAACAATAGCTTTTTAATGTCATCAAATATCTGGTCTATGTTTTTGAATTTCCTCAGTGGTCACAAAGTTATTTTACATTTTTGTTTCACATCTTTACCCAAATAAAATACACATACTGCAACTGGTTAACATGTCCCTTAAATCTCTTTTAATCTTTATCAGTCACAGTCCAACCAGAGAAACAATACCAGAAGGATATATATTTTTTATTTTATTTTTTTATTTTTACATATAACAATATAAAGATAAAGATATTACGGGTTTTGGCTTACACAATTGTGGTGACTGCCCAATCAAAACCAAAGTTCACAGGCAGATAGGAAGGAAGGAAAGAAGGAAGGGAGGGAGGAAAGATAGAGGAGGAAGAGAAAGCCACTGCAGGTTCAGCTTGGAGTCAGAATTTCAGGGAGGACCTAATCCCTTTTTATGACTACCAATTTGCAAAGTCAAGCCCACTCAGGATAGTCTTCTTTTTGAGTAACTCAAAATTTGAACTTTTAATATATGTGCAAAATCACTTCAAAGCAGCACCCAGGCTGGGAGAAAGTATATGCTATAAGTTGGGTGCTGCCTCTCTTCTGCCCTCTAACTTTCACAAAGGGATATCCCTTGTAGCCCACCCTAATCAGAAACATACTAGGCAGGGAATTCTGGGAAATGTAGTTCAGCCTAGCTAAGTTGACAAGTCACAAAGCTATCATAGTCCATCCCTTTATCAACTTGGCAGCCATACATAGCTCCTTAAACTATGTTTAATTACCAAATAAAGACAATAGAAAAGTCATACTTGTGACTAGTATAATACAACTATCCTGCATACAACTAAAAACACACTAAGACTTTCTCCAGAAGAGAATATAAAATATCTGGGTGATGTTCATTCTTCTCCTTTGATATCCTATAACTAAAATACTGAAATATAAAATTAACTATTATTACCATATCTTATGTTATATAAGGAAATGAGAGAGGGAAGAAAACACATACACACATATACATATATATACACACACAAACATATCAATGACAAAATAAGGGAAAAAAAACACTCATTTTGATTAGTCTTCACTTCTGCAAAAGGTCAAGTGGTCATAACTGAGGTTTATAACTACTGTCTTCCATTATCCATTCCAAATTCCCTTTTCCCTCAGCAAGCACCTCAGCAGGTTGTGTTTCTTTGCCTAGTGGAATGACCCAAACCTTAATTCCTGAAGATTCTGGGCTATCAACAATTCTGCCTAAATTGGGTTATTGTAGTTTTCCTTTGACTTTAGTCACAGGACAAAGGGAGTACAAAAAGTTGCCACAGAGGATCTTCTGTATTTCACACATATGACTTTTTCCTCATATTATGTAGTAGCAAACAATTTTCCCTTGATAGCCAGAATCAGTCATCCCAGCAAGTAAAATAACCTTCTTCTTTTCGTGTTGATTCAGGGGCATGAGTTGTCCAATGTGGCCAGATGACAGTTTCAGCATCCTGTTCAATGGAATCATGAGTGTGTCCCTTGGTAGAAGGATCTCTTGCTTTGGAACTAAGACCTCTAAATTAGCAGAGCCTAAGGTGTAGAGGTGAACAGAAAAAATTCTGATCAATCACTAGAATTACTAGTGAGAGGAGCCACTCCCATATCTTCCTCTTGATTCAAGGATCTGTAAATCTTGGTTATAGGAGAAATAGTACCATATATTAGAGGCTGATTTAGAGTATATATAGCATTCTGGAGTATATGTCCCCCTGCCCAATAAGGTATTTCCACCTAGTTGGCACCATAACTGAGTTTTCAAAAGGCCATTCCACATTTCTATCAAGACAACCACTTCAGAATGATGAGGAACATGGTAAGACCAATGAATTCCATGAACATGAGCCCATTGACATATAGTATGAATTTTGGCAATGTGATAGGGTCCTTCCTCAAGATCTTCTTTGGTCTGTAAACTGTCTCAGGTCCAGAGTTTGACTGAGTCGCCATGAGTCTCTATTTTGGTAATTCAAGCCAGACTTCTGGTCACTAGGTGAATTTTCCTCTTACACAGATCGAGTCAGAATTTAGTAGGTTGCACATCTCAGACATTGTAGTTTTCATCTCTAGAAGTTAAGTTTGGGTCTTTTTTTAAAAATATATATTCCATGATTCTACTTAATATGTTCAATAATTTCTTTAGCTTCTTGAACATATAGAATACAGATACAATTATTTTATTGTCCTTTTTTATCGATTCTATTATTTGTGTCTTTTCTGGTATGGTTTTTGATTCATTGCTTTCTCTTCTCAGTATAGATCATATTTTCCTGCTTTTCTGTATGTCTGGTAATTTTTTATTGGATACCATGCATTGTGAACTTTATCTTACTGGATGCTGGATATTTTTGCATACATATAAATATCCTTGAGCTTTGTTTTGGGAGATAGTTACTTGGAAATAGTCTGATAGTTTGGTATATTTCTTTAAGCTTTATTAGGTGAGACCATTTAGTCCAGGGCCCACTACTGAAGCAAAATCTTTCTAAGAACTCTACCTGATGGTCAGTGAGTGATAAAGTTTTCTACTCTGGGCATTGAAAATTGGAACTATTCCCAACTCTGTGTGAGCAGTACGTACTTTTTCCTCTAATCCTTGTGTAGTTTCCTTCAATGCAGGTGGTGATCAGTACTCAGCTAAAATTCAGGGGACTCTTGCAGATTTCCCAAGCTCTGATATCTAAGTGGTGAGTTCATACTGAGACCTCCAATTCGAATTCAAATTTTTACTTAATCTCACTGGTTTTATATCAGTATTTCCTTTTTCCTCACATCAGAAATCCTGGTTCTCAGCTCAACGAACATTTTGCTTTTTCCCACCATACAACTCATTTGGTTTTCCCCACAATATATATCCAACATCTTAGAATGATAATAGCAAAACTTCAATAAAAACATGATTATTAACAGGTTGAGGTTTTTTTTTTTTATTTATTTTTCCTTCAGGATATATTCTTTGAGGGATACATATTCAAATTATTGATTTTTTAAAAATTACATGAAATAGTTCATTTCTTTGAATTTATGCCACCCATCAGACACATAGATTTAATCGATTCATTTTGCTTTCAAATTTTACACACTGATTTTTTAAATCAAATTTTGTTTATAAATTATGTTAAATATTTATTCAATTTCACAGCTAATACTTCAAATCAAGCTAATTCGGACAATTCTAACTTGCCTTTCTGACTTCTCTACTTGTTTGCTCCTTCCTCCATAAATAACCATTTAAAATTTTCTTTCAAGTTTTGGCTTATCTTTTCTAATATAATAAAATATATGTAATCTCACTTTTCTCTACATTGATGTTTTTTCTTTAACAGTATATCCTAAAGATCACTGTATACTAGTTTATTGTGATATTCTCCATTCCTTTTTACAGCTTCATGGTACTTCCTTGAGTGAAAGTACCATAATTTATTCAATCATGCCATATTGATGCACATTTAGTTTGGGTGTTATGCTTTGCTTTCAAAAAGAGTGCATATATCAAAGTGGCAACTTCTATTTTCTTAGAATTTTTATTTGCCCATATATCTTATGTATTCTTTTAATATTAACTCAGAATTTCTCTATTTTAGTTTTATCATTTGTATACAGCCAAGTTTTTTAGATAATGCTTTGTTATCCAATCTAAAAATCTTTCAATTGGTAAATTAAACATATTTATTGATATGAATGCTATGTATGGCCTCCATTTTGCCCCTTTTTAAAGGCTTTCACTATTGTTTATAGTGTTTCATATTATGATCTGTTTTAATTTCACTGTAACTCTCTCTAGACACAAAGTGTTCTTTTAAAACTCTGATGATTATTTGCTTGTTTTCCCTTATAAATGACTAGGACATTTTGCCTGAATGTCTAAAGGAGTTTTTGTTTTGTTTTGTTTTGTTTTCCTTTTCCTAAAATTCCAATAGTCTTTTGAGACCATATGTCATTGTTGACTCTTCTGGGCTGTTTTTCTCAGGAATACAATATTTTCTTTCAATATGTTTCAACTTTCCTTTTATTTTAGGAAATGTGAACACTTTCTCTTGAATCTTTTTTAAACTTTTACTTTTTTATATGTATGTTTCTTTTCTCTATATCTACTTGTTTTATTGATGGTGTATATTCTTTCTTGTGTTTCTTCTAATTAGTCTTTGTTTCTGAATATATTTCTTCATTTCTAATTATTTCCTGGGTTCTTTAGCTCTCTACAAATCTTTTCTTCTATCAACTCATTTCTGAGTGTTTCTAATGCTGATGTGTGTTATTATTTTATAGCTTCTATCATTTTCTTAATTTCTTTTAGTTTAATTTGAAATATTAGGCTAATCTTTTCATATGTTTTGTGACATCTGTCTGGTATGCTTTCTTGTCTGTAAGGATATTTTCCAGCCTATTTTTCTCCTTTTTCTTGTAATAAATTTGTATAGAATTGGTTTGCTGTATCAGACAATTCCAATTAGGAGACAGAAAACACACTGTACTTTGAACAAGAGAAGTTTAATGTAAAGAATTATTGATTTAACAAGGGATTATTATTTATAAAAGGGTAAAGAGAACTCTAAAAAATACCCTGGAAGGAATGAGTAAGCATGAAAGGGGGGCCCTTCCCAAGGCTGGGATTCAGACCTCCTTGGAGAAAGTATGGTTGAGACCCACAGGATGGTGGGAAAGTTCACTGGATTGCCCTTAGACAGAGCTGGTCACAGCTAATGGACAAAAAAGAGCATCCATTCACCATGCAGGTAGTCCAAAGCTGGTAAACAGGAAACTGTGGACAGTACTCACAATAGGAAATATTCCTCCAAGTAACAGGTATGTAGGAAACCACAGCTGCACCTGGCAAATAGGAAACAGCTCTGTGGAATACTGACAAGCTGAGGCTGTCCACTAGAGCACCTACAAAACTCACTGGGAATCTATCTATAGGGAAACTTAATAGGAAGTTGTCCATGGATATACTCCTGAAACTCCTGAAACTCGATGGGCGTGAGTGCCACTGGATGATCCCCGCATGTACTGTCAGCTGCTCAGTAGGAGCAAGAAGAAGCAAACTGAAATCACCAGAACCAGGAAGGGAACTCCCTCCTCCTCCAGTGATCTCTAGTGCCCTCTACTGACATATCTTCAAATTGTGCCAGCTGCAAAGAAGAAATATTTAAAGGGCCCATCTTTATTTTCACAGAGCAGACAAGTCTGGATTTGGAGTGGAGAAGCAATAGATTTATAGATGGCACAAATGAATTCCTTTTCTATTTCTCATATTTAAGTGATATCAGTGTTCCTGACTCTTAGAAAGTAACAGTGGGCCAAAATGTCTTCCCAGCTGCACAGCTCACCTCTTTAGCTATTTTTACAAAGTAATAAGCAATACAGATTCATACTTAAGTGTGTTCTGTTGGCTCTGTTCACTTTCTCACCTTCTCCTGGGGCTTTTTGTTTCCTTTGCCTCTTTTTTCCTTCTTCTGCTCAATTTGAATTCTACAATCAGCAATTTCTCCTCAGGTAGGGTCTTTGCCCTGGAATGGGGCTCAGGTAATTAGTTTCCTAATTTTTTTTTTTTTTTTTACCTCTTTCAAAGGATTTATTTACTACAGAATTACTTGAGTTCCCCAACAACTTTGAACTCAGGGTTTCTGTGTTAAGAAGGGTTTTGCTTGCTGCTTTATTTTTTACAGTGCTTCAACATTCAAAAAGCAATTATTTTTGCCAGCATTTGGCATGTCTAGAAGAGGTTAGAAAAAGTTGGCATCTGTAAAACTAGATGTCTGAAAATAGAAAAAAAAAGAATGAACATTTGAACATTCCTCATTTGGGTAGATCCTGAGTTGAAATCACATTCATCTTCAAAAAGAACTGGTTTAGGTCAGAAATGCTGTATTTTATAACTACAAATCTTGACCTTGGACTTGCCTAGCGAGAATTTCCAGGCACTGAATGAATGACAAGACAGATGCCATTCAATTGGTCAATTCTGGCATGTGTCCTACTTGGCTTGTGACCTTTTATAAATATCTCTTAAACCCCAAATTCCTAGCACCCAGTTGTCTTAATTTGATTCTCAATACTTTTAAAAACAAGTAAACAAAAGTTTCTCCTGCAAGATCACACATTTAAGTGTTTGTTGCTGGTGGACAAATACAAGAAGTCAAGTATGTCTTGCTCACATATGGTGATTCTTGCAATGCAAGAAATTATAACAATGAGGTGGTGCCAGTGGCCACTTGACAGTTTTTTGGGTAGGGAGGGGATGAGCAGTTGAAATACAGGGGCTTCTTTGGGAGTTGGAGGTTGTCCTGAGTACTGTTGTGGCAATGGATGTAGGCCATTTTAAATCAGCACACACCACTCAGAACTGAGTGGGAGAGAGTGTGGTCTACAGTGTGAACTGTGGTCTATGGTTGGTGGCAAGGCTCCAGGATGTGTAAGTTCATTGAGGTTGGTGGGCCACACTATGGGAGATGTTTGTGTTGGATGTGGTGGGAGGTGTGGGAGGTGGGCAACATGGGAATCCGAGTGGGTTCCGTATAATATTTTAGGTAATCTAAGCACCTCTTAAAATATATGTATATATATATATATAAAATAACATTTTTGTAAGCAAATACACATATATGCATATATATTTATATATCATTTTACAAATGTTTGTATGTATTGTGAGAATTTTGATTTTTACCCATAATAAAAAAAAAAAAAAAATAAGAATAAAAAAGAAGTCAAGTATGGTGAATAAACAGCAATGAAACTGTGAGTCTTGGGATGGCTATGGAAGATTTAAGTCCCTCGCTAGCTCTGTACTTGCTGCGCTCCAGTGGTAACCATCCAAGGAAACATCAACCTGAAGAGGGTGTGAATCCCAGCAGCTGCTCCCTGGGTTTAAATCTCCACTCATCGGCCTCCAGTAATTCTACCAACCAGGCTAACTTTTCCATCAGAGCAACTTGCTGATCCTGTTTCACCTCTTTAAGTGTAGATGCCACTTAACAGTGAAAACAATCACAGAAGAATCTCTCAGAGCCATGTCTATCTCTCCAGCTTCTTTGGAGTAGGTGAAAAGGACTTTCTGTGGTGGGGCAAGGTCTGAGACACTGAAACCAGATCTAGTGACAGAACTTCCACTGATTCCACCAGCTGAGGAGGAGGACAAAGAAGCAGTCATTTCCTCTCTAACAGTATTTTCACTCCATTGCTGTATGACTCTGTTCTTTAATTGCCTCATCTCCCGGGCTTTGGCACTTTCCCCTACTGCCCATCCCCTAAGGCCAGCCAGCACCACAGAACTCACAACCGGAGGATGGCGGCATGCGCCTAAATTTATTACTTACTGACTGACCTTATTTTTTCCTCCTTGTACTTGAGAATTGGAACCTAGAAAGTATTCTCTAGTTTAATGCTGTTTTCATATTGTCTTGCTGAATTTTCCAGCAAGTATTTGTTGGAGATTTGGAGAATTTCTGGCCCTCAGGGTTATCAGAAGTCTTCGGTAGTCTTTCTTCTGCTTCCTCTTGCACAGTTGATGATCCTGTGTAGGTCTTGTAGTTGTCTGTGGTTTGTTGCTAAGTTTGTATTTTTAGGTTGCTAGAGATACCTTTTCACATAATTTTGTTATAGACATTATCTATGGATTTTAGTAATGCCATACTTCATATATATATATATATACATATACATATATATATATATATACATATATATATACACACACACACACACACATATAGAGAGAGAGAGAGACAGAGAGAGAAGAGGGGTTTGAAGAGATTCAGAAATTACTCTGAAGAGATGACACCTCAGGAAATGGCAGAATTGAGAACACCAGAACACTTCCCCAAAAACAAGTAATGAGCTGGCAAAAACTGTCAGAACCAACTCTTGAAGAACTCTGGAATCCAGTCAAAAATTCATAACAACCAGGGGAACACTTTGATAAAGAAAAAAGCTACTGTTTTGTGGTAAGTGAGCACTGTGGCATTTTAAACTGCTCATTACCATCCCCCCATGCTACAGATCCACAGCAACTGTGAGAATGGCAACCTGCACTCCTATTACAGATTGCTAGTGCCAGGGAGGGCAGAGAGAATTGTGGTTGTGAGTCTTGACCTGTTTGGTGGCTCCCTCCAGGACTAGTGCAAAGGTTTCCCTTTGTTTCACCCAACAGGGAGCATTCCCAAGGCTAAGGCAGCTTCCTGGGAAGCTTTTGCCAAAAGGATTTATTGGAACAGGTATTGGCTGCAGCAGCTTGGGGCAAGAAACATATGGGACAAGCAATAGTCAGAACAAGAAGCCTAGGAAGTAGATCCTGGAAAAGGAGATACATGTGGGAATAAGGACTTTTAAAAGCTCCTGCATCTACCAGGAGATCCTGAAATTCATGAGCATATGCAGGGCAGGGCACATGCTCAGCAAAGGCTTGAGAAGACCCTAAGCTTTCACCTCTGGCTGGTGTTCAGACACTATGCAAGTAGGAAGGTGTAAACAGCCGCAATAGACTTTGAAGGAGTGCCCCAACACAACCAATGTGCCAACTCTGAGAGTAGTTTTTTCTGTTTCCTTTTTCTTTTTCTTTTTTTCTTTTGTTGGCTTTAGCCACTTAAGGTAACTGGCAAAACACCAGCTCACCACTAGTAGAACACAGACTTCGGACATGAAACAAAGAATACAGACTTCACAAAAATTGTAATAAAAAGTCATTAAACAAAAAACTAACAATAATCCACAACAGGCAATAATAACAAATCTGGTAGGGAGGGGGTCAATCTGACTTCCAGAGTTGACATATTAGAATATTCAAAATGTTCAGTTTACAGCCCAAAATTATGAGGCATGAAAAGAAATAGGAAAATATAGTCCAAGCACAGGAAAAGCAGAAATTAATAGAAATTGTTTGTGAGAACAGGTATTTCTCCAAAGAAGACATACAAATGGCCAATAAAGACATAAAAAGATGCTCAACATCATTAGTCATTAGGGTAACACAACTCAAAACCACAGTGAAATACAACCTCACACAAACTAGGATTTTTTTTAAAATGGAAAATAACTAGTGTTGGTGAGAATGTGGAGAAATTAGAACACTTGTACATTGTTGGTTGAAATGTAAAATAATTCAGCCACTATGGAAAACGGTTTGGTGGTTCCTTAAGAAGTTAAACATAGAATTATCATATGACCCAGCAATTCTACTCCTAGGTATATTCTAAAACTAATTGAAAACAGTTATTCAAACAAATACTGGTACATGAATGTTATAACATTCACATATGTTATAATATTCACAATCATCAAAAAGTGGAAACAACCCAAATGTCCATCGATTGATGAATTCACAGACAAAATGTAGTATATCCATACAATGGAACATTATTTAGCAAAGGAATAAAGTACTGATACATACTACAACCTGGGTGAACCTCAAAAACATTATACTAAGTAAAAGAAGACAAACACAAATAGCTCGTATTGTTTGATTTTATTTACATAAAACATGCATAGTTAATTCAGAGAGGTAACGGCAGACTAGTAGTTGCCAGTGACTTGGAGGAAGGGGAAATGGGAAATTGCTGATTAATGGGTAAAATTTTTCTTTTAGAGAAATGAAATGCCTTTGAACTAGATAAAGATCATGGTTGCACAACATCATGAATGTACTAAATGCCACTGAATTGTACACTTTAAAATAGGTAAGAGTTACTTTTATAATAAGTGAATTTTACCTCAATTAAAAAAAAAGTGCCAAAAAGCTATTCTGCATCTTCTTCCCTGAATACTCTAATTTTATATTCTCCAAAATGCAATTATGCTCTGATATACATATTTAACATATAAGACCCTGTTCATAAAGGCTTTCCCCAATGTGAAATGCATCATTTGTGAAAGGAAATATAATATACTTTTACTTAAATAATATTTTTGGCAAGAACTAAAAGCTAAACAGGAATATATTATATACACATATCTAGTGTTTTTCTCCTCTCATTGTCATATAGCCAAATAAATACAATAAACATGTTCTCATTGAGCATAAAATGTATAGCCTAGAGCTGTGTTAACAATGCATTTGCTGAAACTCTTTGAAGATTACTCCATTTCTTCACACATTTCCATACCTGAAGAAGAAGAAAGATGAGTTGGGGGGTGGGTAGTGAGGAAGATGAAAATGAAAAACAGTAGATCATTACTTTTTTCTACTATAGCTCTTCTAACATGAGGCTAGTGTAGTCGTTAAGTCTGTTCTATTGAGTCAAACTATCTATGTTGGATTATTGTCTTTTCCTCTTATTAGCCATGAGACTTTAGACAAGTTGCTGGCCATTCTGTGCCTCAATTTACTCTCCTGTAAAATGGGAATAGTGGTTAACTACCTGTGTTATAGATGGTTAGCTATTGACCAAAATTTATACTCCCCCTTCCATGCTGAGATGTTGTCACTGAGAGATGGCTGCTCAACCAGACATTACGTTTCCCAGTTTTCCTTTGCATTTAGATATAGACATGTGACTATTTCTCACTATGGGAATAAAAGTGGTAGTGGTGTGTGGTATTCAAGGCCCAAGCTTTGAAAAAGCTGGTATGACTTCTCCATGCTCTTTCCTCTTCTATTAATCAGCTCAATTATTGAACAATAAGGCTACAAGTCCATAAATACAATATGGAGGAAAGCTACCTATGATCAGGAACACCTGCATTGGACAAGTATGTGAAAGAGGGTGGAGAAAGCAAAACAAAAAAATTCCACTGCATTAAGCTATTGAAACTTGGCGAACTGAGGGATGTTTGTTATAGCAGTGAGCATTATCTTAATACTACATAATAAGATTATAAAAATTAAATGGGCTAATGTAAATGTATTTAAAAGTGCTTATAACAGGACTTAGCCCAAGTGTTCAATAAATGTTAGCTATTCTTATCACATATCATGGAAGATATCAGAAGGTAGATAGGAATCGTTATAACTTTCTAATGATCTTATTATTAGCAATACTCTTTCTTAATTAAAAATTAAGAACGTTTATGTATTGGTAGCAGGAGAGGAAGATACAGAAGGAGGGTAAAGATGAGGAAGGGGATGATAAGATGCTCTTTCAGCTTGTATAGAATTATCAATATCCATATTGCTGATATATTTCAGAGCCTCCAAAGTGTGTGGGCACTCATGCAGTGACTAGAATTATGATGTATACTTTTACATACACTCTTCACCCTCTATTCCCCAGAAGTCCCACAACCTAACATGAGGGAAAAGCCTTTGATAACAAGGGGTAAATATTTTGTGTTCCAGACTTCCCCATCCTGCATTTTCACCTCTCTTCCTGCGACGTGAACTAGAGTAGATGGCATTCCCAACCAGGCCAAGCTTCATGAACACTAGAATTTCTCTTATGCCTTGGCTTTGATCTAACAAAACCTTATGTCCCTTTTCTTATATTGAAGAAGGATTGGAATTTTTCAAATAGAGTTTATTTGGAAACAGAGAGAAGAATAAAAAGAAAGCTTACAAAAGTAAAAGTTTAATCTGTTTCCAGTATACAAACTAAACTGAAATTTAACTATAAATTGGCTTAGTTAGCATATGTTTATGTCACACATGTTTATGTTCCTTCCTTTTTCTTACTTCAAATATGCCAAGGTGACATAATTATCCAAATGTCATTAGCTGGCAATAGATTTGGGATATCTCTACATTTAGGTAATAAGTTTCTCAGTTTAATTTCCAGGTTTATTTCCAGGTATTCTTTCCCAGCCTAGTCCCAAGCTCTATAATTTTTATGTTTGTACTTACCCGGTGAGTCTAGACATGGTCCCATACTCCCCTAACTAATCCCAAAGCAGTTTTGCTTATATTGTTATTTTGTTAGCACAACCCTTCCACCCCACCCCTGCTCCAGTGACCACATGTCTTTGTCTTTCATGTATTTGGCTTGTCCTTTGTTTGAAACATTTTTATTGACTGCCTATGAAGTAAGTTCTACATTAAGTGAAATTGAGTGCCTTTATCTAAATTCATGTGCTAGGAGTTGATTGAGCTATTACTGCTCTGAATCATCTCAATACATTAGCTACTCTAAGGCTGAGAGGTATTTTTCCTGTCAGAGGTAGCCAAGCTTTAGTATTCTGAATCTGAAGTTTCTGCCTTAGGGGAATATTAAAGTTTTCCTTGTTTTCAAAACAAGAATTTAGGCAACTAGAAGAAAATGGCTATTCAGGAATTTTTGAGGAGAGAAAGGCTCATACAGAGGAAGAGAATAAATGTTGGTGCTAGGAGGGAAGAAGAAGTGACTCCACCTGAGACATATGGAGAAGTATAAAATAAAGTCTAGTGTCCACTTGCAAGCAGATGGGAAATGGCTGAGTGATACTATTGAAGACCAACCATTATGCATTGTGGCCTAAAGGGCAGTGCTACATGTGGTTTCTAGCTGAGGCTACACTCAGTGAGGAGGGCATATTGAGCCAGGCTGTGGATCAGTGCCACACATATAGAAGAAAATGAGCCTCAGTGCCAGTGTCATGGAACTTAAGTAACAGTGATTAGGACAGTAACTGCCATAAGGTAAAGACCAGCCCCCTCTCCTAACCCCCACCCTTAATTTTTAGATAGACACCGTAAAAATGTCCTCCAGATCCTAAATAACCCTATGGAGGAAAAGAGCCTCTTCCCTTAAATGTAACAAATATAATTTCTTACAACTCTAGAGAGTGAGATTTGAAATATAATTTTATTTCTTTAGATCAAATAAAGCAGTTCAGTTAGTATGTGGAGCAAATCCATAGGGCTACATTAATATCCAGTCCTGGACTCAAGCAGCTCTGTGGTTCTGGTAGAAAACGTCATCATTCCCTGATGGAATCTGTCTGAATCCTGACAGCTCTTCTGACAGCCAGAAGCATAGTACTCATCTTTTACAGTTTCTTAAACCCTTTTTCTATCGAACTGCCCACTAAATTCCTATTTTTCTGTCAATGAGAAATCTCTGAATTCTCTGCTTATTTGCAAAGCAGAGATGAAAGATAGACACTGAGTTTAATTACTATCAAGGCCTAGGACACAGCTCTGGCCACTGCCACAAGTCTCTCTGAAATTCTCCACATGCTCACAAATAGAACCCATGCAGAATTCTTTCACTCTAGGTTTAAAGCTTGAGAACTGCTTTACCAACAGTTAAAAAACAATTAGTGATGGGGAACGGATGTGGCTCAAATGGTTGGGCGTCTGTCTGCCATATGGAGGGACCTGGGTTAGATCCCCGGGACCTCCTGGTAAAATAAAAAATATATATATAGAAGGCACATGGGCTGCCAGGCTCTGTGTGCCTGTGAGCCGCCAGGCCCTGGGAGCCATGCAGCAAGATGATGACGTAACAGGAGAGAGACGCAGGGGAGAGACAAGACAAGATGCTCTGAAGTCTCCGAAAACCAGGAACCGAGGTGGCGCAGGTGGCAGAACACCTCTCTCCTACATTGGAGGTCTCCAGTATGGAATCCTGGTGAAGACTGGAGGAGGAGGATGAGAAGAGATGGCAGGAAACAGACACAGAGAATTGCCCAGCGAATGGACACAAAAGAGCAAATGGGGAAGGGGGGCGGTTAAAATGGATAAAGTAAATAAATAAACTTAAAAAAAAAAAAAAAATTAGTGAATGTTCACCAAACACTGAAAATAAGAGTAAAGTTGTTTAGTTATGCAACCTAATAAAATTTGCTCAGGGATATCTGTATCTGTACCAATTGTATATTTTATATTTCAACTTACTCTGTGTGCTTTATTCTCTCACAAAATATATCTGTACTAAAATCTTTTCATTATCTCAATTTGGAATATTAAGTATTGCTCCTGAACTTTAGGCTCTTTGGATTCGCAGTCCTGTCATTAACTGTATCTGTGACATTGGACAAACACTTCACTTTTCTAGACCTTATTCATTCATAACATAAAGGGTTTTGTTAAACTATTTTGAAAAATTCTTCTAGGTCTGATTTTCTGTGAGGGTAATTTAAAAACACTATGAATTATGGTTAAGAAGTCAAGGAAATACCTTCTTTAATTCCTTTTTGAGGAGCTAAATAGTTAAGTTTAAATTTATTACTTTGGGGGAGAATATTTACTAATAGATTTTAAATAAATTATCAGCAGCCAAAGGAAGAAGAATAAAATGTATTGAAATAGATATTTCCATAAGTAAAAAATGGATATGTGACTATACATATTACATGTCAGCCTGAATTTTTTTTATATAGATTTAAATATTGAATATAATCTCTCAAAATATAGGCATATATTATAGTTCCTTGTGATTCACACAAAATTGAAATTATCTGATATAATTGCAAACTATAATCAGTTAATACAGAGGCTATAATGTATTATTCAGATAATCTAAGCTCTTTTGACAGTGGCATTTAGAGATAGAAACAATTTTCAGTGTGCTTGATTTATATAGCTCAAAGGTTGCAGAGTGGCTAGCTTGTTTTTATTTTGTCAGCACTGTGTTTCCATTTTGGGGTCCAACATTTGCAAACAGGTATATTTCATATTTTTTAAAATGTTCTTTTGAAAAATCACATAATCTGGCAGTACTGGTCCCACATTAAGACATGGCAATGATGGACCTAAGTTAAGTAGCAGATGTACCTTCAGGCTGAGCAGGGGCTGGGGCTTTGCCATGGTTCCTATCACTAACACTTATACTAGGCCACTTCACTCATTATGTTAACGTGACTGGGACTTCAGCCAATGTGTTTATCTCCATTTGTTAGGACTGATAATATTGAAAGAAAATAAACTTTTCCTCTGAAGTTATAACAATAGATTTGGATTGCTTGTCACCCAAATTTAGTATGGACTTTTAAAAGCAAATTTATAGAAATCTGTACTTTCTGATAGTTTTTTAGACTCTTAAACCTTTTGACGTCAGTGAACATCAACCTTTGATTGACATAATGTCTAAATAAAGACAGTATTGAGTTATATATTCTTAACAGAGAAAATACAGAAAAAAATGTATTAAGATTATTTTTTTACCAGTTGAATTTACCCATTAAATGGATACAATATCTTCATTATAACCTTGTTGGCACAGTTATTTAATAGTTACAGTTATTCAAGTAGTCTGCTTAGAAACATTCAAAGAAAACTGTTTAGACATCCAAACACTGAAAATAAAAGCTAAGTTAGATATAAATACATAGTAGAGTATGTAGTTTTCAAAAATTTTAACAGTGGCAACTCTTCTCCAAGAAAAATAAAAAATAATTTTATGAAAGAAAAGGCAGGAGGCTTTTGTTTTTGAATATATATTTAAACTTAATTATTGAGAAAAATAAAACAATTTGATGATATAAAGATTTAAAATTAGAGGTTGTGACAAGAAGTTATGGAGGGGAGGCAAGATGGTGTCGGTTTAGGAGGCCATCGCTGACTCACCCTCTGATGGCTGATTGGGGACAGGATCCTGCCCGGGGGTATGTGTTGTGGGGTGCATGGAGTGAGAAGCTTGGGACATCTATCTGGAGGCAGCTCGATGGCGTGAATTGCTCGGTAGAGATTCGTGAGTTTTAACCCTGCCCGTGGAGGTTAACGCAGACAGCTGAGCCCCACCCTCAGGGAAAAAGGCTGGTTTGAGCCACAACTCCTGCTGGCAACCCAAGGAGAGTGAGCATTCTCCGGAAAGTGGGAGGGTTCTGAAAGAAGGTGTAGAGGGGTTTCCTTTCTGTGGATTTGGCTGCCTGGACCCCCTCATAGCTTTGGGGAGCAGAGAAGCTGGCTTGAAGCAGTGTCAGGCTGAGGGGAGAGGCGAATCTACTGAGGAAGCCCGATTTACCCAGCAGCCCAGTGACACTGAGGCTTGGCTCCAGAGGGGGCAGTCAGCCAATTTTATCATTCTACACTGACAAGCATCAGAGCTTCAGTTCCCCTGGGGAGGCCAGGAAGTAGGAAGTGCTTGATTAGTTTCCAGGAGCCTAGTTAAGGTCCCCTAAGTGAAGGGGGTGGTCTAGAAGAGGACTTCTCTTGGGTCCCTTATTTTACACAAAAAAAGAAGACAGTCACTTTAAAAAATAAAAAATGAATTTTCTTTTTAATTTAGTTTAATAGCTAGAATCTGCCTCAAAACCTGCAGATAGAACCTTGCAGGGCAATTGATTGATAAACACAAGCAGGCTGAGAGGTTCCAAAAGGGCCCAAGAAGGAACACTGTTCTTCCTTAGCTTTGTTTGACTGCTTGTTTGTGTGGTTGTTTGGTTTTTCTCTGTTTATTTGTTGTCTCTTGCTTTTCCTTCCTCTTTCCATGGCCCCTTCTTTTTCCTTTCTTTCTTTTTTTTTTTTTTAAATTAGGTGCTGCTACCTTGTCTCTTCTTTGCTGTGCTTCTTCTTCAGTGATTTCCCATTCTCTGTCTAAATTGATTTTGTCTCCCAAGCTATCTCCATTCCTTCCTTCATCTTTCTGCCTTCTGCTTTCTGTTATGGTTCTTACATACCACGTTTTACCATTAACCCACAACTTAAGGGTGTCAATTTCTATTCTATCTATCCCGTTTTCTTCTTTTTTTATTAATATCAACTTTTTCCTTTCAGCCCTTTCTTTACTCTTTCTCTCCCTCCTCATCATTCTTGCCTTCTAAATCATTATATATATGTTCCTCTATTTGGTTTCCCAGTCTATTGTAGGTACTCCACTTTTTTTCCTATTACTCTACACTGCCTACATGAGCTAAATATTCATTTCACTAAGTCTTATAAGGCCCCTCTTCTAACTTTTATCAATATTACTATTATCCTTCTTCCTTTCTCACATCTTTTGATTCCTCTGGCCCTAATCTTTTGCCTTCAAGGGAACATAGAAAGAAGCAAGGAAGTAAAATAAGAAGAAAAAGTTTCAAAGAGAAAACTTAACATATACATGAACCACCAGCTAAATAAAACTCTAGAGCAGAGAGAGAAGCTAATCGACCAAATAAACCCATCGAGATAAAATGATGACTAGAGGGCAACAAACAATTACAAACCACACTGAGAAGCAGGAAGACATGGACCAGTCCAATGAACAAACTAAAAAGCAGGAAGAGATGCAGAACATCAAACAACTAATCAAAGCTTTCCAAACAAGTATCATGGACCAACTCAATGAAGTGACCGAAGAGATTAAGGATATTAAGAAGACACTGGGAGAACATACTGAAAAAACTGTAAACATACAAAAAAGATAACAGATATGATGGTGATCAATGGCACAATCCAAGAAATCAAAAAGATGCTGGATTCACATAACGGCAGATTTGAACAGGCAGAAGAAAGAATTAGTGATGTGGAAGGCAATACATCTGAAATCAAACAGACAAAAAGACAGAAAAAATCCAGCAGGGACTCAAGGATTTAACCGACAATACAAAATGCACAAACATACACATTATGGGCATCCCAGAAGGAGAAGAGAAGGGAAAGGGAACAGAGGAGTGTTGAAGGAAATAATGGCTGAAAACTTCCCAACCCTATTGAGAGAGATGGATGTGCAGATCCAGGAAGCAGAGTGCACCCCAAATAGTATAAATCCCAACAGGCCAACTCCAAGACATATACTTGTCAAAATGTCCAATGATCAAGACAAAGAGAAAATACTCAAGACAGGAAGAGAAAAGATAACTATCACATACAAGGGAAGCACAGTAAGATTAAATGCTGATTTCTCATCTGAAACCATGGAGGCAAGAAGACAGTGGTATGACAGAGTCAAAGTACTAAAAGAAAAAAACTTCCAGCCACAAATTCTCTATCCAGCAAAACTGGCATTCAAAAATGATGGAGAGTTCAAAATATTCACAGATAAACAGAAATTAAGAGAGCATGCCAATAAGAAACCTGCACTTCAAGAAACACTAAAGGAAGTTCTACAAGTTGAAAGGAAAAAACAAGAGAGAGAGAGTTGGAGGATAGTTTAAAAACAACTAAAAAGACAAAAACAGAAACAAAAAAACATATAACATACATTAACCCAAAGAAAATATGGCTGAAGTAGGAAATTCATTGTGAGTAATAACACTGAATGTTAATGGATTAAATTCACCACTCAAGAGACACAGATTGGCAGAATGGATAAAGAAATATGATCCATCTATATGCTGTCTACAAGAAACCCACCTTTGACCCAGGGAATCAAGGAGGCTGAAAGTGAATGGCTGGAAAACAATTTTACAAGCTAACAGTAGCCAAAAAAAAAAAAAAAAAAAAAGGCAGGAGTAGCTATTCTAATATCAGACAAAATAGGCTTTAAATGAGAATCTATTGTAAGAGAAAAAGATGGACACTATATATTAGTAAAAGGGGTAATCTCTCAAGAAGAGAGAACAATCATAAACGTTTATGCACCTAATCAGGGTGCCTCAAAATACATGGGGCAAACTCTGGAAAAACTAAGTGGAGAAATAAATGCCTCTACAATTATAGTGGGGGAATTTAATACACCATTATCATCATTTGGCAGAAAATCTAGACAGAGAATCAATAAAGAAACAAAGACTCTGAACAATACATTAGAGGACCTGGACTTAATAGACATATACAGAACACTACACCCACATACAGCAGGATTTACATTCTTCTCTAGTTCACATGGATCATACTCCAAGATAGACCACATGCTAGGCCACAGAAAAACTCTCAATAAATTCAGAAAGATAGAGATTATACAAAGTAATTTCTCTGACCACAATGGAATGAAATTGGAAATCACAAAGCGCCAGAGAAACAGATTAGGCACAAAGATATAGAAGTTAAACAACACACTCTTAGACAAACAGTGGGTCAAGGAGAAAATCCCAAAAGAAATAAGTAACTACTTTGAAACTAATGAAAATGACAATACAACATATCAAAACCCATGGGATGCAGCCAAAGCTGTCCTGAGAGGGAAGTTCATAGCCATAAATACATATATTAAAAAAGAAGTAAGAGCTAAAATTAAAGATCTAACTGCACACTTGGAGGAACTGGACAAACAACAACAAACTAAACCTAAAGGAAGTACAAAGTAGGAAATAACAAAGATTAGAGCAGAACAAAATGAAATAGAGAATAAGAAAGCACTAGAAAAAATAAACAAAACCAAAAGCTGGTTCTTCAAGAAGATCAATAAAATTGACAAACCCTTAGCCAGACTAACAAAGAAGAAGAGAGAACAGATGCAAATATACAAAATAAGGAATAAGCAAAGGGATACCATTACTGACCCCACAGAAATAAAGAGTATCATAAGAGGATACTTTGAAAAATTATATGCCAACAAGAATGATAATTTAGAGGAAATGGACAAGTTTCTAGAAACTCACAAACAGCCTATATTGATGAAAGAAGAAATTGATAAACTCAACAGTCCAATTACAAGTAAAGAGATAGACTCCATTATCAAAACCTCCCAACTAAGAAGAGCCCAGGACCAGATGGCTTCACAGCTAAATTCTACCAAACATTCTGGAAAGAGCTAGCACCAATTCTGCTTAAGCTCTTCCAAAAAATAGAAGTAGAAAGAATATTGCCTAACTCATTCTACAATGCCAACATTACCCTAATACCAAAACCAGACAAAGAGACCACAAAAATGGAAAATTACAGACCAATTTCTCTAATGAACCTAGAAGCTAAAATCCTCAACAAAATACTTGCTAATCGCATTCAACAACATATCAAAAGGATTATATGCCATGACCAAATGGGTTTCATCCCAGGTATGCACAGATGGTTCAATATAAGAAAATCAATCAATGTAATACACCACATAACAGATTGAAAGAAAAAAATCACATGATCATTTCTATAGATGCAGAAAAAACATTCAACAAAATACAGCACTCTTTCCTGATAAAAACACTGCAAAAGATAGGAATAGAAGGAAATTTTCTGAATATGATAAAGGGTACATATGAAAAACCTAAAACAAACATCATCTTTAATGGTGAAATCCTAAAAGCCTTCCTTCTGAGATCAGGAACAAGACAAGGATGCCCACTGTCACCACTCCTATTTAACATTGTCTTAGAAGTACTTGCTCAAGCACTGAAGCAAGAAAAAGATATAAAAGGCATCCAAATTGGAAAAGAAGTAAAAATTTCATTATTTGCAGACGACATGATCTTATACGTAGAAAACCCTGAGAAATCTACAACAAAGCTTCTAGAACTTATAAAGGAGTTCAGTAATGTTGCAGGCTATAAGATCAATGCTCAAAAATCAGTGGCATTTCTGTACACCAATAACGAGCAATCTGAGGAGGAAATCAAGAAAAAAATACCATTTACAATAGTAACTAAAACAATCAAATACCTAGGAATAAATTTAACTAAAGATGTAAAGGATTTATATACAGAAAACTACACAACACTGTTAAAGGAAACCAAAGAAGACTTAAATAAATGGAAGAATGTTCCCTGATCATGGATAGGAAGACTAAACATCATCAAGATGTCTATCCTACCCAAACTAATCTACAAATTTAATGCAATCCCAATAAATATCAACCCTGTATTTTTTAAGGAACTGGAAAAACTAACTACAAAATATATTTTGAAAGGTAAGAGGCCCCAAATTGCCAAAGATAAATTGAAAAAGAAAAATGAACTTGGAGGTATCACATTACCTGACTTTAAAACATACTACATAGCTACAGTGCTCAAAACTGCATGATATTGGCACAAGGATAGATATACTGACCAATGGAACCGAATTGAGAATTCTGATATAGATCCTCACATATACAGTCATCTGATATTTGACAAGGCCACCAAGCCCACTCAGTTGGGAGAGAATGGCCTTTTTAACAAGTGGTGCTTGGAGAACTGGATATTCATATCCAAAAGAATGAGAGAGGAATACCATCTCACGCCTTATACAAAAATCAACTCAAGATGGATCAAAGATCTAAATATAAGAGCCAAAACCATCAAGACCTTGGAAGATAATGTAGGGAAGCATTTACAGGATCTTGTAATAGGAAATGGTTTCATGAACTTCACAGCCAAAGCACGAGCAGCAAGAGAAAAAATAGATAAATGGGATCTCCTCAAAATTAAAAACTTCTGCACCTCAAAGGATGTTATTAAGAAAAAAAAAAAAAAGGCAGCCTACCCAATGGGAGAAAATATTTGGCAACCATATATCTGATAGGAGCCTAATATCCTGCATATAGAAAGAAATCCTACACCTCGAAAACAAAAAGACAAATAACCTATTTTAAAAATGGGCAAGTGACCTGAAAAGACACTTCTCCAAGGAATAAATACAAATGGCTAAAAAGCACATGAAAAAATGCTCCACATTGCTACCTATTAGGGAAATGCAAATCAAACTGCAATGAGATTCCATCTTACACCCATCAGAATGGCAGCTATTAAAAAAAACAGCAGACTATAAGTATTGGAGAGGATGTGGAGGAATAGGAACCCTCATCCACTGCTGGTGGGATTGTGGAGTGGTCCAGCCACTGTGGAGGACAGTTTGGCAGTCACTCAGAAAGCTAACAATATATCTTCCGTATGATCCAGCGATTCCACTGCTGGAAGTGGAAGAATTGAAAGCAAAGACACGAACAGATATATGCATACCAATGTTCATAGCGGCATTGTTCACTATTGCCAAAAGTTGGAATCAGCCCCGGTGCCCATCAACAGATGAATGGATAAACAAAATGTGGTACATACATACAGTGGAATATTACTCAGCTGTAAGAAGGAATAAAGTGCTAATACATGGAATAACATGGATGAATCTTGAGGACCTTATATTGAGTGAAGCAAGCCAGGCATTGAAGGATGAACAGTATATGACCTCACTGATCTGAATTGAGGAAAGTGAGCAGTCTCTGAGAACCATTGTCTGAAAGATAGGTTAACAAGGGAGAGAGAGAGAAGAGAGAGTTGTGCACCATCACCCATATGGACATAATCTATGGTAAAGGGATAGAGTATAGTTGCATATTGAAGGATAGGACAGGTGGGTGGTGATATTACTGGGTTTGGTGGTGCAGGGTTGACAGGTGGGTAAATTAGGAAGGGCAGGTTGGAATACCCAGGATACTGGGGGCAGAGATGGGAGGGGGACTAGGTGAAAGGGATTTGTGGGTATGATGTTGAAAGTGCAAGAGTGGGAATGCTCTTATGGCAATATGACAAGGTAGTGTCACTGGTTTGGGGTGTAGGTTGGGGGGACATTCAGGAAGGGGTGCATGTGAAGTAGGCTTCTGGGGAGTGTGTGGGTGTTCATCCTGTCATAATGTGTCATGTCGGGGAGTGGAGACTCACATGGTGAGTGGGAAGGAGATGGACGCCCATTTTAAGGAGGACTGATTCACCCAGAAACAGACTGATGGGTGTCTCTCAGGCACAAGAGTGGATCGTAATAGGAGAGGATAATCAGTGTGTCAAGATCTCTTGTTGCATGTAACTATGAATCTTGTCATCCAATGAGTCAAGACAGGGGAGTGTCATGTGCCCCAGGGGGATGGGGAGGAAGGAACAGAAAAGATCAAACAGGGGGTATTTAGTGGTCAGGGAAATGTTTTTCATTACCTTATAGTAATGGATACAGGACATGGTAAATATCATCAAAAATTATTAAACTGTACCATCTAAATTGTAAATTATACTGTAAACCATTGACAATGTTTAGTAGCTATGTTTCACTATCTGTATAACAGTTGTAATAGTGCTACCATCCGCATAAAAAAGGTTTTAATATGGGGTGAGGAAAGGGGAAGGAGGTTGGGTATATGAGAGTCTTTAGTATTCTGTGTGTGACTTTGCTGTGACCTAAAACTTCTTTGAAAATTAAATGAAAATTTGGGAGACACTGGGGAGTGAGGGGGGAAGGTGCCATGGTACAAGACTGGATACCCGATAATGCAGTGATAAAAGGAAACAATAATAATAATAATTTTTTTTTTATGTTTTATTTTTTTATTTTTTTGTTTTTCCAATTTTTTGAATGTCCCAATCCTTTAATTTTATTTTAATTTTAGGGTTTTTTTTTTTTCTGAGTTTCCATGTATTTTCTCTCTTACATTTAAGTTTATCATTATTATTTCATTTTCCTATTAATTGTATTTGGCTATTATAGGGGCTTCATCTTCAAGGATGGTTTAGATCACAGAAAGGTTACAATGGGAGCAGCAGAGGATCATTGGTAGGGGGTGTCTGGGATGGGGGTTTCATTGGAGGAAGTTCACCTGAATATACATGAAAGATATATAAAATTGCTCCAGTGATCCAGGGGTGGGGTATGGTCACAGTGGGTAGACAATCACTCAATAAATGAGGGAATACTGAATTCCCAGCCTGGAGAGCTCTGCCACCTTCTCCAAGGGGGCAGCAACAGTCCCCCGAGTGCAGGGGCAGTGTCTGGCAAAGGAAGATGGTCCACTGATGGGTTCTTGTTATTGATAACTAGCCTTACAAGTCTTTGCTCTTGTAATTGAAACTTAGCCTACTGTTATGGGGTGCCTAAGGGTTACCACCTGAGAGCCTCCTTGTTGCTCAAATGTGGCCTCTCTCTAAGCCAAACTCAGCATATGAATGCATTACCTTCTCCCCAGCGTGGGACATGACTCCCAGGGATAAGCCTCCCTGGCAACGAGGGATTAATACCAAGTGCCAACTGGCAACACTACTGGAAAAAGACTTTGAATAAAAGGGGGAAAAGGTAAAGACAAATGAGTTCATGTGGCTAAGAGACTTCAAAGAGAGTCGGGAGGTCATCCCAGAGGTAACACTTATGCACATCTCAGTAGGATCTCATAGAACATCAAAGTGGATATCACCCTACACAGAAGGGCTCCTGAGGGCTCTGGAGAAGGGGGGATAGCTCCAGAGATTGATGCCTTATCATTGGTCTATACTTCGGGATCTGTGCTCCTGAGAGTGACAGAGTTGGACTCAAATAAGTCCTCCCTGTACATGGTCCATCAGTCCCTTCTATTCAAACCTATATGTGATGCTGGAGATTGTAGGTGTACTTCCAGAGACTGGAGCCTCTGGCCTGCTCATGTGCCAGCTGTGCCTGGAATCTTGGTGGAGCTGCAACTTCTACTCTACAGCTCAATGGACTCACCCAAGTCACCTGTTGAGGAGACGATGATGGGCAACGGCTATCCCAGGGAATGGAGAGAGCCTGCAGCTACAGGCAGGATAATCCCATCCACCGTATCCATGGTTTATAAGCCCCCTCTCCCTCAGAGGTGGAGTGGACATCACCATCCCAAACTCCTCAGGATTGGGAGAAGAGCTATGGACTAGAGTGGACTTAATGATATTCTGTTGTAGACATATTGTGATTCAAGCAATGGAAGAAATTACAACAGTGAGGTGGAGCCAGTGGCCACTGGATGCTTTTGGGGCAGGGAAGGAAAAAGCAGTTGCAATACAGGGGCTCTTTCAGAACTTGGAAATTATCCTGAATGACATTACAATGACAGATATAGGCCATTTTACATCAGCATATAGCATGAAGAACTGTGTGGGAGAGAGTGTGGACTACGATGTGAACTATGGTCCATGCTTAGTGGCAAAGCCCCAGGATGTGTCTATCCATTGCAGGTAATGTGCCACACTAATGAAAGATGTTTATGTGGGATGTTATGGGAGGTGTGGGTGGTGGGGAACATGGGAATCCCTGTAATTTTTGTGTAACATTTATGTAATTTAAGCATCTTAAAAAAAAAAAAAATTAGGGGGTGTAAATGACAGCTTTAGCATCTGGTTTATATTTCTTTCTTTCTTTCTTTTTTTTTTTTTTTTTTGGTGGCATGGTATCAAGCAAATCCTAATTTACAGAGAGAAGTTGAAACTGGAAATAGATTTCTAAAAAAGACATCTCTTCTGTCAATTTTATAGTTCTCTTCAATTAAACAGAAATTTCAGAAAAAAAGCTTTTTACTAAAGAAAACACAGAAAAAGTTAATGAATCAAAACAATATTGCTCATTTCCAGTATATTAAAATTTAGTGTATGGCACATTTTCTCAACATGTCTTTGAAATGATAAAATTCAAATCAAATTTATACAAAATATTAGGGACTCCTCTGCAAAATAGTGGGAGGTCACAAAACAGAGTTTGCAAAATATTGTTCAATAATCAATTAGCACAAGATATAAAAATTTAGAGGATTAGTAAACATTTTACTTAAAAACTAGGGATGACTATTTTATCCTTTTTCCCCCTCCCTTTTTAAAATATATTTAATTCAGAAAGATAAATCTGGAACCAATTGAAACAGGATCATATCTTGATGCCTCAGCCGTATTTGTGCTCGCACCACTAGGAAGTCTCAGATGAATGCTAAAATAGGGAATATTGTGTTGGGTCCATGGAATTTTATGTAGAAGAAAGAAATAAAATTAGAGACCTTAGGATAGGTGTTCTGAGCCCTTTGGAGCCATATTACCCTATGTTTTGTTTGGTATTATAATATGTATTTCCCACCTCTTCATTATGCTTTGTAAGTACTATTTTACTACTTTTAGATCAGTACTTCTCAATATCTTAAAGTTAAATTTATACAGGATTCCACATTTGCTGAACTGATAGATATATTGCTATCTACAGTGTTGTTTTAGAGTCCATACAGAATAAGAAACAACTCCAACAAATGCTACCATACTTGTAGGTAAACAGAATGAAGTTTTAAAATATTTTAAAAATAATGTACTTATTACACATAATTTAAATTTCAAAAGAGCAGTTACTGTCAATATGTAGTAAGAAACACTGAATTATCACATGTATATGAAATTTCAGAAACATAAAAATTCTCATATAAACTAATTTCTAATATATTTTTATTGATTTTTAAAATAAGAAAGCATGCATTAGTATTTACCTATCACTATCATTTAAGTGTATCACAGGAGGACCCTTACAAAGAGGAAAAGAAAACCACTACAAGGGCCTACTCAGCCACCATCAGTATTCTCAAAGGAATAAATTAACTGGGCAAAGTACACAACACCCAGGATTTATTTTTGCATGTGTATGTGACCTAAAATTTCACCATAAATATTTTTTATTTATTTTTAAAAGGTATTTAGATAACATAAAATATTACATAAAAAAAATAAGGGATTCCCAAATGCCCCACTCCCCACACCTCTTACTTTTCTCCTTGTTAGCAACTTCTTTCATTAGTGTGGTACTTTCATTGCAATTGATGAACACATTTTGGACCATTGCCACTAAGAATGGATTATACTTTATATTGTAGTTTACATTCTCCCCCACTCAATTCTGTAGGCTATGGCAGGATATATAATGGCCTGTATCTGTCACTGCAATGTCATCAAGGTCAATTCCAAGTCCTGAAATTGCCCCCATATTGTACCTCTTTTTCCCTCTCCCTGACTTCAGCACCTCTGGTGACCACTGTCTCCATATCAATGATATAATTTCTTCCATTGCTAGAATCACAATAAATCTATAGTAGAATTCCAGTAAGTCAATTCTAGTCCAATCCTGGGGATTCTGGGATGGTGATGCACACTCCACCTTTAACTGAGAGGGGACTTTGGTCCCATATGGCTGATGGATGGGACTCTCTTGCTTGCAGCTGTAGACTTTCTCAGTTCCTGGGTATGGTGGTTGTCCATCCTCACCTCCCCATCAGCTGTCCTGGATGGGTTCAATGAATTGGAGAGTAGGTGCTGCAACTCTGCTGAGGCTCAGGGCCCAGCCGGCACATGGACAGCCAAGAGATTCAAATCTCCTGTACATACACCTACCAACTCCAGCACCAACTATAGGTTCAAACAAAAGGGACAAAAGAGGCATGTGTAGAGAAGTCACATCTGAGTCCAACTCTGTCACACTCAAGAGCACAATCCCCAAAGTAGTGCCCACTGGCAAGGCACCAAACTCCAGAGATATCCACCATGACTGTAGGACCTGGGTGTCTCTGGAGCCCTCAGGAGTCCCACTGTTTGGGGTAGTGACCCTGGCTGTCTATGATATCCTGCTGAGATGTGCATAAGTGTTACCTCTCTGATAATCTCCCAACTCACTTTGAAGACTCTTAGCCATATAAACTCATTTGTCTTTACCTTTTTCCCCTTTTATTCAAGGTCTTTTTCCAGTTGTATTGCTAGTTGGTGCTTGGTAGCAATCTCTCGGTGCCAGGGAGGCTCAGCCCCAGGAATCATGTCCCTCACTGGGGGGAAGGTAATGCATCCACATCCTGAGTTTGGCTTAGAGAGAGACCACATTTGAACAACAAGGAGGCTCTCAGGAGATAACTCTTAGGCACCCTATAACAGTAGGCCAAGTTGCAAATTCAAAAGCAAAAGGCTCATAGGTCTAGCCATCAATATCAAGGTTTCATCAATGGAGCATCCTTCTTCACTAGTCATTGCCCCTGTACTTGCTGGATTGCTGCTGTTCCATTAGACAATGTGGCAGAGCTCCCCAGGATTGGGATTCAACAATCCTTTGGCTGTTGTGTGAATCTTTACCCACTGTGCCAATGCCCTATGAACATTTGAACATATTTATATACCGTATATGTATGCCCAGGTGAACTTTCTCCCATGTATCACCCATCACTGACACCCCACAGCAATGATCCTCCCTCCCATAGTTGTAACCCTTCTGTGATCCAAAAATTCTTTAAAAATGAAGGCAAGAATATGCCAAATTCGATTAATAGGAAAATGAAATAATAATGATAGATTTAAACATAAAAAATAAAATACATAATAATTAAAAAAAATAAGACTAAAATAAAGTAAAAAAATGAACTCCCAGGATTTAAAAGACATGCTCTGTTCACAGTGATATTTCCAAAGCTCTCTCTCCACCTATGGGGAAGAGGTGAAGTTTTCTTTTAGTATGTGGGAAAAGTCAACAAACTCTCTATTCATTATTGCTCTGTGCTACTTAGTCCCTTCTCATCCCCCTTATTAAATTTACCCTTTTGTTCCATTTTACCTTCTCCCTCTCCTTTTTCATTCTCTAGCTTGACCTCCTCCCTTCTGAGCCCCATTTGCTTCACACCCACAGAGGTGCAACCAAAAATCAAGTGCCTCAAAGTCTTTCTGGTACATTCAACATAGCTACAACTATAAGTGAGCAAGTAGTGACAGAAAAGAAGGTAAGCTATAACTAGGATGAACATAAATAAATTAACTTTATTGATGGCCAGCACAATCCTGGCACCTACACAAGCTCACTTTAAACATAGGCATCTGGCTTTGGAGGCCTTAAATCCTATCAAAGTGACATCATGTTTTTAAATTAAGGATTTTCTTCCACATTCCTTTGGAGGAATAATATTTCATCAGTCATTTATGCTCCAATATGAATGAATGTTCTTGGGGCAGGTACTAACAGAGGGAAGAGGGAAAGAGGGCATTGAGTACAAAATGAGAGAGAATTGTTTCTTCCCCTGCCTTTTCCTTCTTCCCTTTGTCTTCTCCCTTTTCTGCTTCTCCTTCCTTCTTTTTCTTTTGTTCTAATAGATGACTTTTGAGTGTCAGATCCTGTACTAGATAATAAGATGAATGAAAACTGATAAGATTCTTGTCCTCATGAAACTGATTCTTGCTCAGGGACATACAACTAAATTAAGGAAGCATTGAATTGAGGGAAACATTTATACTAACCTGACTAGCCTCTTCTCCTCTTTTTGTGGGTTGCAAGTGGTCCAATATTGGTAATTTTGTATGTCTAATGCGAATATTAACTCATTTTAGTAGTTACCCTCTAAAAACTGATCCTTACGATAAGGAAGAAAGGATTCAGTTTCTTGGAAGTGTGGTGTCATAGTAGCATGGAGAAAACAATGGATTGACACAAATTATCTTTGTTATCTTAAGAAAAATAATTTATTATCTCCGAAATATGAAGTTGTATTTTATTATTGCCACACTGTTCATTGTTCACAAATAGTTAAAGGGTAAGACTTTTTGAGTCAACTTTATTGAGGCAAAATATATGTGTAATAAAACGTATCCACTTTGAGCATTCGGTTCAGTAACTCCTGACAAATGTAGATACTCTTCTAACTACCACAAAGGATAGAACATTTCACCATACCAAAAATCTCTATCACTGCTCTTTGTAGTTAATCCCTACTCCCCAGCCCTAGGCAACCACTTATCTGTTCTCTGTCACCAAAGATTAATTCTTTCATTTTCTATAATTTCCTATAAATGGAACCATTTCCCTCCCTCCCTCCCTGCCTCTCTTCTTTTTCCTTCCTTCCTCCCTTCCTCCCTTCCTCTCTTCCTCCCTTCCTCCCTTCTTCCTTTCCTTCATTCTTTCTTTCTCTTCTTAATATTAAGCTATAAGTATTCTTTACATGTTTTATATACAAGTCTTTCAGTAGCTATATGTATTACAAATATTTTCTCCCTGCTTTGTCTTTGAATAGCAAATAATCTTAGCTTTTACAAAATACCATTTATCATTCTTTCATGTTTTGTGTTCTCTTTTCGTGCTAGAAATCTTTCTTATCCCAAAGTTGCAAAGATTTTTCTCCTTTATTTTCTTTGTGAAGTTTTATAGGTTTAGCTTTTATAAAAGGTTTATGATCCATTTTGAGTTAATTCTCTCATATGGCCATAATGTAAGTGTTCAAGTTCACTTTTATTTCATATGAATATCCAGTTGCCCCAACACCATATTTTTGAAAAAGTGCCCACTCGTCCTTGAATTACTAATGTGCGTTTCACAGAAATCAATTGAATGTATATGTGTTGTTTTGTTTCTGGACCAACTTTTTTCTGCCATTTGTTTGTCTAATTTTATGCCAATGCTACACTGCCCTGATTACTGTAATCATATAGAAAGTCTTGAAACTAAGCAGTGTAAGCCCTCCAACTTTGTTTTTGTGTTTTTTTTTTCTCCAAAATTATTTTGGCTATTCAGGATAGTTTTGCATCCCATGTATATTGTAGAAAAATCTGCTGGGATTTTGAGATTGAATTTAGTCAATTCAGGGGGAATCTCTAGTCTAATAATATTGAGCTTTCTAATCCATAAACATGACATATGTCTCCTTTTTATGTTTTCTCTAATTTATCTCAGCAGCATTTTGTACTTTTTATGTGCACAGTCTTGTATATATTTGTTAAAATTTATATAATTATTTTACGTAAATAGTTTTAGATATTGTTATAAGTGGACTTTTTTTTTTTTTTTTACTTCATTGACTAATTTCTCACTTCCATTATATAAGAATACAATTGATTTTTGTTTATTGACCTTTTTCCCTGGGACTTGTTAACTTCACTATGTAGTTCTTGTAGCTTTTTTGCAGGTTTCTTAGAACTCTTTGTGTATGTGATCATATCACTTAAGAATAAATACAGTTTTGCTTCTTCCTTTCTAAACTATAAGCTTTTTTCTTTTCTCTTTTTTCACTGTTCACATCCAATATAATGTTGAATAGGAGTGGTAAGATCTTGCATACTTGTCTTGTTCCTGATTTTAGAGAAAAAACAACCAGTTCTTCTCCAGTAAGTACAAGGTTAGCTCTGGGTTTTCATAGATGCCCTTTATCAGATCAGGAGTACATTCCTATATATTTCTAGTTGACAAAGGGTTTTAACCATGAATGGATGTTAAATTTTCTCAAATACTTCTTCTACAACTCTCCATCTGATCATAGGAATTTTTCTTTTTATTCTATTAGTATGGTGAATTGAATTGATTGATTATTTAATGTTAAGTCGACCTCATATTCCTTGAATTCTACTATAAACTCTAAGTAGTCATGATGTGTTTCATACACACACACACACACACAAACACACACTCACACATACTTATATAATGCATATATAGAATGTATACAGATTTTATAACTTATTAAGAATGTTTATTTTTATATTAATAAATATATTGGTCTGTAATTTCTCTTTTTGTAATATTTTGTGGACAAGAACAGAATCTTGATGAACATTCCATGTACACTTTAAAAAAAATCTGTTTTCTGCAGTTCTTAGGTGTATTGTTTTTTAAATGTCAGTTAAAATGATTTGAAATCATCATTCAGATATTCTATACCCTTATGCATTTTTTTTGTGTGTCTAGATCACTACTAAGAAAACTTTCTGTGATGATGGAAATGTTCTGTGTTGTCCAATAAATTAATTACCAGCCACATGTAACTATTGAGCACTTGACATGTGCTAGCATGAATAAGGAAGTAAAAATTTAATTTAATTTAATTTAATTAAAATACCAATTAAATAGCCACATATGGCTAGTGGTTACCATATTGAACAGCAAACTCTAGTTTTTCTATCAATTACTGAGAGGAGAGTGTTTGGATCTACTACTATAATCATGGTTTTTACCATTTTTGTTTTGCTGCATGTATTTTAAAGTTTTGTTATTTAGTGCATATATATTTATAATTATTATATTTTTCAGATGCATTTCCTTTTTATCATTATGAAATATCAATTAATACTCCTTGATGTGATTTCTTCTGATTTGGATTACATGTTGTATTTTTCCCCATCCTTTTACTTTCAATTCATTTGTGGACAACATAGAATTGCATCTCCCTTTTTCATCCAGCCAGACACATATAGTGGACCCCTGATTTTTCATCCAGTTAAGTAATTTTGGTTCTCAAAATTGGTTGGTTCTCAACTGGGAGTGGTTTTGCTCCCCATGAGATATTTGCCAATATCTGGAGATATTTTTGGTTGTTACAACTAAGGAAAGGGATGCTGCTAGCATCTAGTAAGTAGAGGCAAGGGGGCTGCTCAACATCCTACAATGCACAAGAAAGTCTCTCAAAACAACAACAAAAATATGCAACTCAAAATGTCAATAGTGCAGATATTGAGAAACTCTGGCTTAGATCATTTTCACTTTTACGCTTCCCTTTTTCCTAAAGTGTTCTTTAGAATTACCATTAGTGAGGGTTTGCTGGTGTTCATTTGGCTCTCAGAGTTTGTTTATCTGAATATTTCTTTATTTTTCCTCTCTCTTGAAGGATATTTTCACTGGGTATAGAAATCTAGATTGACAATTATTTTCTGTCAATAAACTTATCATTCCCCTGTCTTTGGTGAAAGGGAAGTTTCATTGTCATTTGACTGAACTTCACAAAAGAGTAAACTCAGAAGAGTTTAATTTGGAAGCAAGAATGGAAGAGAATAGAAAGTGTCAAGAAATTTGGGGGCTGTAGAGTTTGAAGCCACCATTGACTCTCTTCTCCAAATAGGAAAACAAAACAAAATTTAGACTCTAAGCAAGAAAGCCTGTGCAAAGATAAAAGCAGAAATGTAGCCAAAGGCCCCAGGCTCTGAACCTTTGAATCAGTTAAGGTGTTGCCTAGTAAATTCTTTCAGTTGAACAAAATGACTTTCCCACAGAAACCTGATATAGTCAGTTTAGACTAATTATACTGTGGTTAAAGAAAAAAACAACTCAGTTGCTTAAAACACAACTATTTATTTACCTCTTTTATTGAATGTTGATTGTTGGGTTGTGTGCAGTTCTGCTACATGTGCTTTTCATTCTGATACACTGGCTGAAGAAGGAACAGCTCTTTGTGGGACGTGCCATTTCCATGCCATAGGGAATGAAGAGTGATGATGGAGTCAGAAGAAGGTTATTGCAATTTATGCTTGGAAGTGGTTACAGGATGGTGTTTCACCCTTGTATTTTGGTGTGTTGGGAGACAGAAAATAAATCTTTTTTATTCAGAGATTTCTGAATTGAGAGAGGTAAATTCCTGACCTGAAATAGAGAGTAGCATGAGACCCTAGACTTTGAGCCAAATGCTAAGATTGACCAGTGTATTTTGGTTGCCTCCCTTGGTGAAGGAACAAGGATATTTTGTGTGCATTGAATGAAGGGAAGTGAACATTGCTGATCAAGAAAGCTGAATGTGTTAAATTTTATTGATGTTTGAAATATTCACTGCCATCTCCATGGGAGGATTTTGTGCAGGAATCTGTCCTGCAAAGGCTTGTGGGGGTCTCCAGCAGAACTTGTGATGGCACAATGGAATTACTCTTAACATGAAAGTTGAGAGAAGTCAGGGGGAGAGCAGCTGAAGAAGCATTCTTTCTAGCTGATACCCAACACAGCTTTTTATTCAGGATTTTTTCACAGTCAATGTCAGGGTGCATGTGCAGGGGGATCAGGCAGGCATGGCGCACTGAGGGGTGTAAATAATCGCATAAGAATTCCTGGCTGATAATGGAGAAGCAGGATTACAGAAACATTTAGTGATATACTTAGGAGATAAGGTGGGAGATAAGGGAGATAGGATAAGCAGGAGTGGTGACTTCTCTGTGTGGGCAGAGAAAACAGACCTCCAATCTATTTCTTAGATGTAAAGATTAGAGGGTTCCCACAATTTTGCATCTCTTTAGATGTGAACATGATATTGGTTTTGGCCAAAGAAATTTAAGTGAAAGAGATGTGTGACACCTCTGGTAAAACCATTTCATGCATAGTATGCCTCCATTACCTTTTTCTTTCTGCTATGAGATTGACAATGCCCCATATAAGAGGACAGAGCTTCAGCCAACCCACAAGTCACAAGAATATGAGAGAGAAATGACCGTTATTGTCAAAAGACTCTTAGAATTTGGGTGTTTGTTACCACAAAATAATCTAATCCAGGATTTCTCAACATCAGCATTATTGCTATTGGGTTGGAGAAATTTTACTGGGACACTGTCCTGGGAATGGTAGATTTTTATCAGCATACCTGACTTCTACTCAATTCCAGAAGCACCCTTCCCCTTCATTGTGACAAACATAATTGTCTCCAGACTTTGTCAAATGGCTCCTGGGGGACAAAATTGCCCCCAGCTGAAAGTCACCCATAATCTACCCTGGCTCATGTATTCATATAAGACCAAATAGGAAATAAAGTAAAAATGGAGCCCTATATCACACCATATATGAATATTAATTTGGGATGGATTAAATGAATAAAGATGAGAGGCAAAATATAAAACATTTGAAAGATAATATAAGAGAATTTCTTTATTTCTTTATATAGAGGAAGATTTCTTAAATAAGACATGGAAAATATAAACAAGCATTAATAAATTTGACTATATTTTTAAAAAAGCAAAAACTATTCCTCAAAAGACACATTAAAGGGAGTAAAAACACAGGTCACCAAGTTTGCAAATATATTTGCAACACATATAACTATTAAAGGATTAGTATCAAGAATATATAAATATTCCCCCAAATAACTATTTAAAAAGTTGAACAACTCAATTTAAAAAATGGACAAAGTAACATGAACAATTTTACAAAAAAGGAAACACTAAGAAATATGGGAGCCCAGAGCAGGAGCCCCCCCCACCTTAAAGGAAATAAAGCCCACAGCATGTGGCTGCCTACATGACCTGGATGTAAGTTAAAAGGTAACTTAACACTTTAACTTTGAAGGTTGCGGAGTGCTACCTTCATTCTCTGGACTACTGCAACTAGAGACACTCTCTTGTGCTTAAGTCCCAGTAAAGCTTATGCCTGGCCCAGTGCCAAGTATGTTCTTTGGTGTTGCAGCCTCCCCAACCTGTGCCTTCCAGGAGCTGGGTTGGAACAGAACTCATAAAAATATGAAAAGACACTCAACCTCATAACTACTCAGGAAAAAGCAAATTAAAACCAGCAAGATAATTCATATCCATCAGATAAACCAAGATCTAAATATCTCACAATATCAAATTTGGCAAAGATATGAAGCAATGGAGCTTGTCTTCTCTGGTGGTTGTGCAAATTGAGCAATCACTTTGAAAGTAGTTTGTAGTCATCATTAGTGGTCATTCAGATTGTTCACAGATATTTCTTATTCTTTTCCTTCCAGGCATATGGTAAAATTCTACCACTCTTTTGGAGTTAGTTCAGCTATGTGATCTGTGTCGCTTTCAAGTGGGAGCCTTTAAGAGCTAGTGAGTGACTGACTAGGCTTTTCTCTCTTTCAGGGTGACTGGCAAAATCTTCCTGGGAAGAATGATGTGGAGGAGAGTCTCTCCCTACCCAATCCTCTATCCAACATGAAGACATAAAACAAGCAAGAAATAAGCCTTTGGTATTTTAAACACTAAACACTAGCCCATTCTGATTGCTGTATCTGAAATGCCATTATTGGCATTTTCCTTGTTGACTATGTGCACAAAGAAGCATATAGAAGAATATTTACAACAATAGTGCCATTATAGCACATAACTGTAAACAAATGGAACATCCATTAAGTATAAAAGAATAAATAAACTAGTATTTTCATACCATGGAATACTACAGAGCAGATAAGATTTATGAAACATAGCCAAATGCATCAACATAGATTAAGTGTAAAAGGCAAGTCAGAATAGATAGATAGTACAATTCCATTTATGATAATGCAAAGTGTGACAAGTCCATGTAAGTTGTATGTGAGTTCATACATAAGTTATAAAAATATAAAGAAAACCTAACAAATGATGAATGAAAAAATCAGAGAGCATAGTGGTTTCTCCTTATACATTTTATATACTCTTTTCCATGTATTCTATATTTCACAGATAAAACTATTTTTAACACCATCAAATATAATCCTGACATGCCCATAAAATAGTTGAATCATATTTTGATAGGTAGTTTATATAAGTACTTAAGAAAAATCTAATTTTGTTGTCCAAGGATGCAGATAGAGATGAAATTTAAGATATTCTGATTCTTCTTTGGATGCCTTTGAGAAGTTGGGCAATTCACTTACTGCCTTTAGTTCTATTTTTAGATTTCTGGAATGGCAGTGATAACACCAGTTGTTTTTGAAGACTAATGTTTAAAAAACACCTTGCACCTGAAATGGTACTGTATTCTGTATTAAAATATGATATTGAAAACCATACATTAAAAATATACCTTGGTTTCTGACTAATGGAGGTTCCTGAATGAGTAAATGAGAGTATTGGTAAGCTAGAAATATCATCTTTGGCTTGGTTATAAGAGATGATATGAAGCATTGAGCTTAATGGAAGAGATAAAAAATGATAGCAATTATTTAGATTTTTGAAAGCTGAAAGTTCAAACACATACCAAACTATGAAGACACTTTCATAGTTCTTTTTATATGATGAAAAAAATCTGTCAGGACATACAAATCCATAGCAAGAGTGTTTTGAATAGAGTACAAAAATGCAATCTTCTCACTGAAGATGTTAGCACTGAATGTCAAAATGCCATTCTGCTAGCTTTTGGTGTTAACTTTTAAAGATGACAGGTAATCCTTCTTACCACATTAGTTTTTCAAGTGGTCATGAAAAATTATTGTCACTGCCAGTAGCACACCTAAATTTCCAGTTTTCCTTTTTTTTTTTTTTAAGTGATTGTGGACTAGAACTATGTTTTATTCAAAGGCAGGTCATTGAAGAGAGGAGAGTAAGTCAAGTTTGAATGAAACAGGACTAGAGGATTGACTCTTACGTGACTGACCTCAGACACAGTATCTGAGGCAATATGACAATATCAGGTAAGATTGGAATAAGTACGATATCTAAGGGGTATAATGTGATTGCTGGAAGCACTCTTGTAATATTATCTAGAAAAATGCTAACATTTAATGTCAAGGAAGTCCATCTGTATTCAAATTGGACCTCAGTCAAAGCCAGGAGTATAGGGAGAGGGTCCTACAGAGAAAAAGAGCTGGTTAGGAATGGGCAGTCTGGAGAGCTGAGAAGAGTTCGCTAGCAGGGAGTTGGAATGTAAATCTGAACCCAAAGTAGTCTACTAATCATAAAGTATAGGTAAACAATGTGTCTGTTTGCTTGATCTCTGTTAACATAAATTTCTAGGGGGGAACACACCAGATATAAAATTGAGAATACTTTATTTTTATTCTAAATCCTTCTCGCTAGGAATGGAAATTATAATAGTCTGCCAGGATTGTGTGAGTTCCAACTTTTGTATCATATATGGCTTATGTACCTGAACTTGGACAGACCATAAAATAAGGGACTGTTTATAAAAACCCTCCCATTCGTTAAGCTAATTTTATAGATCCTCAAAACGTCTCATTTAATTCTATCAACCTTTGCAGCAAAATATAATTTCACTGGTGCTATTTATGATTTGTATATCAGAACTCTGCTGGGTATTTTCTATTTGCTCTTCTTATCTCACTTTTTCTCCTTAAATACCTTATTTGTGCCCTCTAGGGATTACATTAATGGGCTCCCTTACTTTCTGGAATCCAAATGGAATTATTCAATGGAAGACTCTTGCAATAATTTAGATGGAAGGAGGAGAATGGCGTGGTATATTTATTCTCTGTATTAACTAGCCTCTAAAAGTGGCCCAAACAACTCCTCCCCTCCCTGTACATGCATGCCATTCTTCACATCCATAGGTGGAACTTATTTTTCCTTTCCTTGAATCTGGGCTGGCTTATGACTGGCTTTGATAAATAGAATGCAACAGAAGGTCATTCTGAGACTTGTAAGTCTAGTCCTAAGACAACTGACAGCTTCTGCTTGCTGCCTTTTAGAGTTAAGACTCCATTAAGTCACAGCCCAAGGTAAATGGAGGAACCACAATGATGAGAACCAAGGCCCCTAGCTGGCCTCCAGCACTAATTGACAGCCATATGAATGAGTCACTATGGTAGCCAATCTCCAAGATGATCCCCAATGAACACCTCCACTTAGTATTCACATTTTCATATAGTCCCCTCCTACCTCCTACCAGGGTTGATCTGTATGACCAATTGAATACCATAGAAGTAATGTCACGTCACTTCTGAGATCACATTTTGAAATGCATTGTGGTTTTCATCTTGGTGGACCTCTGTGTCTTGGATCACTCACATTGGAGGAAGCCAGCTTTCATGTCATAGGGACACTCAGGCAACTTATACAACTTATAGAGGGGCCCATGTGATGAGGAACTGAGTGAGTGAATTTAGAACTGTATCTACCAGCCTTCAAATGATTACAGGCCCAGCTGACAGTTTGATGCAATGTCAGAAGAAACCCTGAGCCAGAAACCCTCAGCTAAGCTGCTCCAAGTTTCCTGTGAGATAACAAATTTTTGGTGTCTTAAGCTGTTAAGTTTTGGAGTAATATATTATATACCATATGCATAAATAACTAATCCTTCAACCTTAGTCATTTAAGTTCAGTTGAGGCCCCAAATGATTGCAGTCTCGGCTGACATGTGGAGCAAAAGAGACCATCTGAGCCAAGTTAACCCATAAAATCATGAAAGGTAAAACTGTTATTTTAAGTTATTGAGTTTTGGGACAGTTTGTGATGCTGCAGTAGATAACTGAAATAGATGTTGGTACCTAGAAGTGAGGTGCTTCTGTAACAAAAACTAAAATATGTGATATTGGCTTTCAGACCAGGCAGTGGGTATAGGCCAGAAGAACTTCAAGGAGACAGTTAATGGAATCTGATAAGACAGTGAGGAAATTGTTTTGGGAGGCTGGAGAAAAGGTGACCATGCTATGATCTATTATATAGTGATGTAGTAGCAGAATGTATGGCAATTCTGTAACTTGTGGCAATCTGAAAGATAGAAAATTCATCTATTGAATTTGTGGATTTGAATAAGGAGTTTTCTAGGCAAAATATTGAAAGTATCAACTGTTTTCTTTTAGGTGCATAGTGTGAAATAAACTAAAGAAGGAACTGTTTAGTCTTCAAGCGGTACCTAGAGTATAGGTCAGCAAATATCAAACATTTTTTTGTAAAGTGCTGGAGAGGAAATATTTTAGGTTTTGCAGTCTATGTGATATCTGCCACAACTACTCAACTCTGCAGTTGTAGCATAAAACTAGACATAGATGATATGTGAACCAATGGACATGTCTGTGCTCCAATGAAAGCTGCTTTTTGACAAAAGCAGGTGACAGGCTAGATTTGACCTGTAGGCTATTGTTTGACAACCTCAGATCTAGAAGAAACATTTTTAGACCAGGATTTGTAGAGTTGGAATATAAATTCTTTTCCAACCCCTCTAGCCCATAAAATATTTTCAGAATAAATTAAAGCCTGTGGGCAAAGATCAAATCCAGGGTTCTCTCAGAAAAACAGCCTCAGGATGAAGGTCAGTTCAAGGGCACAACTGAAAGACCCTTTGTTCAGACCCAAAATTGATTAGGGATTCGTCTCTTTTACCCTCTCAGCTAAACCATAGGCCTTTTTTTTTTTAATTTATTTTTTATTTTTTTAATTTTACCGGGAGGTCCCGGGGATCGAACCCAGGTCCCTCCATATGGCAGATGGACGCCCAACCATTTGAGCCACATCTGCCCCCGACCATAGGCCCTTTAAGAATCTTAAGGAGTTGCCTTGTAGAACTTTTCAGCTAGGCAATAATGTTTCTAAGAATCATAAGCCCTTTTGACTAGACAAAAGGGATTTTAAGAGATACAGCAAACATGGCAAAATGTTAAAATTGGTGAATATGCATATCTGGGGATGTAGGCATATGTTGGAGTTCTTTGTATGGGGATTGTTTTATTTTTGTAATTGTTTTGTAAGTTTGAAAGTATTTCAAATTTAAAAGTTTAAAATAATAAAAAAAAAAAAGAAAAAAAAAAGAAAAAAAGAGTCTTAAAGATTTGTCCTACAACACCTTGATTCTTAGCCTAAGATAGAGAGGAGTCCGACTTAAAGGTATTTATCTAATGGTAAAGATGATTGTTCGATATGCAGGAAGCCCCAAAAATTTTAAAGGAAATTGTAACAGTATGGGCTAAAAGGGATAAAGATGATTCAAAATGAAAAAAGACCTCTCCATTATCAATTTCCTGTGAGCAAGACACAGGCTGAGGAAGCTATTTAGATGAAAACACAACCTACTTCTTTATGTTAAAGGAAGGCAGAGCCATGTGGAACCACTTTCACAGAGCAGAAATGAGTCCTGATCAAGGAACATTCTCTGCTCCTGGAGTCAGAGGAAATGGGGACATGCCTAACTAGATTTTAGAATAGCTGCGAACCAGTAACTGCTATTTGTCTCCTGGTCCCCCTTTGTAGAATGGAGCTTTATATTGTGGTCGCATGTCTTTTTCTCACCATTTTATGTTGGGTGGGCCCAGGGGAGATAATATTTTCTTTTGTTGTTGTTTTTGCTTTAATTTTTAGTTCATAGGTACACATAAGGATTTGTGAGAGTTGTGCCTCCATCTATATCTGGTCCTGGTATAGATGATAAGAGTCTTAGGTATGACCTGATGCCATAATGGAATGGGAATTTAAGTGTTCTTGAGAGGTGGTGAATGTATTTTGCATGTGAATTGTTATAGCTAGAGGACAGAATCTGGAGTGCCTCTACAAATTCCTCCCCTTTCTGTACATGCATGCTACTCCTTGTATTAAGTAATGGAGTTTATTTCCCTTTTCCTTGAATCTGGGCTCTCCTTGTGACTGCCATTGATCAATCAAATGGCTGTGAAATTGCTCTTTGGGGACTTACAAGCCCTGGTTTTATGAGGGTTGGTAGTGTGGTAGATATGGAGTGAGCTGCTCAAATCCCCCTTTAGGGGAATACTTGCTGCCAAGTAGTGGGAAATAAAGACAACAGACAGCTTTCAGTTGTCAGCTACTTCAGCATGTGCCTCAGGTTCAGAGAATTGGTATACCTGAGATCATGTATTTCCTGAGGACCAAAACAAGGAGAGGTTAAAAAGGTCTGAATATTTGGCCTTATGTGAGATAAGCCTACAGTTTGGCCAAAAGCACTGCAGTTTGACTTTTCCCTCTGCCTAATCCTTCTTCTTCCACCTTTCTTTCTTAGGTATTGATCCATTATAAGTAGCTTGTACCACAAACTTCATCTCAGAGTCTGCTTCTGGAGAATTCAACATGTAACTGATTGCTTCTGTTTCCTGCCTCTTGGCATCCAGTCACCAAGCTGTGAAAGGCCAACTCTATATGGAAAGGCTTCATGTAGAAGAATGCTCTGGCTGATGAGCTTAACCAAGTCCTTTGTCAATAGCCACCACCAACTTTCCAATGTTGAATGAATCATCTTGAACTTTCCAGCCCTGTTGAGTCCCTATATGACTATAGCCCTTCCTGACATAGCATGTATCAGAAGAACCACCCAACTGAACCTAGTCAACCTAGAAACATGATAATAAACATCATGATTATAAAGAAAAATAATAAATATTTGTTTTAAACCACTGAGTTTTGGTGTGGTGCATTTCACAGCCATAGTTAACTATCACATTCCCCAGAACTCTCCTTGCAGGTATAGGTTGTGCTCCCTTGTTGAAGATCATCTGTCTGACAATCTTCCTTTACAGCTTCTTCCTCTGGATACTGTTAGGTCTTTTCTCCTCCTACCCTTTCATACCTAGAATGGTATAATCTCTCCTATTTTGTTGGCCCTAGGTTATGGTGCATCTGAGAAACTCAATCACAGAATTTCATTGTCTCATTGATATACTGAAGGAAAATATTTCCCAAATGTTATAAAAAATATTAACATCAGGCATGATTTCAGAACAGTGCATGGTTTAAGCAGAAAGCTTTTAGACATTGGTAGTTATCCTTGCTTCTTGCAGATTTATATCTAATCTCTGAAAAGAGGTATTTTGGCTTACCCCTGCTTACAAACAGTAGACAAGGGTAAGGTCTATTAATCTCATTTACTTTCCATAAGAGGGAAAAATACATGCCATAAGTCTGAATCAGAAGATATTAGCCCCAACTAAGATGTTTTCCTAAGGTTCTGCTATAACCAGTAGCATTTGACAATCTGGTATTCCTTGAGAAGACTTTGGGAAAAGTGGTCTTAAGCCAAAGCAATTCATTTTTAAGGGTAGCTTTCAGGAAACTTGCTAGGTATATAAGTTTGGAGTAGGGAAACCTTTTAAAGAGTTTCAATGTATTTGTAATTGTTCTGTAGGGTAAGAAACAAATTGCTGACTTACTTATGTTTTCCCATCCTTCAGTAATAAGGTAAAATCAAGTTGTTCTTCCAGTTGTTACTTTAAACTGAGGAAATATCAGCAATGTGGTAAATAAGTTATTTAAAAATTATCTATTATAAATGACAGTGGGTTTATTATATCTGTGCCAGTTAATGCTAGGCATTTTGTAAACATTTAAGAATTTTTGTTAATGTTTGAATTAATGGATTTTAAAAAAATTAAGGTTATGTTTAGCCTCTTGTCCAGATGTGCCCAGGACAGTCCTAGTTTATGCCAATTGTCTCATTACAACTACTATTACCATTATACTGTTATAGTAATATTACTATTATTATTAATGCCTCATTTTATTCTTAAAACTGTACTTCTTTTGATGATAAATTGTATGGTTACCTTATCCCAAGTGGTAGATATTTCTAAGACTTAAAACTCTATATACTGGGAGCTTATAAAGCTCAAGCAGTTGAGCACCTGCCTCCCACATGGGTGGTCCGGGGTTCTGTTCCTGGTGCCTCCTAAAAGCAAAACAAAATGAAAAAGAAAAACAACAAGCAAACAAATGAAAAAAAACAACTCAAGGAACCAATGTGGTTCAGTAGTTGAGCACCAGCTTCCCACATACAAGGTCCCGGGTTCAATCCCCAGCCCTGGTACTTCAAAAAACAAAACAAAACAAAACAAAACAAAAAACCTATATATACTTAGAAAAGAATATTTTAAATGTTTAAATTCTTTAAAGGTTAGATTGGTATTTTGTTGACCACATAATAGAATGAAAGTTTAAGTGTATTTGAAACATCAAAAATGTTAATATGCATTTTCAAAAGAAGCTATGTAAGTATAGACTGAATTGATTGAATTATGCAATTTCTTAAGTTGGAATAACATTAAATAGTGCAGTGATATTATAAATTATAAATTTACTTTTACAATTTTTGTCTATAGAATATTTTTCCAATAACTTGAAGAATAAATATGAGGATTGAAATCACAAAGTAAATCAAAGATTTCCTTGATTAGTGGTTACATAAATTAGAGGGAATGCCAGTTTTATATTACTATTTAATAATAAGTTGATTAAACTTTGATTGAAAGCCTGTTTGTTTACATATTATTTAAAATGATTTTGAAATAAGGCTTATAGATTTAGATGATGTTTACAGTATGCAAGTCTCTAAGTTTGTATATGCCACATAAATTTGGTTGCATGTATGACAGCCCCTAAATAAGTATGAATATGGAAAAAATAGCAAGCAAAATAGTTGACTTAATGGTCAAGAAGGTGTTCAAAATTAAACTTAACCTTTTTCATGCCATCAGTTCCTCCTTTTGTAACTCAAAAACAAAAGAAATAGATTATATGTACCGACATGAAAAAAATCTCTATGACGGCTCTTCTCTCTTTTGGCACTCTTTTTGCCAATGCTCTCCCCTACTCAGATCTTCCTTGACTTGTGAGCCAAAGCAATTTAGTGAATTAAATCACTGTCTCCCTTGCCTTATAGCTTCAGGCTGGCTTAAACAAAGGAGAAAGTGAGAGATATACTTCCTTTCTCTTCTCTGCTAGAGTACAAAACCATGTATTTTCAATTTTCTAGCTCTCTGCCACCTTCTTCCTACCAGACACCTTCTATTCCTTTGTTCCCTTTTCCCTAGGTATTCTTATACTTAATATTCTCCAAAACCCTATATTCTGCTCTATCTTCTACATGCTCCACCCTGTTTTTCTCTGAGGTAACTCAAATGTGTCCAAGCCCTCAGACATTATCTTTATGAAGCTAACTTCTAATTTAATTGTCCTGTTTCAAGTTCTTTTTTGACCTCAAGCACTTTCATCTTGGAATTGCTTTAGGTATAAATCTATTGTTTGTTTTATCAGCTCCTTAAATTCATCATCTTCAAAAATAAAGTCATCATGCTCTATCCAATGTCTTTACATTTTCTTCTCCTCTGTTAATGGTACCACCATTAATCTATCAACCAGGCCTCAAACCTTGGATTTATGGTTGTTTAACCATCACATCTATGTAATTAAATCCTGCTTCTATTCTCTTCCACTTCAACTCATATCTTCATTATCTTTGAAAGGACCTCTGTAGTAATTTTTTTTTCTATCTGGTTGCATCGTTGTCTTTTTTTGGTGCATCGCTTCGCTGTGCGCGACCCTGCGAGCAGGTCTGGGATGGCTTTTTTCTTTTTTTTTACCAGGAGGTCCCAGGGATCAAACCCAGATCCATACGGTAAATGGGAACTCAGTTGCTTGAGCCACAGCTGCTTCCCCTGTAATAATTTCTTAATTGTCTGTCTGCATGTTTTCCTCTTTTAAATACTGCATTTTCCAAAATGTGATTGTTAATAGTTTTCATGGGGTGGTGCAGGAGGGAGGAAGACTAGGTGAAGGGAAGGGAAGATTTCATTGCAAAATGATGAATTATAAATTTAGATAGATTTCTTAAAGACAGGACTTCTCAGAGACTGTAATATTATGATGAACCATTTGAATGTTCAAGAGTGTGATATACTATGCAGCCATTCCACAACTTAATTAACCACAGAGTTCTTTTTTCAAGGAATAATGTTCAACAGAACATTTTGAGAACAGCTCTTCTAATTCATCCTGCCCACTTCTTCCAGATTCACCTTCTTAATCACAGTCTTTCTAATGTCACTCACCTAGTTCAATGACTTGCCCTTGACTAAGTTAAATTCATACCTTTCACCTTGACATTCAAATTAACATGGATCTAACTCACTTTTTCAGCTTTTTCTAGTACTTCAGCTAAACTGGACTGTTCAAAATATTCTCCAAATTTACATGTCCCTGCGTTCCTGCTTGTCCTTCACCAGAAATGTTCTTTCCTATTGTAAGTGCTACTTTAAATTCTAGTCATCATTAATGGTATCATTCAAATATTACATCCTTAATAAAAATTTCTGATCTCCCCAACCAGATGACAATTCTTTCTTTTTTGACCTTCCATGACAGTTGATATCTTTCTCATGGCACTTTCCACATTCTCTCATGGTTATCTCTATTACTGAATTTGTTAAAGCTATCTCACTAGACTATAAACTCCTTGATGGCAATGACAAGGTCTTACTTCTCTTTCCACAATCAGCACTTAGATTAGTTTCTTGAGTACAGGAAGAATTCAATAAATACTTATTAAATTAGATTGGGTAGAACCATATTCAGGTTATAAGCATCTAAGCATTTAGATTCAGTGGGTATCTGTTACATATTAAATTTTTGTATTACTGAGGGAATAAGGATTAAATGAAGATTTTGTGTTTTTGTCCTAAAAGTGTCTTTGAAAATTATCCAAAAATAGTACATCAAAATTTGAGAAAGCTTATTTGGGTTCACACATAAATGGCATGTATTATAAAATTTATATTTTCTCATAGATCAGTCTTAAAACTATAGCCAAATTTCATGTCTTCCTTAAGGGCTATGATGGAGTGAGGATAAAAAAGACAATTTGCAATATTGAAAAGGCAATGAGCGGTATTGACAAGTTTTCTCTTATACACACCAGGGATCAGAGTGGGTCATAAAAGAAGGAATAGGGAAGTGGATATGGCTCAAGTGGTTGGGCATCTGTCTACCCTATGGAGGGACCCAGGTTCGATCCCCAGGACCTCCTGGTAAAATTAAAAATAAATAAATAAATAAATAAGGTGAGCAAGTGAGCAGGTGAGCCGAGCCCACGCAGCCGTGTGGTGAGTGTCAGGCCTACGTAGATGCACAGCAAGCTGAGTCACACAGCAAGATGATGACGCAACAAAAAAGACCTGCAGGGGAAAGCCAAGGTGAGATGCGCCAGAAACCAGGAACTGAGGTGGCACAAGGGCCAGGGTGCCTCTCTCCCACATCGACGGTCCCTAGGATCAAATCCTGGTGAAGACTGGAGGAGAAAAAATGAGAAGGAAAGGCAAGAAACAGACACAGAAGATCACGCAGTGAATGGACACAGATAGCAAGTGTGTCGGGGGGAACTCATGGAACTGTACACCAAAAAGAAAAAAATAAAATCAATTTATGGGAAAAAAAAGAAAGAAAAAATAATTTCTATTAAGTAACTGTGAAACTATACAGACTTTTCTTACATAGAGTAACATTAGAGTAACTGTAACATAAAATAATTGTGGATATTAAAGGTCTAAATATTCAAAGAAATTTCAATTAAAAGTGTCTATCTATTTTCCAATTTCAGCTCCTACATGTAAAATGCTTGGGCATAATCACTACTATTCATAAGCAGAAAAAAGCTGAAAAATTGTTAATCAACAATTTTACTTGAACTCAGAGAGTTGAGGTCACCGATCTGTCACCTTAGAAATCTGGAGAAATGGACAAAAACAGAGACATACTTCAAATCTGACCTGCAACAGGGCCACTGCAGCTGTAAACTGGTAGGGACACTTAAATGATAATTTTGAGAAATTTCTGGAGGCTGAGTTTGGAATAGTATGAAAGTCAGAAACTCCTGGTGGCCACAGACTTAGGGGGTATCACACATTCATGGGTTTTGTCCCCAGGAACCCTTCCAGGTCCTCACTTTGAAGAGCCAGTAAAAATCACCTTGTGCCTCTGCCAGAAGAAAGGAATTAACCATTTTGAAATATGCCAAAATCGGTCTCCATAACAAAGGCCTACTTTCCAGGAGAAAAGACTATATCGGCATGCTTTATTCTATTATGCTTCACTTATTGTATTTCCTAAATACTGCATTTTTTTTTTTTTTTTTTTTTTTACAAAATGAATGTTGTGGCAACCTTGCGTTGAACAATTCTATCAGCACCATTTTCCAACAGCGTGTGTTTACTTCATGTCTCTGTGTCATGGTAATTCTTGCAATAGTTCAAACTTTTTCATTATTATTATATTTGTTGTGACGATCTGTAATCAGTGATATTTGATATTATTTTAATTATTTTGGGGTGCTATAAACCATGCCACCAAAGATGGTGAACTAAATAGATAAATGTTGCATGTGATCTATCTGCCCCACTGATTTTCCCATCTCTATCTTTCTCCTCAGGCCTCCCTATTCCTTGAGATACAACAGTATTGAAATTAGGCCAATTAATAAATCATACAATGGCCTCTAAAAGTTCAAGTGAAAGGAAGAGTCAATAAATTAGGCAAACTTCATTTTGTCTTATTTTAAGGAATTGCCATAGCCACTCTGTGATAGTTTGAGTCTTTTGTGGACCCCAGAAAACCATGTTCTTAAGTTAATCCTTTCCTGTGGGTGTAAAACTATTGTAGATGAGACCTTTTGATTGTATTCAGTTCAGGGACCTTTCTTTTGATTAGATCACTTCAATAGGGCATGACCCAGGGTGAGTCTTAAGCCTCTTACTGAAGTTCTTTATAAACTGGAGTAATATGAAGAGAGGAGGCTCCAGAAACAGAGAGAAAGCCACAGGAGCTAAGTGAGAAATACCCAGAAGATGAGACAGAAGGCCCTGAGAGCCAGAAGCTGAAATCAATGAAACATAGAAGTTGAAAGGAAGCCACTTTAGCCAGAAGCCACTTTAGTCAGAAGCTGAAAGCAGGAAGGTCCAGGGGAGAGAGTAGAGACAAGCAGACACTGCCATGTGCTTGATTGCCCACAGCAGCAGCTCAGAGACATCTTCTGATGATGCCTTGATTTGGACACTTTCATGGCTTCAGAACTATAAGCTTATGAGTTAATAATTCCCCATTTTAAAAGCCAGCCCATATGGTACATTGCTTTGTCAGCCTTTAGTAAACTAAATATACCTCACTTTGAACAACCATAACCCTGATCAGTCAGCAGCCATCAACATTGAGGCAAGACCTTCCACTAGCAAAAAGATTACCACTTGCTGAAGGCTCAGATGATGGTTAGCTTTTTTTTTTTTTAACCAATAAAATATGTTTTAATTAAAGTATATAGGGAAGCGGCTGTGGCTCAATCAGTAGAGCTCCCGTTTACCATATGGGAGGCCCCGGGTTCGGTTCCCGGGGCCTCCTGGTTGGGGCGGGCCCGCCCGCACGGCGTGGTTGGCTGACCGGGCGAGCGCGAGCAGCAAGGGGGGGATAAATGAATAAATAAATAAAATCTTTAAAAAAATAATAAAATAAAAAATAAAGTATATACATTGTTTTTAATATCTAATGCTATTGCACATTTAATAGGCTACAGTATAGTGTAAATATATCTTTTATTATTGCACTAGGAAACCAAAAAAAAATTCATATGACTTGTTTTATTGTGCTATATGCTTTATTGCAGTGGTCTGGAACTGAACCCACAGTATTTCCGAGGTATGCCTGTACCAGAGCCTAACCCAGGAAGAAGGGCATTTACTCAACTTCAGCCCACTTTAGCCTCCTGTCTCAACTAAGGTGGGAGGATGGAAGCTAAGAAATACTTGTGAAGGTCATGTCCCAAGGACAAAGCTCTACTAGAAGAATGAGAATTGAATCATGAGATTACAAAATGGATCCCCCTCCCCCAAACCTTACTAATATATCAATAGTTTCCAGTATAATAGTGGGTAGCAACTGAGAGAGCTACTCAGATATGACATAGATTTTGGAATTGTCAGACAGGGAATCTAAAACTGTGATAAATATGTTTAGAACTCTAAAGGAAAAAAATAGATAACACAAAAGAACAGGTAAATTTCCAATAATTTACAAAATTTCAACAGCAACCTGTGTGTATTTTAGCAATACAGATTTTATACAAGTTCACAAAATGTGTGCTTATGCCAATATACTGTCTATATCTCTCTGCACCTTGCCTTAAATAATTTCTTGAAAGACTTCAAATAATTCCTTGAAAGACTCCATTGGACACATATGCTGTAGCCTAGTTCATTCAGTTTCACTGCTGTTTACCACTGATTTGTATTATATGTGGATTTCTTTTTTAATCCCTTCTCCTTTTGGTTGACATTCTTTCCAGCATTTCCTTTCCATTAGTTATAGTGTTGTGGATATTTGGGGGGGGGGGGGCATATACTTATTGATATGAGAAAATATGAAGAATGGATATCATTGTTTGGGATATTTTCAAATGTCATCCAAGTGACCATCATGACCTTTACTGACACTGGAAGAGAGTCTCCATTTTTATATACTGTGGTCCCACTGCATAGAATTTGATTTAAGGAATTTTATATATGTGAAATTGTATTGGTTATTTGCATTTCATTTATTGTTTATTATGCAGTTTATAAAATTATTTACCACATGGAAAAAAAAAAGAACAGGCAAGTACTGTAAGCAAAGAGATGGAAACTCTAAGAAAGCATCAAAAGATGCTGCTAGAAATAAAAAACAATGTAAAATAAAAGAAGATTGCCTTTAATAGGCTCATCAGTAGACTGGACATGGCTGGGAAGACAACCAGTGAGCTTCAGGATATGCCAATAGAAACTTCCCAAACTGAAATGAAAAGAGAGAGAGAGAGAGAGAAAAAGCAAGATACAGAACAGAACATTCAAGAACTGTAAGACAATTTTTAAAATGTAACATGTAAAACTGGAATACCAAAAGGAAAAGAGAGAAAGGAGGGAGAGAAATATTTAAAGTAATAATAGCAGATAATTTTCAAAATTAATTACAGTCAAAAAACCACAATTCCGTAAAGCTCAGAAAACACAAAGCAGGATAAATACAAAAAAATGTACACCTAGGCATATCATATTTCAAACTGCAAAAACATACACGCACGCACAGGCACACACACAAAGAGAAAATCTTAAAAAAAAAAAAAAAAAAAGAAAAGTCAGACCACAAAAACACCTCACCCATAGAGGAACAAGGATAAGAAATACAGCAGATTTCTCATCATAATACATGCAAGCAAAAATAGAGTGCATTAAAACGTTTAAAGTGTTAAAAGAAAAATTAAACAATTTAGAATTCCATATCTAATAAAATGACCCTTCAAAAGTGAAGGTGTCCAGTTGTTTGGTCAAACAAGCACTAGTCTGAGTATGACTGCAAGGGTATTTTGTAGATGGATTTAAATTATTAGTCAGTTGATTGCATCTATGGAATGACTACATCTATAATTAATAAAGGAGATTTCCCTTAGCAATGAGGGGAGTCCCCTCATCCAATCAGTTAGAGGTCTTAAAAGCCAGAACTGAGAAGTTCAGAAATCAGAAAGAATTTCTGCCTTGAGTTCAATCAGCCAGCTTCCTGTGGAATATGGATTTGTCAGACATCAGAATCACCTTTATTGGACATTCCAGATTGCAGCCTGCCTTATGGAGTTTGAACTCACTCTCTCATCTATCTATCATCTATCTATCTATCTATCTATCTATCTATCTATCTATCTATCTATCTATCATCATCTATCTATTATCAGCTCTGTTTCTCTGGAGAACCCTGTCTAATATAGAATACATTTTGTTACCAAGAGTGGTTCTTGAGAAACAGATAATGATATCTCTGAATTGGTTTTTGGGTTTTGAGAAATGGTCCTCTAATCTGATTAGACTTAAAGGAACTAATAGCTCTATTTCCAGTGGTAAAGAGGACACTGATTTGGTGATAGAGATACATAAATTATCACCATTGGATATTTCTACTCAAATACTTCTAAAAGGTAAGACTCTTGGTGACAATGTATTTGATCCCTTAGCATATTTTTGTTAAGCTAAAAAGCATGATGATGTTGGCTGCTTTTTCCTAAATACACTAAAATTGTTTAAACGATGAACTCAGGGCTTCAAATTCCCAGTTCAAATCATGCAAGACTGACATGAAAGTTTCTCTGTGTGCCCTGAGAGAAATTCTTATTTCTTATAGCTTCAGAGTTGAGATTTATCAAAACCAAACCTAGTGTGTCATCATGTGAGTAGCTAAGTTAAAACTTAACTTGAATTCCCAAACTTGCAGGGTGAGACCTGTTTAAAATGAGGGCATTGGTTGGTAGGGATGGGATCCTGAAAATTTGAATGGGTCACATGTGTTAATCATGATGACAGTGGAGACATTAAACCCATAAATTCTGCAAGTCTTCTTTACCAGATAAACCTGTAATGGGTTTCTCTGAGGAAGCAGCTCTTCTGACCCCATCTGAGGAGATTAACTTGTTTGACAGGTGAACTTGTAATGGAATCCCTTGGGGTAGTTGACTTGCAAGACACTACCAATTCCTCTAATGGATCACCCCACCCACCCACCCAACACCTTTCTTCGCTTCCAAATCTATAACTAGACTAAAGCCCTAGCAGGCCCTGAAAAGTGAGATACAAAATGTGACCCAGGAGGAGGTGTCCTACATGCCAAAGAACTGTATGATTTTTCCAATTTATATAGACAGAAATCAGGGGAATGTATGTGGGAATGGATATTCAGAGCGTGGCATAATGATGAAAAGAAGATAAAGTTTGTTCAGGCTGAATTTGTTGATATATTCCTACTAAGCAGAGATTCTGGATTCAATGTTGTAACTGCAGGTGTTAGAAAGGGCTCTAGCAGTTTGCTCAGTTGGTTATCTGAAGCACAGAGGAAAAGGTAGCTTACGCTAAATAAAGTTGAAATGCCAACTTTCCCTGGAATAAGATACAAGGTGTCCAAAGGCTTAGGGAGATTGGAATATTAGAGTAGATTTATTATTTAAGACCTCCTTACCTACCTGTGGTGTATCCAGAAAACACACCTTTTACCACAACTGTGAGAAATAAGTTTGTGAGAGGAGCCCTAGCATTCCTGAAGAGCTCTGGTTTCTCTTCTCTGTAGGTCAGATATTACTATATATTAATATGGGGTCCTTAAATGCAATGGGGATGATGAAATGCTGGGTTGGCAGGAGCCAAGTAATGTCACTTAATCACCAAAGACAAGGTGGGTGCAGTTACCATAATGGACAGCAGGGTCAAAGCGGTAATCAGAATAATCTGACTCACAAGACCTCTTGTGCTGGCTAGTTGATCATGGGTTCCCTAGAAGTGAAATAGATAGGCAGTCTACTAAATTCTTGTTTGATGTGTATAAGTGGAAGAATTCTAGATCAAGTGAACAAATTCTTAACTTGAATCAGAGTTAAACAGAATTATGGAGCCTCAATCAATTCTCATGCTTGAGACAGTTTACAGACCAGAACCCCTTGAATGAAAGGAAGGGTGGGTCTCCTTGGGGAAGGCCAAAAATATATACTGTTAGTTTTTCTCTGAGCCATCCTCAAAGGGGACCTATGGCCTATTACTACAGTGACCATGCAGTGAGGAAAAGGAAATTAAGGAACATTTAAGAGATTACTGGATAATTGCTCTGAACTGACAGTAATGCCAGGAGACGCAAAACATCATTGTACTCCACAAGTTGTAATAAGAGGATATGGAGGTCAACTGATCAATAGAGTTTTATCTTAGGCTCACAAACCCATTCTGTGATTATTTCTTAGTTATATAATGCATAATTGAAATAGACATATTCAGCAACTGGCTGAGTCCCCACATTTGTTCCCTGACCTGTGGAGTGAGGGCAATTATGGTAAGAAAGGTCAAGTGAAAGCCAATAAAAATGCCTCTACCTAGCAAAATAGTAAACTAAAAACAATACCACATTTCTGGAGGAATTTCAGAGATGACTGCTGCCATCAAGACTTGATGGATACAAGGGTGGTATGTCCCACTACATCCCCATTGAACTACTTGTCCTGGGCAGAAAATAGGTGGGTCTTGAACTGTGGCAGTGGATTATTGTAAACTTATCCAGATGGTGACTCCAGTTGCAGTTTCTGTTCCATATGTGGTATCATTGCTTAAGCAAATTAACACCCCCCTTCCTCGGTACCTGGTATGCTGCTATCAATAAGGCAAATGTTTTTATCTTGATACATTTTAGTAAAGATCATCAGAATCAGTTTGCTTTCACCTGGCAAGGCCAGAAATATACCTACACGGTCCTATGTAAGAGGTATATCATCTCTCCAGGTCCCTATAAGAGAATCACAGCACAGACCCTTAGGATTTTGAAACAAAGCCCTACCACCCTCTGCAGATAACTGCTATCCTTTTGAGAAACAGTTTTTGCCCCTCTACTGGGCCTTAGTAGTGACTGAAAACTTAACCATGGGCCACCAATAATATAGGACTTTAGTTGCCCATGAATTGGGGGTTGTCTGGCCTACCATATCATAAATTTGGGTATGCACAGCAGCTCCATCATCAAATGTAAGTGGTATATCAAGATCAAGCTCAAAGAGGCCCTGAAAATGCAAGCAAGTGACACATGGAAGAGGCCTAAATGTCCATGGGGCCCAATATTGCCATATTAACTTCTCTCTCCAAGCCTGCACCTATGGCCTGTTGAAGAGTTTCCTAAAATCAGTTGACTGAGGAAGAGAAAATGCAGGCATGGTTTATAGAGAGTTCTGCATGATGTACAGGCACCCCTGAAAGTGAACAGCTTTAGCACTGCAACCCCTTTATGGGGGTATACCTGAAGGAAAACAGTGAAGTAAGTACTTCTTAGTGGGCAGAACTTCAAGCAATATACCTGGTTGTAAATTTTGCTTCAAAGGAGAAATGGCTAGAGATGCATTTATATACAGATACATGGGCTGTGTCCAATTGTGTGGCAGGATGGTCAGGGACTTGGAAGGAGTATAATTGGAAAATTTGGAACCAAAGAAGGCTGAGGAAGAGGTATGTGTATAGACCATTATGAAAGGGTCAAAAGCATGAAGATATTTGTGTCCCATTTGAATGCTTACCAGAGGGTGACCTCAGCAGAGGAAGACTTTAATCATCAAAATCAAGTGGAAAAGATGATCAGTCAGCCTCTTTCTCCAGACATTCCTGTTATTGTCCAATAGGCTCATGAACAAAGTGGTCATAGTGGCAGGATGGAGGTTATGTGTGGGCTCAGCACGTAGAGTTCTACGCACCAAGACCAACCTGGCTATAACCACTACTGAAGGCACAATCTGCCAGCAGTAGAGATGAAAACTACACTATGTTCCTGATATGGCACCATTTCCCAAGATGATTAGCCTGCTACCTGGTGGCAGGTTGATTATATTGGACTGCATTCATCATGGAAATGGCAGTATCTTGTTCTTATTAGAGCAGACATTTACTGTGGGTATGCATTTGCCTTCCCTGCATGCAATGTGTCTACCAAAACTATCATACATGGACTTACAGAATGTTTTATCCTCCTTGATAGTACTCCACACAGTATTATTTCTAAGCAAGGAACTACTTCACACCAAATGAAAAGCAGGAATGGGCACATGCTCTTGGAGTTCACTGATCTTACCATGTTCCCCATCATTATGAAGCAGCTGGATTGTTAGAATGTTGGAATAGCCTTTTGAGGACTCCATTACAGCACCAACTGGATAGAAATATTTTGCAAGGCTTGGGCAATGTTCTATGAGAGCCTGTATAAGCTCTAAATCAGTATCCATTATATGGTGCTGTTTTACCATAGCCAGGATCCATGGGTCCAGGAATTATGGGTGAAAATGGGAGTGGCACCACTTACTATTAGCACTAAGGGTCCATTAGAAAACACTTTGTTCCCTGGACCTGTAATCTTATGGTCTGTTGGTCTAAAGATCTTAGTTCTAAAGGAGGAGTGCTTCCACCAGGAGACACAACATTCTATTCAAATGGTAGTCAAGACTGTTACCACCACTGGGCTCCTCACGCCTATAATTCAATAAACGAAGAAGGGGTTTACTGTACATGCTGGGGTGATTGATACTGATTATTAGGAGTAAATAGGGCTGCTGTTACACAATGGAGTTAAAGAAGAGTTTGCCTGGAATATAGGACATCCCCTAGGGAATCTCTTAGTACTACCAAGCTCTGTGATTAAAGTTAACGGAAAACTGCAACAACCCAATCCAGGCAGGATTACTAATGGCCCAGAAACTTTAGGAATGAAGGTTTGGGTCATCCCACCAGGCAAAGAACCATGGCTAACTGAAATGTTTGCTGAGGATAAAGGGAATATGGAATGGGCAGTAGAAGAAAGTAGTAATAAATATGAGCTACAACTATGTGACCAGTTTCAGAAAAGAGGACTATAGTGGTTACAAATATTTCTTTCTTGCTTTTGTTATGAATATGTTTGTGTATTTATAATAAAGCAAATGTCTTTGTTTTCTTCCCTATTTTGTCCCCTTTTCAAATAATATAGGTTGTGTTCACTTTATGTTATTATATTTAAGCTATAAGATATCAGGTTTAAGAGTGGCTATTACCTAAGGACTTGCACCCTCTCCTGGGGAAAGAGTCAATTTCTGGTTGTAGGCAGGATGTTGAGTATTGTTAGGTGAAATTATGATTGTTATTGTTATTATTTAGGCATTAGTATGGTTTAAGGAGATGTGTGGGGGTGTCAAGTTGCCAAAGGGTGGACTGTGATGGTTAAATTCATATGTCAACTTGGCTAGGTTATGGTGTCCAGTTGTTTGATCAAGTAAGCACTGGCTTAATTGTTACTGTACGGAAATTTTGTGAATTTAAATAATCAGTTAATTGATTGCGTCTATGGCTAATTATATCTATGATCAACTAAGGAGATTGCCTTCAACAATGAGAGTAGTCTCTTCCAATCAGTTGAAAGCCTTAAAGGGAGTAAAGATGATTTCAGCAGTCAGAAGGGATAATTTCCATCTTTCCTTCAGCCAGCCAGCTTCTCCTGGGAAATTCCTTGAAAACTTTCATCAGAGTCCAAAGCTTTTGGCCTGCCATATCAAATTCAGACTTGCCCAAATGTGCCCAATTGTGTGCCAATTCCTATAAAAAATTTCATATATATATATATGTATAATCCTCAGTTGGTTCTGATTCCCTGGAGAACACTGACTAATGCAGGTAATTCTTTAGCAAGTATAATAGGGAACTTTATTTTTGTGTTGTTCTCATTAAAACAGACTGTCAGTATCTCCTCTTGAATTCACCTCTGATTATTCCTACTTTTTTTGTCCCTGTATTCATTTTGATTTTGCTTTTCCCAGTTAACTGTCTTCCCTAATTCTAAAGTTAGTTCTTGTAAATTTTAATATATTCTGCCAAAATAATTCCTGGCAGTCTTTCAATGTTTTCAGCACTAATATGTGTTAGCTTTTAGGTTCTCTCTGTCTGTTGGTTTGTTTTTCTTGAATTCATCTCTTCTTTCCCCTCCAATAGTTCCTCTATTGTAAATTTCAGTTAATATTTCCTGTGGAAGATGCCATGTTTCCTACTTAGTAGAAGCAAATTGGAGAATTCCCTCACCCTCAGAAGCCAAGAGATTAAGGTAGAATCAGAGAAGTCTGATCACCACCTAAACTTGGGGAGAAACAAATTGAGCAGGTAAGAGTTTACTGGGTCCATTGAATTTTATTCTTGCACATTCAGTGAACAAGGAAAATGGTTTTAAGTTTTAACCCACTAAGGTTTTTTTTTTTTTTTTTTTTTTTTTTAACATCAATTTTCTTGATACATACTGACAAATCATACAATTCATCCAAAGTGTACAATCAATGGTATTTGGTATAATCCCATAATTATGCATTCATCACTTCAATCATTATTAAAGCATTTTCATTATTTCAATAATAATAATAATAAACACAAAACAGACAAACAAACAAGAAAATTCCTCATGTCTCAATCTGTTTCCCCTGCTGTACATAACTGCTAATTCTGGCTCTTCTTGCACAATTACTTATTTGTTTATTAAGCACTTATATTGAGATATATTTACATACCATATGATCTATCCAAAGTGTGTAATCAATGGCTTTTAGTATAATCACAATGTTGTACATCCATCATCTCAAAAATATTAGAACAATTTCTTTACTCCAAAAATAAAGACTACCCACCCCTTAGCATTCCTCCTCAGCGCTAAACACTAATCTAATTTTATCTTTATAAATTGATATACATTTTATATAAATGGAATCATATAGTAGGCTTTTTATTATTGGCAAAAGCTCCAATTTAAAGTCTTGATTGAATATTCCTTAATTTACCCACAAGCCACAAAATGGTATTTTGCAGCTAACAGTAACAATAACATTGAAAGCTCAGAAACTTCCCTATTGTTCTGATGATAAGGTCTAAGAATATGACTGGTCTATCACTATGAGACTTTCCACTCCCCAGTACTATAATAGTTTTGCTCAGTATTTTCATACAATCCCCAGTCTTGGCTATGGTAGATTGTACCATTATAAGTTCTCAACATGTGTAATATTCAATTTTTCTTTGCTATTGTCTGATAGGATTTAAATCACTTACTATATGCTTCTTTGCTTTATAATCTATTCCATTTATAATCTAATGGAAGAACACATTTCCATTAGACACTATCTTTCTTTCATTTGAAGAATCTTTTCTCTTGTTCTATATTTAGAGGCTACATAATGTGTTAGAAAAGCCACTTGACTGATTATTGAGAGATCTGAGTTCTTATCCTGGGCCTGTTACATCTTGGCTCATTTGTTTTTATGATACTTTTGCATTATTTACAGTTCTTTTATTGCAAGTAATAGAAGCTCACTCTAGCTAACTTAGGCAGAAAATAATTTCTTGAGGGAATATAGGGATAGCTTACTCAAAAAGAAACCTAAAAGATAAAAATCAGGGCAGCTCTATAAATCTTGATAGCAACAATGAACTGTCTCGTCAGGGGATGCTGTTTGCATAAAGTAACCAACTTTCCCCACCCCCACCATAAATACCAGGAAGAATGTATCTTATTGGTTTAAGTTAAGGGACATGGAGAGAAGCAGATTTTCTGGATTGATTTTCTTCCCAGAATGTATTGAATGGGAGAAGACCAGTGTCCTCAATGCAAAATTCAGGTGTCATTAATAGGAGAAAAAAGGATGTTGGCAAAATAACAAAATACAAAAGGATGTGGCAAAAATAACAGATTATTCACTCAAACTTTAGGCTTCCATACCACCCCCTGTTGCTATGGTGAATTTTGTATAGGAAATACTAGAGAGGTAGTAAAATGATCCAACATCTTAATTATCTTTACTTTTATTTTTATTTTGCCAATCTATGAAATTTAATGTCCCAGAGAAGATTCAGGATGACAAAACAAAACAAAACAAAACAAAAAATGAAGAAAAGTTACTATAATTATGAAACTGATGACCATTACATTATTTATCTTGTGAATATTTGCTGAATTTTTTTGTAAAGCTTTGTTTTTTAAAATATATTTTTATTTATTTTAAAATATACTTAGATTAAATAAAATGCTACATAAAAAGAAATTAAGGGATTCCCATATGTCCCACTCCCCACACCTCCCACTTTTCTCCACATTAACAACTTCTTTCATTAGTGTGGGTACATTCATTGCAATTGATGAACATAGTTTTGAGCATTGCCACTAAGCATGGATTATAATTTACACTGTAGTTTACACTCTTTCCCACTCAATTCTGTAGGTTATGGCAGGATATATAATGGCCTGTATCTGTCACCGCAATGTCATTCAGGACAATTACAAGTCCTGAAAATGGCTCCATATTGCACCTCTTTTCCCCTCTCCCTGACTTCAGCACCTCCAGTGGCCACTGTCTCCACATACATGATATCATTTCTTCCATTGCTAGAATCACAATAAGTCTATAGCAGAATACCAGTAAGTCTACTCTAGTCCTTATTTTATTCCCCAATCTTGAGGATTCTCGGATGGTGATGCCCACTCCACCTCTAATTGAGAGGGGTCTTCAAACTCATATGGTTGATTGACGGGACTCTCTTGTTTGCAGTTGTAGACTCTCTTGGTTCCTTGGTGTGGTGGTCGTCCATCCTCACCTCCCCGTCAGCTGTCCTGGGTGAGTCTAATGAACTGGAGAGTAGGTGTTGCAATTCAACTGAGGCTCAAGGTCAAGCTGGCATATGGACTGCCCAGAGATTCAAGTCTCTTGGATGTATACCTACAAACTTCAGCATCAACTATAGGTTCAAATAAAAGGGACAGAAGAGGTATGTGTAGAGAAGTCATATCTGAGTCCAACTCTGTCGCACTTGGGAGCACAAACTCCAAAGTAGGGCCCACTGGCAAGGTACCGAACTCTGGAGCTATCTACCATGACCGTAGGACTGGGTATCTCCAGAGCCCTCAGGAGCCCTACTATTTGGGGTAGTATTTACTTTGGCAGCCTATGATATCCTGCTGAGATGTGCATAAGTGTTACCTCTCTGATAACCTCCTGACTCACTTTGAAGTTCCTTAGCCCTATAAACTCATTTGTCTTTACCTTTCCCCCCTTTTATTCAAGGTCTTTTTCCAGTTGCGTCACTAGCCAGTAGCAATCCCTAGGTGCCAGGGAGGCTCATCCCCCGGAGTCATGTCCCACATTGGGGGGTAGGTAATTCATTTATATGCTGAGTTTGACTTAGAGAGAGGCCACATTTGAGCAACAGGGAGGCTCCCAGTAGCTAACTCTTAGGCACCCTACAACACTAAGCTAAGTTGCAATTTCAAGAGCAAAGGCTCATAAGTATAGTCATCAATATCAAGGGCCCATCAATGGACCATCCTTGGTCATTGTACCTGTACTTGGAGGATTGTTGCTGTTCCCTTAGAGAATGTGTCAGAGCTCCCCAGGATGGGAATTCAATATTCTTTCGGTTGTTGTGTGAATCTCCACCCACTGTGGCAATGTCCCATGAACATTTGAACATATTTATATACTTTATATGTATGCCCAGGTGAACTTCCATCTATCCACCATCACTGACACCCCACAGCAATGTTCTTCCCCTGCTACAGTTGTAACCCTTCTGTGATCCAAAGCCTCTTCAAAAATGAAGCCAAGAATATCACCAAATACAATTAATAGGAAAATGAAATATGATAGGTTTAAACATAAGAAATAAAATACATAATAATTTAGAAAAACTAAAACTAAAATAAAAAAAGAAATTGGGGTATTAAAAAAATAATGAAAAATATTAAAATTTTTTTTTTGACATTTTGTCTTTCATCACTGTAATATCTGTTGTCCTGTATGCACAATGGCATTTTCTTCCATTTTTTACCCAGTGTCTTACTTTTTTCATTTTGTCTTCAAAGAAATTTTAGGTCACAGTAAAGTCACATACAGAATATAGGGGACTCCCATATATCCAACATCCTCCCTCTTTTCCCCCTTCCTGTATTAATAACCTTTTTACATGTGGATGGTACATTTGTTACAACTGATGTACAATATTGAGACATAGCTACAAACCGTGGTCAATGGTTTACATTATGGTTTACCTTTTAGACCTTACACTTTCATAAATTTTTGATGAAATTTAACATGGCTTGTATTCATCATTGCAAGATCATGCAGAACACTTCCATTGCCCTCTAAATATCCCCCTCTTCCATTTTTCTATTATTCCCTCTCCCCCCTCCCTCCTTGGGGCCGTTGGCAAATGCCAGGCTTCACTCCTTGAAGGACAAGATTCATAGATACTTGCAACAATGCTAAGGACTTGACACATTAGTATGCCCTCCCCTATTATGAACCGCCCACCCTCTCCTCTGTCTGAGAACATATTGAGCCTCCCCAGGATGGGAGTCCAACTCCTTCCCACTCATTATGTGGTTCTCCACCCACTGATACAACACACTATGACAAAATGATCACTCACACATTCTCTAGAAGATTGTCCCAAATGCCTCTTCATCCAACACCCTAAACCAGTAACCCTTCCTTGTCATATTGCCAAAGAGCTTTCTCAACATTGTAGTTTCAACCATGTACTCACCAATCCCCAGTGTTCACCTGCTCTGTCCCCCAACCCTCCCCCCAGTTTTATGACCATCCAACACATCCTCCCCACCCTAGTCCCCTGTCAAGCTTGTACTGCCCAGTCCAATAGTATCACTACACCACTGTCTTGTCCCTTCACTGCACAACTACTCACTTCCACCTTATCATAGATTTCACCCATATGGACGTTGACTCACAACCACCTTCTCCCTTCTATTTCCTGTAAACCTATCTTCCAGACTCTAGCTCTCTGAGTCTACTCAATTTGCTTAATTCATATCAAAGAGGTCATGTAATATTTGTCCTTCAAATGCTTCATTCAACATAAGGTCCTCAAGATTCATCCATGTTATCACATATGTTAGTACTGTATTCCTTCTTACAGCTGAGTTATATTCCATTGTATGTATATACCACATTTTGTTTATCCATTCATCTGTTGATGGGCATTTGGGTTGATTCCAACTTTTGGCAACAGTGAATAATGCAGCTATGAACATTGGTGTGCATATATCTGTTCATGTCCTTGTTATCAATTTTTCTGGGTATATACCTAGCAGTGGAATTGCTGGATCATATAGTAGATCTATAGTTAGTTTTTTGAGGAACTGCCAAACTGTCCTCCACAATGGCTGGACTATTCTACATTCCCACCAGCAGTGGATGAGGGTTCCCATTCCTCCACATCCTCTCCAACACTTGTAGTCCTCTGTTTTTTTAATGGCTGCCAGAGTAATGGGTGTAAGGTGGTATCTCATTGTTGTTTTGATTTGCATTTCCCTAATAGCTAGTGATGTTGAGCATCTTTTCATGTGACTTTTATCCATTTGTATTTCTTCTTTGGAGAAGTGTCTGTTCAAATCACTTGCCCATTTTTTAAATGGGTTGTTTGTCTTTTAATTTCAAAATACAAAATTTCTTTATATATGTTGGACAATAGGCTCCTATCAGATATATGTTTACCAAATATTTTCTCCCATTGGGTAGGCTGTCTTTTCACTTTCTTGACTAACTCCTTTGAGTTGCAAAAGGTTTTAATTTTGAGGAGGTCCCATTTATCTATTTTTCCTTTCACTGCTTGTACTTTGGTTATGAAGTTCATGAAGCCATTTCCTATTACAAGGTCTTGTAGATGCTTCCCTACATTATCTTCCAAGGTCTTTATGGTCTTAGCTCTTATATTTAGATCTTTGACCCATCTTGAGTTGACTTTTGTATAAGGTGTGAAATGGTGTTCCTCTCTCATTCTTTTGATATGGATGAGCAGTTCTTCAAGCACCATTTGTTGGAGAGGCCATTCTCTCCCAGTTGAGTGCACTTGGTGGCCTTGTCAAATATCAGATGATTGTATATGTTAGGATCTATATCAGAACTCTCAATTTGGTTCCATTGGTTGGTATGTCTATCCTTGTGCCAATACCATGCAGTTTTGACCACTGTAGTTTTGTAGTATGTTTAAAGTCAAGTAGTGTGATTCCTCCATTTTCATTTTTTCCTTTTCAATATGCCTTTGGCTACTCAGGGCCTCTTGCCCTTCCAAATACATTTCATAGTTAGTTTTTCCAATTTAGTAAAAAATGCTGTGTTGATTTTTTATTGGGATTGCATTAAATCTGTAGATTAGTTTGGGTAGGATAGACATCTTAAGGATGTTTAGTCTTCCCATCCATGAACAGGGAATATTCTTCCCTTCATTTAATTCTCCTTTGATTTCCTTTAACAGTGTTAAAGAAAAGACAAAAAGAAAAATTAATTAAAGAAAGAAAACAGAATAGATGAGATAGAAATAAAAACCAGAAAAACTGAGGACTGAAAAATCAGAAGTGGGATGTAAGAACAAGAACAGAAAGTGGAAGATAGAAAGATGAAGGAAGGAAAAGAGATAGCCTTGGTAGACAAAATCGGTATACACAGAAAAGGGGAACTCAAGGAAGAGGAAACCCAGCAAACAAGAAATAAGCCAGCAGCACCTAATTAAAAAAAAAAAAAAAAAAAAAAACGAGGGGAGGGCGAAGAAATAGGTAAGAAAAACAAGAAAACAACAAAACAAACACAAAAGCAAGCAGTCAAACAAAAACTAAGGCAAAACAGCTTTCCCTCTTAGGCCCCTGAGTAGCTTCTCAGGCTGCTGGTGTTCATCAAAATTAACTACCCTGCAGCCTGACCTCTGCAGGTTTTGAAGCGGGTTTTTGCGAGTAAACTAAGTTAAGTTTTTTTTTTTTAAGTAACATTTTTTTTTTAGGAAGAATAAGAGACCCAGGAGAAACTAATACAAAAATAATGTCTATGTTTTCCCTGTCCTAAAGTATCAGTTGAATGTTTGATGTCCCGGTGGATCACTACTCTAAAAGGAGCAGGGAATGGGACTAGGGACCTGACCTCGTATATTCAAGGCGGAAAGTTCTCTACTGAGCTAAACTTTCTTGTTGGGTCAGTTAGTTCTTCAGAAAGCTATCCAGTCACTTTCCCTTGGGTAGGTTTGACTCTTTGCAATTGCATTGATTCCTGCTGCTTAGGAGTCTGTCCCTGTCCCCTTTCTATTCTTATTGCTTTCTCTCCCAGGGCAGCAGGACACAATAGCCTGTGAGCAGATCCCCCCTCACCTCTCCTGGTCAGGTTGAGTTTTCTTTTGAAATTCAAATGGGACCCTGGTGAGTGAACTCACCACAGAAAAATGACTCTCTGCCCTCTTCCAGACCACCCTCTCCTCTCAGGTTACCCTAAATAGGCTCTTGGAAGCTCATTAAGTGCTTCCTACAGTCCACCTCCCTTAGGGGAGTTGAAATTTTGATAGTTTTCAGCATGTGACTAATCAATTGCCTGATTCTGCCCTTTCCTAGGGCAAGTTTCTCTATCCCAGGGCTGTTAGGTAAATCTGGCTGCCTCAGCAGAGTAACCTCTCCCCTCTTCCTGGTGCCACCTTGAGCCAGTTGGTATGCTCCTCAAAGCTCAAAGGGATCCAGGCAACCAAACCCATAAAAAGGAAACCCCTCTCCACCCTTCGCCAGAACCCTCCCACTCTCAGAGAAATCTCCCTCCCACTGGGTGGCCAGCAAGTGGAGTCCGGGCTCAAAATGGATTTTTGCCTTGTGTGTGGGTCTTAGCTGTCCACAGTTTCCAGGCACAGGGACCAGAAATTCATGGTTTTACCTTGAGCAATTTCTCTCTTCGTCCAGCTCCCTCTAGATCAATGCTCCAAAGCCCCCCACTCTGTGGGTTCCCAAAACAGGTCACTTGAGCAGGATCTTGCCCCCATTCAGCCATTTTTTTTTGCGAGAGAAATGGTGAGTGCTCAGTTAAACCAACACCATCTTGCTGCTTCTCCTCTTAATTATCTTCAAACTGTGGCCTCTCTCCAGGTTTTCTATCACTCTCTTGAGTCAAGTCTTTATCAGGCTATTACTATTACTTCCTGACAACATGGCATCTAGTTTCACCCATCATCCTCCAACTATTCCTCCATAACTGTTAGAGTTTTTTCCAAAATACAATTTCATCTCTTGGAAACTTTCAGCAGCTTCATTGTCATTGACTAGATACTTAATACCTTTTACTATTACGATGCTGGGAAGAATTAGATGCCCATTTTATTTTATAATTATAGCATTTTGTGCATAGCTTATTTGGAATTCTCAACTGACTGAAAAATTATTATTGAAGGGGAAGGGAAAACATCTATTTAAAACAATTAATACACACACAAAATCAGATAAACACACAAAATTCTGACCATATTTCTGCTTCTGATTTCTAAAGATAATTCATAACTGTTAAAAAAATATGTATAGTTCTCTCTCACAGAGCTTGATAGAGGAAGAATAAAGATTTATACATATCTAAAGGAAAAAGACCAATCTGCTCGTCTACAACCTCTGCAGATCTTCATACCTGGAGTGAATTGTCCTTTGTTGACCACCTTAATTAATTTGGGTGTATGCAAAACTGTCTTGAAGCTAATTTCTCTGTATAATAAAGTGACTAATGATGAGAATTTTGAATTTTCTAGTGGTAGCACTGTGGAGAAAGAAGGGTTTAGAATTTTCTAGTGGTATTACTTCCTGACAACATGGCAGTTTCCTCTTCATCGTACTGAGAATTAGGAAGGAGAGGAAAATTTATAAAGCAACATAGAATTCTTTTTCTGTTGGGGAGTCTCAATAGAAAAAGTGAGACTTCCCCAGAATAGGAATTACCAAAGCACTTATAAAAATAGTTGAATCCAATATTTAATTTTAAGCCATTTGCTCTTTTGTATAATTGTAGTGGACATTGTGCCTGTTTCTTACAACATCTCTTCTACTTTTCCCTGATTTTGTAGCAACCTTTATTTTAGATAAGCTTGGCTTTTCCTCTTCCTCCATCAGTGATAGTAAATTGGTCTAAACAATCAAGTAATCCCATAATACCCTTTAGACAGTGATTAGTTTGGAAGTAGTCCAGGCTTTAACCAGTCAACATATTTCTTGATATTTTTTGAGGCACAGAGATTGGGTTAGGAAAGATCCATTCAGTAGAGTCTTATGGTTGTGAGAATTGCCCTGCCAGTCCTATTGCTTGTGAAGGAGGAGGTATATAGCTCCAAATTCTAGTGGACGTTATCCTTTGACTACTGGGGAGCCAGTCTTAGGAAGACTCCTACCGTGAATTGTTTATAACTTGATAGAGTACCAAGATCAAATGACCAATAAATTGACCCTGAAGCCTGCCAAACCACTGGTCTTTCTAATTAGATGGCCCAATAAATCTCATTTATTGAACAAAATCTTTATTCTCCTCCCCCAAATCCGCTTCTACTCCAAATTCATTTCATTACATAGCGCCTCAATCCTTCTATTCTCTTTCTCTAACAGCATTCATCTAATCCATTAGCAAACTTCATCAGCTTTTCCATCAAAATAAATCCAGAATCATATCCCTTATTATTTCAATTGCTGTTACCCTAAACTAAATCACCATCGCCTTTCCTGGATAATAGCTATAGCCTCCCGAATGCCTCTCTCTTTCCACCCTTGCCATTGTATTCTCTATTTGGTAAACATAGTGATCCTCAATAAATGCAAGTTAGACCATGCCAGTCTTCTATCATAATAATCTGATGACTCTCTACCTCACTAAGAATAAAAGAACAAGTCCTTACATTGGCTTAAAAAGTTCTCTCTGAGTTGGGCCACTATTATCTTCCTGACTGACTTCTTCTACTTTCGTGTTCTGTCACTCTAATCAAGCAACATTGGTCTCCATGCTGTTTAATCATGCCAAATTCACAGACTCTACACTTGTTGCTCCCCTTATCTAGCCCTCCCATCCTCCAGATGTGCATGCGACTCATTTTTTTCAGATTTCTGTTTAAATACCACTTTCTCAAAGAGGTCTTCCCTGATTCCCCTATCTAAAAATGTAAGCTCCAACTTGTACCCTTCTCTTCCAAAAAGAAAGACTCCACACCCCTTAGCATTCCTTCCTCAGTCCTAAATAACCACTATTCTAATTTCATCTTTATAAATTGATTTATATTTACATTTGATATAAATGGAATCATACAATATGTACTACTCTGTATCTAGTCTCCTTCACTTGGTATTTTTGGTCTGATATTAACATTTTATAGTATTAATCTGCATTTGTTCAGCTTCACAGAAAAACAGTCTTATATATGCAATTTTACCCACATTCATATTTCACATAATATATTCATATTTCATATAATATATTTAATTCATAATAGAGCAATTATACAGTATTTTTCCTTTTGTGTCTGGTTTGTTTCACTCAACATAATGTTCTCCATTTTCACTCATCTTGTCATATGCTTTATGACTTCATTTCTTCTTTCAGCTGCATAATATTCCATTGTGTGAATACATCAGTTTGTTTATCCATTCATCAGTTGATGGGCACCTGGGTTGTTTCCAAATTTTGGCAATCATGAATAACACTGCAATGAACACTGGTGTGCAAATGTCTGTTCGTGTCACTGCTCTCAGTTCTTCTGGGTATATACCCAGTAGTGGCATTGCCAGTGACAAATCTATATTTAAGTTCTTTAGGAATTGTCAAACATTCCTCCACAGTGGCTGTACCATTCTACATTCCCACCAACACTGAATAAGCATTCCTATCTCTGTACATCCTCTCCGAAATTTACAGTTTTCCGACTTTTCAGTAGTGGCCAGTCTAATAGATGTGAAATGATATACTCTTGTTTTGATTTGCATTTTCCTAATCACATTTTTTCATGTGTTTCTTCATTATTTTTATTTCTTCTTTGGACAGTTATCTTTTCAAGTCTTTTGCCTATTTTTTAATTGGATAATTTGTCTTTTTATTGTTGAGTTGTATGATCTCCTTATATCATGGGTATTAAACCCTTATCAGATATGTGATTGTCAAATATTTTCTCCCATTGAGTTGGCTGCCTTTTCACACTTTTGACAAAGTCCTTTGAGGTGCAAAAGTGTTGAATTTAGAGGAAATCACATTTAATCTATTTTTACTTTTGTTGCTTGTGCTTTGGGTATAAGGTCCAAGAAACTACCACCTAACACAAGATCTTGAAGGTGTTTTCCTACATTTTCTTCTAAGAGTTGTATGGTTGTTGTTTTTATATTTAGGTCCTTTATCCATTTTGAGTTAATTTTTATATAAGGTGTGAGATAGAGGTCTTCTTTCTTTCTTTTGGATATGGCTATCCGGTTCTTTCAGCACCATTTGTTGAACAGACTGTTCTCCCCCAGCTGGGTGGGCTTAACAGCCTTGTCAAAAATCACTTGACTGTAATTGTGAGGGTCAATTTCTGAGTTCTCTATTTTGTTCCATCAGTCAATCTGTTTGTCATGCCGGTACCATGCTGTTTTTTTTTTTTTTTTTACCACTGCATCTAAGTAGTATGCTTTAAAATCAGGAAGTGAGTGTCCTCCAACTTTGTTATTCTTTTTTCAGACACTTTTGGCTATTTGTGGCTCCTTATCCTTCCACATACATTTGATTATTGGGCTTTTCAATTTCTGCAAAAAAGGCTGTTGGAATTTTTATAGGGATTGTATTGAATCTGTAAATCAGTTTGGGTAGAATTGACATCTTAACAATATTTAGTCTTCCAATCCATGAACAAAGAATGTTCTTCCATTTATTTGTCTTCTTCGGTCTCTTTTAGAAATTTTGTAGTTTTCTGAATACAGGTCTTTTATGTCCTGGGTTAAGGTTATTCCTAAATATTTTAATTTTCAGTTCCTATTATAAATGGGATTTTTTTTTCTGATTTCCTCCTCAGATTGCACATCAATTTTTATGGGGTCTGTATTTCCCTATCAAGATGATTGGTCACAAAAGATGAAACAAGAGTGTAAGAGTTAATCAAAAGCAGGAAAGTGGAGCAAAAGGTCATTAAGAGAAATATGAACCTCCAGAGCAGTCATTAGGTGGAAAAGAAGACTATGATTTCCATCATATGCAGGTTAGGTGCCTAAGTCAGTTTATTTAAATATAACCCAAGGCCAAGCATTTGGTATTTGGGTTACATTACTTGCATGTATGGCTGTCCCTTTGTACTGTATGCTTTTTGGGAACTGTGTTCTTCCATTTATCATTGCTCTATTACACTCTTTACACAGAGAAGGTGCTAAATAGATGGTTGTGGCATACATAAATTAGCACTGAGAAAAGCTTGGAGCTGGTAATTTAGTGTGACTTTAGACATAATATTTAGTCTGTTTTTGCTAGGCCTAGGTTCCTTCATCTATAAAATGAAAGTGTTGGACTTCATAATTAAGTCCTTTCCAACTATAAAATATTCTACAATTTATCTGATTATATACAATTGAAAAGATGCAAACACTTTCATCTAATGGAAATAAAGTTATACTTCTTAAAAATTTCCCCTGCAAATGTATTTTGGTTAATATAACTGCCATCAATTTGGCTTATAAAATAGTGTTTTCAATGATCTTTTAGCATTATAGATTAACTTTTATGTTCGTAAAGCCATTTCCTTTCAATGCTGCTGAATTCACACTTCACTAATGGCAAGGATCCGATTAGAACTAATTTCATAGTGATTCTTTGACATTTTCAAATGTAGAAATGTGTGTGCTTTTCTGAATAAAAGAGCATATCATAAGTTGTAAAAGTTACTCTTAAAGTTCAGTCTAATATTGGTACTAGTTATGAAACTGAAAGCCTGCAAGGCTAAGCTCTTGCAAAATCAGTTTCCCTTAAGTTTGTCTGTCTCTCCATTTCTTTTACTTTCACTTTCCATAGTTCACACCTGGATCAACTAGACCCCTATCATCATGTTTTGGCCTGTTTCAACAACCACATTCACTATTTGATAGAACTTGGAATTAAAGAAATTGATTATGTCTATCAGAGAACATAGGCCAATTCAGCCCACTGTGTGAGAAATCAAGGCAGAAACTTAATCCTATTTACTGGGTCAGCATTGGAATGAACACACTACCTGTGACTTCCAAGTGACTTGGATACTAGAAGTTTGTCCTCAAGTAACAAATTAATGCATCAGAAGCATATTAAGGAAACTTGGGTAGCAAAACAGAATCTTAACACTTGTGACTGGGCCAATACATACCACTACTAGGAACTATGACTCAATTTCAAATCTATTTTACTGATGGAGTAGGGACAGTTGGAAGATTTCAGCCCTTGGTTTGACTTAATTTAGAAACAAAATGATGGTCCTGTGCTGTAAGTGGGTTCCATTAGTAGAGCAAGCCAGAGAAACTAAAGGCAGGAGGAAGGAGGCAGGGGTTAAAAATGTCATCATTTTTCAAGAAAGGAACAAGTTAAGGAGACTAAAGAGGGAACATTAAGATATAAGAGAAGAATCATATGAGAGTACAGTTGTTGAGGCTAAGGAAGGAAGTGGTTTAATAAGGTGAGTATAATAAATTGTACAGTGGATTTTCATCTTGTTCAAGGGTTGGATTTTTATTTCATGACATAAGTTGGAAATGGCAAATATAAACTCAAAACAATTTTACAAAATCCACTAGAAAGGTGGCATGTTGGAAATTGACACACAGATTTTCTATAAAAATTCAACAGAATTTTTATTCATTCTATCATTAGAATGGATTATTCTTTAAATTTTTTTTTAATTAGAAAAATTGTAGGTTTACAGAAAAATCACTAAAAAATATAATGTTCCCATATGCTGCCCCCCATTATTAACTCTTTGCTTAAGTGTGGTAGCTTTGTTACAGTTGATGAAAAAAATATTACAGCTGTATTATTAACTATAATCCATAGTTTACATTGGGGTATATTTTTCCATAAAGACCACTCTATTATTAACACCTTGCATTAGCATGGTATATTTGTTATAATTCATGAAATAATGTTTTATAGTTTTACTATTAATTACACTCAATCATTTACAATAGAGTTCACTATGTTGTACAATACAATGTTTTATCTTTTAATTTTTATTCTAGTAACATATATATAACCTAAAATTTCCCCTTTTAGCCACATTTACATATATAATTCAGTGCTATTAAATACACTCACAATGTTGTGCTACCATCACCACCATCCATTTCCAAAATTTACAATCAACCCAAATAAAAATTCTGTACCAATTAAACATTAACTCCCCATTCCGTACCCTCAACCCAGTCCCTGATAAACTATAGTCTAGATTCTAACTCTATGAGTTTGGTTATTCTAATTATTTCATATCATTGATATCATACAATATTTTTCCTTTTGTGTTTGACTTATTTCACTCATCATGTCTTTAGGGTTCCTGAATATTGTCGCATGAACCAGAACTTCATTCCATTTTAATGCAGAATATTATTCCATTGTGTGTTTATACCACAATTTGTTTATCCATTCATCAGTTAAAGGACACTTGGGTTTCTTCCATTTTTTGGCAATTGTGAAGAATGCCGTTATGAACATCAGTGTGCAAACATATGGTCAAGTCCCTGCTTTCAATTCTTTTGGGTATATACCTAGTAGAGGGATTGCTGAGTCATATGGTAATTCTCTACTTAGCTATTTGAGGAACTGCCAAATTGTCTTCCACAGGGGCTGCACCATGTTACATCTCTACCAACAATAAATGAGTGTTTCTATTTCTCTGCATCCTCTCCAATACTTGTAAATTTCTGTATTTTTAAATAATGACTGTTCTAGTGTTTGTGAAATGATATGTTAATGTGGTTTTGATTTGCATTTTCCTTAATAGCTAATGATGTTGAGCATCTTTTCATGTGCATTTTAGCCATTTGTATATCCTCTTTTGAGAAATGTCTATTCAAGTCTTTTGTCCATTTTAAAATTGGGTTGTGTCTTTTTTTTGTTGAGTTGTAGGATTTTAAAAAATATATTCTGGATATTAAACCCTAACCAGATATGCTGTTTCCAAATATTTTTTCCCATTGAGTAAGTTGTCTTTTCACTTTTGTGATATAGTCTGTTGATGCATAAAGGTTTTTTTTTTGAGGATGTCCCATTCATTTATTTTTTATTTTGTTGTTTTTGCTTTGGGTATAAAGTCTAAGAAATCATTGCCTAACACAAGATCTTGAAGATATTTCCCTACATTTCCTTCTAGGAGTTTTATGGTTCTGGTTTTTATATTTAGCTCTTTGACCAATTTTAGTTAATTTTTGTATATGGTGTGAGATAAGAGTCCTTCTTCATTTTTTTTGCATATGGATATCCAGTTCTCCCAGCACCATTTGTTGAAGAGACCATTCTTTCCCAATTGAGTGGAATTGGTAGCCTTGTCAAAACCAATTGGCCATAGATATAAAGGTCTGTTTCTGAACTCTCAATTCTATTGCATTGTTCTATATATCTATCCTTTTGTCAGTACCATGATTTTTTTTTTTTTACTTTTTTATTTTTTAAATACTTTAGATTACAAAAGGGTTATATAAAAATATAGGTGGTTCCCATATGTCCCACTCCCTACCCTACCCACACTTGCCCACATTAGCAACATCCTTCATTAGTGTGGTACATTTGTTACAATTGATGTGTATATCGGAGCATTGCCACTAAGCATGGATTATAGTTTACATTATTGTTTACACTCTGTCCTTCACAATTTTGTAGGTTATGACAATGCTGTTTTGACCACTATTGCTTTGTAATAAGTTTTAAAGTCAGGAAGTGTGAGTTCTCCAACTTCGTTCTTTTTTTTTTTTTTTGAAGATGGTTTTGGCTATTTGGAGTCCCTTACCCTTTCAAATAAATTTGATAATTGATTTTTCCATTTCTGCAAAGTAGGCTATAGGAATTTTGGTTAGGATTGCATTGCATCTGTAAATAATTTTGGGTAGAATTAACATCTTAAAAGTATTTAGTCTTCCAATCCATGATCGTGTAATGCCCTTCCATTATTTCAATCTTCTTTGATTTATTTTAGAAAAGTTTTGTAGCTTTCCATATATAAATCACTTATATATTGGCTTAAATTTATTTCCTAGATATTTGATTTCTTTAATTGCTATTGTGAATGGAATGTTTTTTCTTGATTTCCTCTTCAGATTGCTCATTATTAGTGTATAGAAACATGATCTCTTCTGTAATTCACAAAAAGTCTTCAAACTGTCACATAGATCATTCTTTTGTCTTCTTTCCTGTTTCTTTTGAGTACCATGTGAGCTTGTTGGATTTTTTGTAGGAGCCATTTTGAATGTAAAAGACAGTTTTCAGCATTGGACTCACATTGAGCAAGCAAGAAGCTCACATTATGAGAGAATTACTGAGCTGATCCATCCATGTCTTCTATATCTCATGGATCTGGAGGAGAAGTTCATTGACTAGAATAGAACATGAGTCACCTGCTTAATTTGTCATTTCTTTCTCTTTCTCTTTGGCCAAGTGTGCATAATTGAAATTTCAGAAAGTCAGTGCTGTATGATATCACTTTGCTATTATGTTGCAGAGAGACCAGGAAAAAAAGGGACTGGTGAAAAGCCATTTTGGTGCCAATAAATGGAGATAGAGCTGATCTCTGAGTGATGTTCATAGACTATATTGAAGAATAGAAGCCAAATTTCAGAGACAGTTTAGAAGGAGATTCTGAATGTGTTAGAGAAAGAGGCAATTATTCACAAGGATTGTAAAGAGCAAAGATTCTCAAAGTTTGATATACATAAGAAGTACCTGGTGAGTTTGGGTAAAAGTGAGATAACATTTTGAGGCACCAGGTCCTCTAGAGCAGGGGTTCTTAACCAGGGGTCCACGGACCTCTTGGGGGCCCATGGAAAGACTTCAGGGGGTCTGTGAGCTTGAAAATATCAACTTATTATCTTTATTTTCACTGACCTCTAACTGAAATCTAGCATTGCCTTCACTTATGAATGTATGCAATAAGTGAATTACAGTAATATTCATGTCACCTGACTGGCAAAGGGGTCTGTGCAACAAAAAAGGTTAAGAACCCCTGCTATAGAGAGAATGGAGAACGAAAGACAAGAACATACATTGGGTTTAGCTTTGAAAAGGAAAACAGTGAGTTACATCTCAGAGTTTTCATCTGAGGGCCTTAGGGAGATAAAACATGAGTATCAAGATAGAGCTGATGAAAGATGTTTGTGTGGGATGTTGTGGGAGGTGTGGGAGGTGGGGAACATGGGAATCCCTGTAATTTCTGTATAATATCTAGGTAATCTAAGCATCTTAAAAAAAAATATATATATATATATATATAACATTTATGTAAGCAAATGTGCATATATGCATATATATGTATATATCATTTTACAAATATTGGTATGTATTGTCAAAAATTTGATTTTTACCCACAATAAAAAAATATAGAGAGCTAAATTGATGTAGAAAAAAGATAGTAGTCTTAATTTGAAGGGTGAAATAAACTGTAAAGTGATCTTTCAGAAGGCAAAGAAAGGGAGGGGAGAGTGGCAAGGGGAGACTTGAAAAGTGTACAAAATGTTTAGAGTAGCTCCTAAGGCTGAGTGACTATGACAAGTCCCTGAATCTGCTTGAGTCTTACTGATTTTATCTCTAAAATGATGAGACTGAGAATCATGGACTTTGGGGTCCTTTCCAACTATTAAAAATTCTATGATTCTTAAGGGAAGTACGCTCAGACTTTTGCCAGCATGTCACTCTGAGAAATATGATATACCTCTATCTATAACAGTGATTACAGCATGTATTTTCCCCCAGAGGGGCAGGCCTTCCAAAGGCAGTATATTCAAATCTTCAAGAAAGATGATTTTATCTATAATCTTCCTCTCCCTAACCTCCTATGTAGAATGAATTACTGCACCCTAATTTAGGCATGTTTTTCATCTTTATCTGCATTCCTGTGGGTGTGAACCCATTGTAAATAAGATTTCTTGAAGATGTTATTTTAGTTAAGGTGGTGTGGCCCAACTCAATGATAATGGAATTTAATCTGGGTTACTGGAGTCCTTTTAAGCAGAAGAAATTCAGAGAGAGTGAGGGTAAGCCACAGGGAGGAGCCAGAAGCTGGGGGTAGATGGAATGGGAAGATAAAGAAGAGGACATCTCCCTGTGAAGCAGGGCAGAGATGCAAGCCAAGGAACCTCAAAGATTTCAAGCAAGCCAGTACTAGAATGTTATAGACATTGGGGGGAAAGTATCACCTTGCTGATGCCTTGAATTTGGACTTCTCCTAGCCTCAAAACCGAGAGCCAATAATTCCTGTTGTTTAAGCCAACCAATTGTGTGGTATTTGTCATAGCTGCCAGGCAAACTAAGACACCTCCCTCTAGACCTCAAGAATCATTTTCACAGTGAATGAGTAATAAATGAAAGACAGAAATGCTAAATACCAGTGATTAGCAGTTTATATTTAGGCTGGATAAATTTTTGGAAAACTGGGTATACAAGATTCTGTGACTTTGTCCTATTTCAAAAGCAAATCAACTGCAAACTGAAGGGCAATGATTTACCCCTAAACTCTAACTCTTTGTTTTCTCCTTACACTGCTGTTTTTCATTATAGGTGGGTTTTTTTTTCTGTTTATTTATCCTTAATCTTGACTTGACTAGTTGGTCTTATTGATGTTACCCATGAATGTCAGGAAACTTGTTTTAAAGCATATCCCATGTTCTTTTTGAAGAGAGCTAAGGAAATTCAGGCAACTTTTTGGAGACTAGTTAGTATAAAGAGATTGCAGTCCATCCTGCTTTTGCCCAAGGTGTTCCCTCCCAGATATGAAGCCAAAGAGCAGGCTGATATGAACAAATAAAAAATTAACACCTATTGGGAATTTTTTTTTTTGAGTCATGTCACTCTATTATCAAAAGAGATTTCCCAGAAATGTGCCTTTATGCATGGAAGACAATTGATAAATAGAGGTTCACTACTGGTTCAGTGGCTTTAACCTATTTGGGATGAAGAACATCTTTAAGATTTTGAAAGCTATAGACTCTCTCCTCAGAAAAATATGTGTAATTGCATATACATGCAAAATTTTGCATACACCTTCATACAAGGAAACCAAAGATTAAAAATCCTTGTTCTGGGTTTAGATGTCAAAACTGATTTGTTTCTAAGTGAAATCCAATAAGACCTTCTAGGTTGGAAGTCTCATTGAATTTTATTCAAGTTGTAGGTGGGAATCAAAGGTTAAAAGTATGGTGGGCAGACAAGAATATTTTCTGTGCTCTAAAGTTTGTGAAGAGACCTAGAACCAAAAAGTGCTCCCATTCATGTGCTTTTTGAAGTGTACTAAAATTGCAAACTGACATATGTCCTGAGGCAGTTTGCTTGCAATTATAGGGTATGCAGACAGAAAGTTAATGGGCAGAGATGGTTCCCATATGACTAGTAGAGTTGGCAAAATAATAGTAGCAAACACATCTGGAAACCCAACTACTGGAGTGAAAATGGGAAATAAGAAGAAAAGAGAAGGTTCCAGAAGCAATGATTTTTCACAGATACTTTAAAGAGAATTTTAGAGAATTGATTTTCAAAGTGCTGCTTTCTCAAGTAATCATATGTGACCCATAGATATGCGGAAAAGAAATCGTTAGGGATTAGTATAAACAGGACTCAGGTTCTGCAAAAGTTTAGTGAAAATTTAACCCAAAATAAGTTTAACTATGAGTGAAATAAAAGCAACACAAAATATCAAAGAAATTATATGCTGAATTTAAAAGATCAGAGACCATCTGTTAACTTGTATTGCCAGGCTAACTCAGGTTTTGCATGTATCAGAAAAAGCTTGCTCTGTGATATCTGGGCAAATATTTGAAACATTTTTCAAATTATTGTAATATAACTTAATGCTGCACTGGTACTGAAAAGATTCAGACCCTTGCATGTCAACAATTATAAACAGAGAAAGGGAGAATGCTATTACAGAATGTATGTGTGATTTTTGCACTTAATTTAAAGCCAGACAAGGCTCAGACATATCTACTAATGCATGCTCAAATCATAGTGTAATATTCAGCTGTGGACAGGCAGGTAATGAGATAACAAATTCTACATGTTCCATAGTCTTAAACTAGTTTTGTACTTTTTAAAAATTTCAGATTCTTTTATGAATGTTAATAATAGTGTTATGTAAGCATTGAATTTTTGCATAATGTTTATACTTTCACCTGTCATTTTTTCAGGTATATTAAAAAGTATGCTTAAAATTAAAATTGGATTATTGATAAAGAACTACAAATTTGGGAAGAAAAGTTGATGATGAGATCGATCTGGTTTAAGATGAAATAAAATGTTTTATTATATTTTATAAGGTTATTTTATTGATGTCATCCACTATTAACAGAAATAGGAAAATAAAATATTATGCCAGAAATTCTTCTCCAAAATCCCTAGAAATTTAAAGACAAGAAAATATGATAAGAAATTTAAAGACAAGTTATTTTTATTGTGGATCATTTTTATGGCAATAAAAATCACTCAAATCTTCAATGTGTTTTTGCAGTGAAATTTTAAAAAGAGTTCTACAATCTCTGCCAAGTTACAATAATTTGAGACAGAACCAAGTGAGCATAAAAATAAGGCTTTCAAATTCTTTCAGAAAAATGGAACAGCTTAATGTTATTGAAAATTTATGCAAACACAATTTGAAACCGATGCTGAAAATGAACTTATTAAATGACATTCTATTATAGTACAACAATTATATTAGATGAGCATGCAGCTATGAAAATACGTTTTCATAGATTGTCTGGAAATAAAGCTAAGAGAAGAATGCAACAATGTGCATACAAGTTTAGGCTGGCATATGTGAAATCTTTACAATTCAACTGGACAAGAGAACAAATATTTTAGAGTTTCTATTTGCTAATTTTTGAATATGTGAATACGAGAGTACTTATTGCTTGATAAATCACTTGACACCTAACAGAAAGCAGAAATTTGTTTTAAATTTTGAGAAAAAATTTAAGAAAGTTAAATGTGTTAGATAAATTTGTTTTAAATGGCAAAATTTCATATTATAAAGATTTACATTTGTTCAAGAACCCATTTATCCACACTCTTTCAAAAAACAAGCACAGCTGTAAATATATGCTATACTTTATGCTAATCTATTTGTAAATATCATCTCACTACCTACGAGGTAGGCATAATTATTATTTTTAATTTACATCTCAATAAAAATTATTTAAAATAGGCCAAGGTCAAATAGCAATTAAATAGGGAAGGCAGAACTCTAGTTTTAGGTCTTTCAGACTCCAAACTTTATGCTCTTAACCATTCTACTATAACACGTAACAATTCAACTTTGAAATTCTAATTTCCTGTGAATCTTCTTTTGTGCTTGTGGATCAGTTAAATTAAAGTATGCCACTATATTGTAAGGCAAGCCATTCAAACTATTACATTTAGTAACTAATTTTCTATGTGAATCATGACTTTCTTATAAATGCAAACCAAAATAAAATATGGAAATTAACTGGATATTGGGTTTAGTTTACCCTGATTCTTTTATAACCAATGATTTAAAATTTTTTAGTACAACTAACATTGTATCTTATTTAATTACCTTATATTAAGTAACTTATAAATTTAAACCTATAAAATATGATTATAATAAAGTAAACTTTTTACTTTCTACCCTGGAGTTTGTTTTAAGATTTGATTTGAAAATCACAGATTTTATTCAAAACAAACTAACAGTTACATCAACTTCTGGATTGTTTATTTTCATGACAAAAACTAGTACACAATTAAAAAACATCTCAATTCTAGGTCTTCAAACTGAATTTTGGATTTTGTTAATGCACTGTACTGTTTACAGATAATCTTATCTCAATACCTTAAAATATTTAAATAATCAAAAATTAAAAAAACCAAAACAAAGAAGTCAAAATTAAGAAAATCAGTTTTTTTTTTCAAGAAAAAGTTAGCTTCCAGTTCATTAGTAAGAGTATATGAATTATTCATTACTCAGTGATTTATTGGTTATCAAAATTAAAGGTCATTCATTTTTGAGTTTTTTTTTAAATTTCCTACCTTATTTTACATACTGCTTTCCAGTTGTGCTGAAATCTATTTATCTATACATATATATATAAAGAGAGAGATTAAACTCTTCTATTTTGCTTATGATGTAGAATATTTTTTATGAAATTATCTTTTCTTGTTTATTAGATATGTGTCATTATTTTACTCTACTTCAAAAATAGCTTCTTTTGGGGAGCGGCTGTAACTCAGTTGTTTGAGCCCCTGCTTTCCACATATGAAGTACTGGGTTCAATCTCTGGTTCCTACTTAAAAAAAAAAAAAAAAAAAAAAAAAAAAAATCTCCTATTTATGTATCTCTGACAGAACTGGAGCAGTTAATATCTGCTGCTAGGGTTTCCACTACAGCTGCTATAAAAAGAAGGTACTTGCGCTTTCTGTCTGTCTGGTTGTGGCAGTCAAAATTGAATGGCAGGATACAGGGAATTCTAAAAACATGGAGAAGGGGAAATGATCTTTGCAACTCAGAAATAAACTTGTAAACAGCGAATAGCCTTTTTACTCTAAAATTAAAAAAGCTTTATATAATGTATTCTTTCACAATAATACCATCTGAAATTCTATACTTTTCCCAACTTTCAAAATAGTCTTCTTGTCTTTCAATCAGAGCAGAAACCTTTTTATAAACCTTTAAAAACTGACCTTTAAAAGAATCGGTAGCAGATTATCAAAATAAAACTTCTACAATCAATAATATGCATCAAAATCAAACAACAACAAAAAATACATCCAACAATTTCTTTTATCTTCCTAATACCACATGGGCAATTTCACATTCAACTATGTCAGAATTAATTGTGACCAAAATATGTAGAGCATCAATTTGCAATGGCTTGTAAATATAGACCTACATGTTGTGGGATTAATACTTTTCATGCACAGCAAATCAGAACAAACATATTTTCTTGAGTCATGTCAGACTCTGACACTGTCATATCCACATGCCCTTCTCAACCAACACCAAGAAATTCTGTTTGTAAAAAGACTGATTTGATAAGTGATAGAAACTGACAGGCACCAGCTTCAGATACCATTTTAGAGATTGCAAATTTATGATCTATGTGAAAATATGTCTTGAAATATACAAATCAGTGGGTCCACAATTGCATTTTTAAGTGGCATAATGAGTAAGCTTGTTGCTTTCAAAATAATAAAATGAATACATTTTCCTCTTTACCTACTTTAATAGTTTAAAATTTATACATTTGGTAATAATTAATATAGTTGAAGTATTTAGGAATAATGAAAAATTTAGTAAAGACATATGTTTTGAGGATAATGGAGGGGTGGAAAGAGGACACCTTGGAGCTGAATAGATTTACTGTCTGGAAAACTTTTGACAATTTTGTTAAACCTCTGTGTGTCAGTTTTTTCATCTGAAATATGATTTAGTGAGCACTAGCTAAGTGAAGCTATTAAGCAATTGAAATGTGGCTAGTCTGAATTGAGATATATTTTAAATGCAAAATACACAGTAGATTTTGAAGACTTTTTACTAAAAAAAGAATGCTAAACATGTCATTTAATAATTATTTATAATTTTATAATTTTACATGTTAAAATGATACTAGTTTGGATATATTCAGTTGAATAAAATCTGCTATTAAAATTAATTTCACTTTTAATTTTTTAAATATGCTATGGAAAAATTTAAAATTACCTTTGTGGGTTGTATTTGTATTTCACTTTACATTTCTATTGAATAGCATAATAGGATTGCTTCAAAAAAGAAAGGATTCAAAAAACCCAAGTTCCTAATAAAATTCCTAATCATATGAGAAAAGCAAAAGGCTTTACTATGTTTTCATACTTTACATTCTGTGTAGAAAAGAATCATATTTTATTATAATCTTGTAAAAGGCAAGTTATATCTGCTAGTAAACATTTTTGATTAGGCTCCTTGGAGTTACAGGGTGAAAAGAAAATTCCCACTATTTGTCTATTGTAATATTAAAAATTAGAAAAAAGTAGAAAACAATTATACTGTAATCTCCACTCTCTTTGCCTTGCACATAATGACTGTATCGAGAAACACTCAAGCACATATTCTTACAGCTAATGGACCTAAGTGTCTCCTTGAACTATCTAAAATTTATTGAGGTTTTGACCCACAAAACTTCTTAACCTAGAGAGGATGTTAGCCAGTTTCTTAGAAGATAAAGTGTCAAGTGCTAGTATTAGTCTGATCAACTTTTCCACGCTGTAATAAAGCACACTTTCTAAAAGGCAAGTCTGATCTTGTCTTATTGCTTCCTAATATTTTCATTTACTCCTCACAGTTTTTAAGAGAAAGCTGCAAGGCTACTTTTTTGACCAGGAGCTTCCATTATTAAATAGTCATATAATTGGTTTCTCTCCTTGTCCCTATAATGGTGCAGAGCATTAAATGGTGCAGAGCATTAAGGGCGTGGGGAGTCCTCTCTGCTGAATGCCTGCTATGGGGCTTGAGTCCAGCCACACCTGGCCTGAGCCAGAGATCCTCTCCTGGGATAATGAGCTCAGGGAAAATGTGTACTTTGCTAGTCCTTGGCTACCAAGTTTTTTTGTTTCTGTTTTTTTTTTTAAGTATTTTTTATCTTTGCACCTGCCCTCCTAGAGTTAATATTCCAGTGGAGAGACAGATAATACATAAGATAACTATCTTAAATAGTGATAACTGCCAAGGAAAAACAAGTGTTGATAGGGAATAATAATAATATAATAATATCATACACATAATAATGTGTAGAGAGTTTGGATTTTAGATGCGATGGCCACAGAAGTCCTCATACGGAAAGTAACATTTGAGAAAAGCAATGAAGCAAGTATACCCTGTGCCCTCGTCCTGTGCCCTTTTATAATTGAGAATCTCTTGCAAGAGCTTCAACACTTTCCCCCATGGACTCTGCATGAGTAAGGTGGGAAAATGCTGAGAGTATCATTACTAAGCAGAGCAGAAAACTTGTGAATATGGTCTGCCAGAAGGCCCGTGGAAATGCAAATGATCCCTTGAGAAAAAGGGAAAGCCTGTTTTGGAGCATGATTGCAGCCCTCTAGATATGAATTTTTCAAAATGTAGGTCTACTATAGGCTCAGTAGGCCATGAGATCAGTTAAGTGTAGGTGCAACCAATGGTAAAAATAAAATGGAATAGAATACAACATAATATTATTTGCCTGAGTAAGAATAAGAATTATTTCAAACTCATATACATTCAGCTATGTGTTTACCGTGTAATGATATAAAATGTGTTTCCCACTGTGGGTCATGGTTAAAAGAGTTCAAAAGATATACTGCTGGCTGGTAAAAAGACTTCTCACATGGTAGAATCTCCAAATGGTCTTCCCTGAAGAGGGTGTAGGGACATAAAATGCTTGCTTCCCCTTCCCACTAGTTACGTGTGTAGATTGCTGGAAAGGGTGGGGTGGAATTGGTTAGCAATCTATCCTGGAAGTTGCCACTACAGCACACACAGGACCCTAGACGTAGTAATCATTAACCTGCGTATGTGCTGCCCCTTACTGTTCTGAAACACTAAAAAGCTTTTGTTTTCCCACTGTATGGCAGGGCTGCTATCTGATCACCCATCATTAGGACATGTGAGTAATAAATGGTGTGACTGCTGCTGGCCTCCCCATGTGGTTTCTTTGGGATATCAAAGTATTTGGTCAGCCTTCCCAGGCTCAACCTTCCAGCATTACAGAGGTTAAGAAAATGGATGAGGCAAGAAGGAAGGCTCTTACCTCCAAGAAAAATGAAAGTGTAGGACAGAATGAGGGAGCTCAGGCATCCACTTAGCCCATCTATTGAATTAGGGATTAAAATCTACATTACATGACTAGAGTAACTTTCTAAGAAACTAGAGGCATTTTAAAATTTCTTGTTCTTTTTATTTTTGATGTCCCTCGTGTTCGTATGTGAGTGTGTGCATGTAGTATTTGTATGTAAGTTTGTGGTTTACCGTAGTGGTCACTAGTAAGAGGTTTAGAAGAAAAGATAAAGAATCTATCTACTTGTTTCAAAGGAAACAAAGAGCATGAGAGTTGGTGAGACTGTCTTACTCTACAGCTGACTTGCTGGGTTGGTAGTGGAAACTATCAAGTGGAGAAGGCTGAGTCTGTAAGACTCACCCATGGAAGGTAAACTGAGAAGGAAATGGAGAACACAGGCATTATGAGAAAACTGTGTGAGGTCTTACAGCAGAGCTATAAAAAGCCCTATTTTTAGATACCCAAATTTAGACCACATAGGTGTTTTCTAAGAATCAGTGCTTGACACTTTGATTGCTCTCTCTATGCTCACTCTCTCATTCTTCAGTTATTACCTTAATGTAGATGATTCTTAAATATAAATCTATATATATTGCCTCTTTCCTGAGTTCCAGTCAAATATCTTCAAATGCCTGCTGAGCAGTCTTTGAAGATCTCTTTCATTATGTTTTCTGGCTCCCAGCCTGAGTGCCTAAATTGCATTTAGGACTGTCTATATATGGAGAGTTGGCAGGTTTGGCCCACGAGGGATATCTATGAATGAGAAAATGAAGCACAATTTAGTCTTTCCTAAAGACTTAAGTAGGAGAAAGGCAAATCCCATCAGGTTGGTTAAAAAACTAGCAGGTACATCTAAAGCCTGGATGGTGAGTCACACTAAACTTCATCAAGAAGGGCAGCCTCCTATAGAAATTAGCCCTCCATGAAACTCAGAGCAGAAGAAGAAAGGAAGGGAACCCTGAGGAGATTTCCTAAATGAAGGAATGAAGGTGTGGTTCTTTAATTTAATGGTGTGTGTATGTGTGTGTTCTCTAAAGCAATTTTATGCTGTTTCTGTGACCCAGTTTTACCTACAAACTGGTGTTCTTTGGAGAAATATGAACTACTTTTACATGAACATAGCTCTAAACATATTGAAATATCCCTCATTTCCCTAGCTTTTGCCTTTACAATTGAGCTCTACTGATGCACTTCAATTCTGGAGATCACATTTATTTTATTATTCTCATTCCAAAGTAAGTGGAGTTTGGGATGCATCAATCTCTGAAGCCCAGAATCTGGAAGGAACTCCAAGCCTGATTTTCCTTGCAATCAAAGTGACTTGGAACCCAGTGATCCTGGTATCTATCTAGCCCCTAAATTTCAATCTTCATAGGTTGAAGGTTTGATTAAAGAGCTAATCTTGCCTAGTGTGAGTCCCTAGGGCTGTAACTTTACTCTCTAAACTTTAGTAGTTGTTGAGGGCTTGCTATCCTTGCTATTCCTAAATTCCCTTGTTTATTTCCAATAGATTTCTCAGTTTCTATAAATGACACTATTGTTTACTCAGTCACCTAAGCTAGAAAGTTCAGAACCATCATTTGTTTCCTCCAAAATTCCTGACTACTTGTGTAATCTGGGTACTCTGAGAAGTCAATGCCAAAATGGAATTACAAGTGAAAGGATTTTATTTGGGGAAACACCTATAAATAAATATGAGTGTGGGAAGAAGTCATCTGACCACAATGCAGTTCTAACCCTGAGTAAAGGACAAAAGTTAAAGGTTGGGTGGAAGTGTCCTAGACTCCTAGACTGCAGTGTAGTCTAAGGAAGGTTAAGGAAGGTTGAGCCAAAGCCATCTATTCTTCAAGGGAGTACTGCATCTCCCAGGAACTGGCATGCCTCAGTGTCCATGGTGAGTCAGTCATTGGCTAGGAGCTGCCCATGGGAGGCATGGACTCAACACAAACGCGGGGATGGATTTCAGCACAACAACCTTTGGTCAATTAAGCTTTAGTTAGAGATCTTTGAGGTCCTTTCTCATGGCTACCAGCCACCACTCTTGTTTTTCGGGCCAATCAAACCTTATGCAATATTTTTCATATGTAGATTTGACCAGAACAAAGCCACAGAAAAAGTCCTGTTGCACTAGAAATGTCCTTCCAGATTTTTTAGTGCAACCAATCAAACAGTTATTGATTAGCAAATTATAGTGTAATTAAATAATTTCTTCTTGTCTGTGAGTAATGAATATATCATGTAAAATTGTGTCCCATGATTTCGTTAAATTATGATATATGTCTAGAAATTATCTGGGGCTAGATTTACCAAAAAAGAAATGAAATAAGACGTGCAATATTTGTACTTAGCGAACCTATGTTAGTTCCAACTGATCATTTGTATCCATTGTTAATAAACTATAACTTAAGGATAATTTCTAAAGCATTTTATGGAATTAATTTCAAACTCTCCAGTGTATCATGGAACCCTGTATTTTGAAATTTAAAAGTAAATACTGTTTTTTCACTTGTCCAGTTTTTGTATCTCTTTCTGATTGTCCATAATTCCTCAAAAAATGATTCAGTAGTACAGAAATTTTAATTGAAAGTGCCTTTTATAACCTGGGATATAATTCATCTGGGACAAAAGATGTAAAATCATTTAGGGAAAGAATTGTTTCTTTACAATCCTCTCACATTTATCAAGCATCAGTTTCTTTTTAGCAACTTTATTTTCACTCTCCATGACAGAGAAAATGGAAATAAAATAAAAGTTGAGTGGTATGGCTTTTTCTTTGCCACACATTATAAAAACAATGTTACTCTGAAGCAATACTTTTATTTTCTCTAATTATAACTTCAAAAATCCTATTTTGCTGCATTTTGATTTGCATTTCCTTAATAGCTAGTGATGCTGAGCATCTTTTCAAGCCATTGAAATTGTCCTGCATGGCGTTCCAATGACGGATACAGGCCATAATATATTTTGTCATAACTTACAAAATTTGCTTGGGACAGAGTGTGTACTATAATATAAACTATAATCCACAGTTAGTGGCAATGCATCAATATGTGTTCATCAATTTTAACAAATGCACCACACTAATGAAGGATATTGTTAATGTGGGAAAGTGTGGGAGAGGGAGGCAGTGGGGCATATGAGAATCATATGTTACATATTTTTTATGTAACATTTATGTAATATAAAGTTTCTTTAAAATAAAGAAATAAATATAAGAATAACACAAACAAGAACAACTACAAAAAAACAAAAGAATTACCAGATGATTTCTGGGGAAATTTTTTCTATTCAAACTTTATTTCAAGTTCAAAAAATAAAGTAACAGACAAAAGACAGCTTTAAAAAATCCTATATTACTTGACTTTAACATTTTTGGCAAGCTTCACTGCATTCTGGTTATTATCCTTTCAAAAAATCATACTTATATTTCTTAACAACTCTTAAAAATGTTTATTGTTGGTTCCTCCCCTTTCTTCTCTATTTTGTTCATGTTCCTTTTCATTGAGGAATTCACTTACCTTTTGTCCTTTTCATAGTCCAATGATGATTATGCCTATGACATGTGGATTATGATAATCTCAATCCTGTGTTTTTATGGGAAAATGGGGAAGAGAGGGAGAGAGGGAGAGAGCACATGTGAGAGCATTTTCTTTGTCATCAGAATTAATAATCTCAACACTTTATTACTGAATGTCTCTTTATCCTTATTTTTCTTCATTAAAGATCATAAGAATATGATGTAAATAACTTTATATTTCTTTTGCCATCTTAAAAATTAAAAAATTATGTTTTTCATATTTTATGTATGTTTTTTAAAAATGGAGATTTTGATTATAATTCTAAAGTAGAATTGGATTTGATTCATTACCCAATGCTCAGTTTTAGTAAATTCCAAGTGATGTAGAGACAATATTTATATGATAGTCAATGAAAGAGACAAACCACCAACAATTCTATATTGCTCTGTAAATATCTCATAAAGTCATTTTTGGGGATCTAAGATATTAAATAAAAATTTTTTTTCACTTTCTCAATGATTTTAGTTTAAAAGTCACTTGATCAATTTGAAAATTTCTCGATAGACATGATTGTTCCAAGATTAAATGAATGAATCGCATCATGGCAAGGAGTTCATCATTACAGAATAGTAAGTCATGGTCCACAAAACTAAATCCTGCTGTCAAAGGATTTTTCTTAAAACTTAAATGATTTTGCTTAAACATAAGCTCTTCCAAAGCTTTAATGACTTGCTAATAAAATCTTAACTTCTTGACCTATAGTTTAGTACCTCCTTTAATATAATAGGAATGAATCTACTCTTAAAGTTTATATTTCAAAATTCCTTAACAGATTATTGCCACTTCAGCTGCTTAGTAAACTTTCAGAGAAAGAGAACCCTGTCCTCTTCCTCTGACCACCTGATTTTTTTAACCACTTACTCTCTCTCCCTTCTTCCTGGAATTCTCTTCCCCTTTGTTTCTGTATATCCAAATATCAACCATTCTCTGAGTTCAACCTCTTTTTCCTACACATAGCTCATGTCTCTAGAGCAGGGGTTCTTAATAAGGGGTCTGGGAGCTTGGATTTAAATTAAAAAAAACATTACTTTTGAGGGGATATGTTGGTACAGGTGTGATATATTTATTGAATAATACACACTATAGTGTGGACTTAGTAAGAGGTCTGTGGTTTTCATCTGACTGGCAAAGGAGTCTGTGGAACTATAAAAATTAAGAACCCCTGCTCTAGAACATGCTGACCTCTGTCTTCCCTAATTATGTATAACACTTAGTGACTGGACCCACTCATGGGTTTCTTTTTTTTTTTTTTTATTATGGGTAAAAATCAAAATTCTCACAATACATACAAACATTTGCAAAATGATATATAAATATATATGCATATATGTGTATTTGCTTACAAAAATGTTGTTTATATATATATATACATATATTTTAAGAGGTGCTTAGATTACCCAAAATATTACACGGAACCCATTGGGATTCCCATGTTGCCCACCTCCCACACCTCCCATCACATCCCACACAAACATCTCCCACAGTGTGGCCCACCACCCTCAATGAACTTACACATCCTGGAACCTTGCCACCAACCATAGACCACAGTTCACACTGTAGACCACACTCTCTCCCACTCAGTTCTGAGTGGTGTGTGCTGATTTAAAATGGCCTACATCCGTTGCCACAACAGTACTCAGGACAACCTCCAACTCCCAAAGAAGCCACTGTATTTCAACTGCTCGTTCCCTCCCTACCCCAAAAGTGTCAAGTGGCCACTGGCTCCACCTCATTGTTATAATTTCTTGCATTGCTAGAATCACCATATGTGAACAAGAGAATACCATCAAGTCCACTCTAGTTCATAGTTCTTCCCCCAATCCTGAGGGGACTGGGATGGTGATGTCCACTCCAAGTGAGAGAGGGCTTATATCCCATGGATATGGTGGGTGGGATGTTCCTGCCTGCAGATGCAGGCCCTCTTCATTCTCTGGGATGGCCATTTCCCATCGTTGTCTCCTCACCAGGTGACTTGGATGAGTCCATTGAGCTGTAGGGTAGGAGTTGCAGCTCCACCTAGATTTCATGCACACCTGGCACATAGGTAGGCGGGAGGCTCCAGTCTCTGGAAGTATACCTAAAAACTCCAGCATCGCATATAGGTTTGAATAGAAGGGACTGGTGAACCATGTGCAGGGAGGACTTATTTGAGTCTAATTCTGTCACTCTCAGGAGCACAGATT